>OY292403.1:21446260-21531604 GCA_958496205.1 Idaea biselata
GGTGAAAGGATTTTTGGAATCGGCAAAGTAGTTTTTGAGTTTAGTCAGGGGCGTCCATAAATTACGTGAGATGTTTAAGGGGGGGAGGGGGTCGAGTCAAATCTCATCTTATTTTACGTTGGTGAGAGGGAGGGTCTCGGCAAATATCACGCAATTTTTTTTCTGATTAAAACAAAAAAAAAAAATACTATTTTGGTCCATTTAATCCAGAAAATAATATGTTGTTAGACAGAAAATTTCAAAAAACACCTCACGTAATTTATGGACGCCCCCCTCATTACAAACACACACACACACAAAAATACAAATCTGTCCTCTTTATAATATAAATAAATAAATAAATAAATAAACAATAAATAAATTCTGCGAACAACACACAGCGCCATCTAGCCCCGTGGTAAGCGACTAAGCTTGGGTTACGATGACTAGACAACGGATATAATACTTATATTTATTTTTCTTTTGTAAATACATACATATTATACATAGAAGGACACCCAGACCAGACACAAATATTTATTTTTAAGCATAAATACTTGCACCCGGCGGGAATCGAACCCGCAACCTCCTGCATTGCAGTCGCGCTCTCGCACGACGCGCCACAGAGGTCGTCACGTCAATATTAGTATAGATGTCACAAAAAGTAGTGTCAAACGAAAGTCCAGAGGTAAAGGACCTTAAGGGGCATCCAAATCGCCCCCAAGTATGTTCCGCGATTGTTCGTCGTTTGGAAGTTCTTTCTTTTTTTCTCATTTTCTACTAAAATGAGACGAGACCGAGACTTATTCCGTCATATTGACTGGAATAATTGAGATAATAAAATACACAATAATGTAATGAATGAAAATACTCAAAATAAACAAACACAAAAAATCACTTTGTGAAATTACATAGTCAACCTAAACTTAATCAAACAACCCAGCAGACAAAAGTGCGTTCATGAAACGTTACACGACGCATACAATGGCCGGCAGATTAGTTGAAACTAAATGGCGGATGCGCAGAAGTTGATTTTTCATAGAAGTCGCATGTAAAATGTACTGCGCGAACTTTCCCCTTCCACGTCAAAACTTTCAACTTATTTGCCGGGACCTGTCATCATCATCATCATTTCAGCTGTAAGAAGTCCACTGCTGGACATAAGCTTCCCTCTTAGATCTCCAGATGCTTCGGTCATAAGCGGCCTGCATCCACCGTGAACCCGCGGCCTTAACCAAGTCGTCCGTCCATCTCGTACCGGGACCTGTACTTACATTTAAATCAGGACTGGCGATAGAATGTATCGTATCGGCCAACTGTGAGTCGTCGACGGTGGTCGCTGACACGTTGGAGACGAGCGGGTGCGGAGCCATGGTGTGGCGAGGTGGAGACATCGGGACCATGCTGGAAGACAAATGTAGCCAATTAGACTCGGATCACGGGATCTTCGCGGGTAGATTTAAAACCTTGCCTGGAAAAGTTTGCTGTTAGCGATAAGGCCGCTCATTGTACCTTTACTGTAATTGGTTTTAAGTCATTCTTTTAGTTTAATATGTAATTTTTTAAATATGTAAAATTTGGTACAACAAAGTGTTTACCTAATCTAATCTAACCTTCTTCTTCTGTATTTTACATTTACCTAGTCTTTTGTGTGATCTGGTCTGACCAAAAGATCATTCAATGAGATCTTTACCTATCTGGTATGAGAAACGGTTAAGGAGGTGAAGTACGCTTGTTCCTCTTTGGTCTTGTAAGGCTGATACCAGGTTCTGATAATTCTCTGGCCAAGATGATTTAGTTTAACTGCCTTATTTAATAGCTGATGCCTTTCTGAGCAATTTCTTCCTTTACGGTCTTCAACCTTAGATCTCTCAGCAAGTATTTGTTACTGATACAATCTAGAAAGTTAAACATGATTCTATCTAAACGCCACTATTATACGAGAACCATGTCAAAATCCAATATTTCGTACCATATGACACAGTATGACACAGTATGACATAGTCGTCCAATATGACACAGTATTTGCCTTACCTAGTCCTGAAATTAAACTCTTTTTTTCTTTTTATTATTTTTAGCATTTTATCAATGCCCGACGTTTCGAGATGTCTACAGACCTCTTCCTGTTTTCCTTACCTAGTCCTTATAGGTTGTGATATAGCCGTATGAGGCCTGGTGGCGCCGGCCGGTATCGGCTCCTCCAAGAACTTGGTGTCCAAGTGTGTCAGGTCGAGACGAGCTATCAGTTCCTTACCTAGTCCTTATAGGTTGTGATATAGCCGTATGAGGCCTGGTGGCGCCGGCCGGTATCGGCTCCTCCAGGAACTTGGTGTCCAAGTGTGTCAGGTCGAGACGAGCTATCAGTTCCTTACCTAGTCCTTATAGGTTGTGATATAGCCGTATGAGGCCTGGTGGCGCCGGCCGGTATCGGCTCCTCCAGGAACTTGGTGTCCAAGTGTGTCAGGTCGAGACGAGCTATCAGTTCCTTACCTAGTCCTTATAGGTTGTGATATAGCCGTATGAGGCCTGGTGGCGCCGGCCGGTATCGGCTCCTCCAGGAACTTGGTGTCCAAGTGTGTCAGGTCGAGACGAGCTATCAGTTCCTTACCTAGTCCTTATAGGTTGTGATATAGCCGTATGAGGCCTGGTGGCGCCGGCCGGTATCGGCTCCTCCAAGAACTTGGTGTCCAAGTGTGTCAGGTCGAGACGAGCTATCAGTTCCTTACCTAGTCCTTATAGGTTGTGATATAGCCGTATGAGGCCTGGTGGCGCCGGCCGGTATCGGCTCCTCCAGGAACTTGGTGTCCAAGTGTGTCAGGTCGAGACGAGCTATCAGTTCCTTACCTAGTCCTTATAGGTTGTGATATAGCCGTATGAGGCCTGGTGGCGCCGGCCGGTATCGGCTCCTCCAGGAACTTGGTGTCCAAGTGTGTCAGGTCGAGACGAGCTATCAGTTCCTTACCTAGTCCTTATAGGTTGTGATATAGCCGTATGAGGCCTGGTGGCGCCGGCCGGTATCGGCTCCTCCAAGAACTTGGTGTCCAAGTGTGTCAGGTCGAGACGAGCTATCAGTTCCTTACCTAGTCCTTATAGGTTGTGATATAGCCGTATGAGGCCTGGTGGCGCCGGCCGGTATCGGCTCCTCCAGGAACTTGGTGTCCAAGTGTGTCAGGTCGAGACGAGCTATCAGTTCCTTACCTAGTCCTTATAGGTTGTGATATAGCCGTATGAGGCCTGGTGGCGCCGGCCGGTATCGGCTCCTCCAAGAACTTGGTGTCCAAGTGTGTCAGGTCGAGACGAGCTATCAGTTCCTTACCTAGGCCTTATAGGTTGTGATATAGCCGTATGAGGCCTGGTGGCGCCGGCCGGTATCGGCTCCTCCAGGAACTTGGTGTCCAAGTGTGTCAGGTCGAGACGAGCTATCAGTTCCTTACCTAGTCCTTATAGGTTGTGATATAGCCGTATGAGGCCTAGTGGCGCCGGCCGGTATCGGCTCCTCCAGGAACTTGGTGTCCAAGTGTGTCAGGTCGAGACGAGCTATCAGTTCCTTACCTAGTCCTTATAGGTTGTGATATAGCCGTATGAGGCCTGGTGGCGCCGGCCGGTATCGGCTCCTCCAAGAACTTGGTGTCCAAGTGTGTCAGGTCGAGACGAGCTATCAGTTCCTTACCTAGTCCTTATAGGTTGTGATATAGCCGTATGAGGCCTGGTGGCGCCGGCCGGTATCGGCTCCTCCAAGAACTTGGTGTCCAAGTGTGTCAGGTCGAGACGAGCTATCAGTTCCTTACCTAGTCCTTATAGGTTGTGATATAGCCGTATGAGGCCTGGTGGCGCCGGCCGGTATCGGCTCCTCCAGGAACTTGGTGTCCAAGTGTGTCAGGTCGAGACGAGCTATCAGTTCCTTACCTAGTCCTTATAGGTTGTGATATAGCCGTATGAGGCCTGGTGGCGCCGGCCGGTATCGGCTCCTCCAGGAACTTGGTGTCCAAGTGTGTCAGGTCGAGACGAGCTATCAGTTCCTTACCTAGTCCTTATAGGTTGTGATATAGCCGTATGAGGCCTGGTGGCGCCGGCCGGTATCGGCTCCTCCAAGAACTTGGTGTCCAAGTGTGTCAGGTCGAGACGAGCTATCAGTTCCTTACCTAGTCCTTATAGGTTGTGATATAGCCGTATGAGGCCTGGTGGCGCCGGCCGGTATCGGCTCCTCCAGGAACTTGGTGTCCAAGTGTGTCAGGTGGGGTGCGTTCACGACGGGCGCGGACGCGTCCAGACGAGCTATCAGTTCTGGATCCAAGCCGAATGGACCCGAAACTATTCGTTGTTCAGGTATGATACTGTTGAAAACAAACAAAATAATAAATCTATAGAACTGGACTGGTCTCTATTAGAGACTAGAAGGAGAAAGGTCGCCTGATAGTGATCCGTTTCAAACTCGTCTCTGACGGACGAGCTTCACCAGTTCCAAAGGCAAACTGTTGGTGAAATTACTCACACACCTTTAAAAAAGAAGGATCAAAATTCGAACGTCCGCGTCGTTGTTAGAATAACCACCATCTAGGTAATCTTAGCATTTTACCATTTAGTTAGAAATTACGATCTGCATTCAACTGTGCACTGATTTGTTAGATTTTTTGATCTGTAGTAATGCTATTATTTTCATTAAACAATGGAATTGGATATCAAGATTTGCGAATTTCGAACAACTCGGAAAAAACAAACGACGCTTGCGTAAATTAAGTAAGGAGTTTTTATTTAATTTGGTACCGCCATTTTGTTGCCACAACTACTATTCTTGTAAGGTAATACTTACGGCCTGCACGGTGGAGGCGGTGGCGGTTCATCTTCTTCTTCCTCCTCATATTCCACGGGAGGAATGTCAGCTGATATCATGCGTCTAGGTTCTACCTCCTACAATACAAAGACAGTCTAAAGTTACGAAAGAAAGAAGTGATGTGATGTAAATTGCGCACTTATATGTTTGTCTTAAAAAAAACATTGTTACGCGACCTTAAGAATATCAGTCGAAGTAAGTCGCAGTTTACCTAATGATTTACTTTACCATAAAAAATATATAGCATAAAAAATATGAAGATTTCACGAGGATCTTCGGAGTGATGAGCAGAATAGTCCCTCAGAAAGTAGTAAATTGCTCAGTTTTTGACCCCTACCCTAGGTTATTTAATAATAGGTATGTGGCGGACGACCACGGAAACTAGATGGCGTTACTAGTACGAATTTCCGAATCGCACTATCAACATTCATCCGCGATAAGCTTCGACGAAACATTGGGGCAAACCACCTTCCCGGTGGAAGATCTTCTCTTTGGATGTACAAACTACTAAAAATCCGCCAAATCAGTGAATTTCTGTATTTTTTTCCCTTAAAGTTACCTCAATTTGCTCGGGCTGTATGGGCCGGCCATCAGACGAGAGTGGCACCACCATGGAGCGCCGCGCGTCGGCGCTGCGCGTCTTGCCGGCGCGCTTGATACGCTCCTCGAGGAGAGATAGGTCCTTGTCCGATATCTGAGGACAATCGTAAGGAATATATTATATAGACTGGCTAGGACCCGCAGTTTCACTCGCATAAGTCTCTATCCTGTGGGAATTTCGAAAAACCATTTCTTATCGGATGCCTCCATGATATAAAGAATACACTTTGTACATTTCAGCTATCTACTCAGCAGTTTAGGCTGTGCCGTGATCTGTCAGTCAGGACAAAGCCATTTATAGTTACTAAAATAGGGCTACCCCAAAACTGCCTCAGCTCTTCTCCGTGGGTGTTGCTAAAATCCACTTAGCCCAAGGAGGATTGGTTTCAAGCTGGCCGTAAAAACATAACCAAATCTAATTGCAGGAGGCATTGTCAATAAAACTTCTTCACTGTGTGTAAGCGAACGCCGCGCGCCGGGCTTGAGGCTTCCTGGAAGAAATTGCTGTCAGCGATAAGGACGCACATTTGGGCAACATCATGAAGCCCGCGAATGCCTACATCATATGGAGCCCGCATTCGAATTTCAGCTTTTTTTTTTATCAATTTCAGCATAGTTATACACGGTGTTCCGAGGAGGGGGTATTAAGTCGAAATGGGGTTGTTCTAGACGTCTAGGCGAACAACTTTTGTTCTACAACTTTTGGAAATTCGAAGTAGTTTTCGAAATATTTGAGTTTTAAGTTTCCATGAAAGCTTCAAATTTAAAAAAAAAAAAACGTTTAATTTCCAAAAGTCGTAGAACAAAAGTTGTTCGCCTAGATCGAGCTCTAGAACAAACCCCTTTCGGCTTAAACACCCTTATATTACTAGATGTGTCCCGCAGTTTCCGTAGGAATTTAGAAAACCCCTAATATTAGATTACCTGTCCAATCATCTTGTAGACCTTCTCCCCCTCGAGGAAGTAGGCGCTGGCGATGCAGTTGAGCGAGGCCGAGCGCACGGCGTTGTCGCGGTCTCCGATGTGGCGCGCCAGCTCCTTCAGCGCGCCGCCGCCCGCCGGCAGCACCGCGGACCCGTACGTCTCCACCAGGTGCCCGATGCATTCCAGGCACTCTGTTGGACGGACACATTACACATCTATATCGAGAAATAACACATGTAAACTAAATTGACGACTTCTGTGGCGCGTCGTGTGAATGCAGAAGGTTGCAGGTTTAATTCCCGACGGGTCCAAGTATTTATGATGAAAAATATTTATTTGTGTTTGGTGTGGGTCTATGTGTAATATATTATTACTAGCAGATTCCCGCGGTTTCACCCGCGTAAGTCCCGATTCCGTGGTAATATTGGGATCAAAAGTAGCCTATGTTACTCAGGGTGAATGTAGCTTTCTAATGGTGAAAGAATTTTTGAAATCGGCCCAGTAGTTTCGGAGATTACCCCCAATATGCATACATACATACATGTTACCAACGTTACCTCTTTATAATATTGTATAGATAAAGAGGAAAGATTTAGTGTTTTGTGTGTGTGTGTGTGTGTGTCGTATCTTTCATCACCGCGGACCCGTACGTCTCCACCAGGTGCCCGATGCATTCTAGGCATTCTGTTGGACGGGGACATTACACATCTATATCAAGAAATCGGGCAAATCTAATTTTGTTTTATTTATTTTCCGCATTTGGTACCTATATATGTGTGTTTATTTCTTAATTTGTAACATCTTCGTAGATCACAGTATTAGGGTTCTACAAACCTTAGTGGGTTTTAATGCTATGTATAATTTAATATAATAATGATACTTAATTTTTTATTTTGATAATAAAAGAAAAAAATAAAAATCGTGTGGCACTCGGGGACTGCCGCGGTAAAGCTATTGCATAGCATTTTTTTATCAACTTATGCAATTATAATTATTTTTTTATTTTGTACCACGTTGCCATGGTAGGCGGAGTGGGGGGTGTTAGGTTTTTTTCGTTAGGAAATTTCTTCATTCAAAGCTCAAAGCCTGCGATAAAAGCTATGCAATAGCTTAAAAAGAAAAAAAAGTGCGTGCCTTGTGCGGGCCACGCGCAGTAAAGGGTTTCGTAGTTTCCATAAAATAACATACATTGCAATTTGGAATAAGTCGTTACAACTAAAACTACCTTACAACATTTGCAATCGGAATTTGTTTTAAAATTTATTTTTATTTATTTTTGATTAGGGGGGGAGTAAAGTCCTCGAGTGGCAGTCACGATGCAGTTCGAGACGGATTAATGACACATTAATGACCACGCTCCGCTCGTGGTAAAAACCGGGCCCAAGTATAACGTAACAAACCTGCTCTCTGCCTTGCATTCTTCGACTTGAGTCCCTCCATCAAGTAACCAAAGAGTTTGGTCACGGAGTACACAATACATATCTGTCGGAACAGAGCTTTCACTCCGTTACGCACTGTGTCCTTTGGATCTCCAACCTGAAAACAAATTACTATTATACCTTTTATGACTATCTCTAGATGAGATTTTGTCATCCTTCCTGCCTAGGAGGCCCTCCTCGGTACAACTCAGTTAGTAGTATTGTTTAAGCCAACCAACCAACCCCCACCCAGAGAACACTTTTATGGTTTCCGATACATCGAGATTTAAGACTTCACAGCTGTTAAACATTTTACGAAGTCAACGCTTTGGTCTTAATGGCAAAATTCGAATAAACTTTCGAAAAAGCAGTCCCTCGATCAATAAATTTTCGATAAATTGTTCAATCGATGCAGCGTTTTTCGACAAAAAATTGTTTCGCACTAAATTTCATTCGAACAATCGTTCAGTCGATCATCCATTAATCGATCATATGTTTTTCGCAAATAAATTACGGACCCAGTACAAGCCTAGTGCTTAGTTTGGGGCCAGATTGCGTCCCAAACTAAACAGAATATTTATTTAACACTAGCTGACCCGGCGAACTTTGTTCCACCTTAAAGGAAAATAATATACCAATTTTCAGCCAAATCAGTTCAGCCGTTCTTCAACAATTCTTTCAACAAGACTTTCTTTTACATAGATGAATTATTTATTATTTTTACCTTCAAAATCAAATAAGGTATGAAACAATTAGCTTCATACTCTGCCATAGTATAGTTACTGTCGATCAAATACTGGAACACGATCGACAAGTACTCCAAGCCTTTGAGAATAACCGAGGGGTTTGTATCGAAGAACCTCAGGGTCAGCCATTTGAGCACTAGATCTAGATTGGCCATGAGAGCTGGACCGTTTTCTTGGAGATCCTCTGATAATGCCTCTATTGCTTTAAGATGGTATCTGTTGGCAGAAGAAAAAGATATCAGCTTAAAATTTAATTATTTTCAAAAATCTCACTCCTTCGTCGTTCCTGGCGCGAAAAGACCATGTCAGGAACTCCTGCAATGTCTCGGGCAGCCTTCATGTCCGAGACATTGCAGATAAATTGCAAGAAGGTCGCTTACGGTGGTACGGCCACGTTCTACGGAAACCGGCTAGTTACGTGGGGAACAAATGTCTTGCCATGGCGCCTCCGCCCGGCCGCGGCAGATTGGGAAGACCCAAGAAGTGCTGGCTTGACGTCGTAGGATCGGATATGCGTGCTAATGGCCTCACTACACGGGATGCCGAAGATCGTGCGAAGTGGAGACGTAAAAGTAGGAAAGCGGACCCCGGGCTGAGAGAAAATCGCTCGGATGATAATGATGAAATTAAGCAGTCGATCCGCGTTGATAGCAGTAGTTAGGTAATGTGCGCTGTCTGTGTGGATTAGAATTGGGAAACTTCCGGCAATGTGTGGCAGTTCTTATAATTTGAAACTGTATGGCAAATGTAGAAGGCAGAGCAACAACTCAGTAATTACCTAATTCGTTAAGTGTATTTGGCCCAGACTAGCGTTCCCGAACTACCGATAGTTTAACAATCGATAGCTAATGTCAAAAATAATCTATAATTTCGATAGGCCTATCGATAGTATTGAGAGCTAAGTTCAGTACAATAGTATCGAAAACTGCAATACTATCGATAGTATCGACGCTCAATATTGAAGTTAGTATCGATAGTATCGGATTTGACTATTGCAACACCAATCGATAGTATCGATCCTATCGATTTGGCACAACTATCGATAGGCTATCGATAGTGACCTATCGAACAGCAACACTAGCCCAGGCAAATGTCATGGAAAGGATGACGACGAGTTACCTAAAGTCGTTGTGAAACATGTTGCCGACGAGTTGCTTGTTGAGTCCGGCGGTCGACATCTGCTCCTTGAGGAGATCGAAGAATTCCTCGCGCGGCGTCGTGAAGTTCCATTTTAATACTAATCAAATTTAAAAACACTTCATGATAAGATCTTGCAAAATAGTTTTAGCCTTTGGAGCAAAAAATACATAAATAATATTATTAAAAATTGGTATGGGAATTTCTGAGTTTAAACAGCTGCTTAAATGTTATAGTCCTCAAATTTTGAGAAGTTGAAACGCTACTTAAAATTTAAAAATTCTAAAAAGTATTCCGCCATAAGTCACTGATTGCGTCGGCTAACATCTTGCAAACTAAGAGGATTCTGATAAAGAAAGTATTCAGAAGTTTATCAAGTAGGTATAATTATATTTCTACGTATTTAAGTTTTTAATTGCTTTCGGCAGATTTACTACAAAAATATTTTAAAGACAGAATACATCATCAAAATTCACCCGCGGCGAGGATTGAACTCACGTTTTTGGGTCTGTACCCCAACGTCTCTGTCAATTATACCACACGAAATTTAGAATAAGTATATATTTTTCCACCCTTCAATCCTCGTCACGAATTAATTTTATAAGATGTATTTTTTCTTTAAAATGTTTCGAGTATGTTTAATTTGTTAATAACATATAGATAAATACACTAAAAGATTCGCTAGTTAAACAAAAATGAAAGAATGTTTACCTTTGAGTTTCTGATCGTCAATAATGCGTTGATTTTTAGCGTTGTTGTGTGGGAGCAGCGGAGTGCAGTCTTCATCCTCTTTCTTGGCACGACTCGACGCTGAAGCGGGCTTCACCACCTTACAACACAAATAAATCATACTAAATTAAATAGCCCACAAGGTTACACGTTACTACGTTTTTTAATCGTAGACTATGATTTGACACATCTTCCTGAAAAAAAAATGTCAAATACAAAGAACCTAAACGTCAGATCGTAGTCTGAAATTTAAAAACAAAGTATACAACACAATTTTAAAATCTTTATCACTTAACTTCGCTTGCGTCAGCTGGAGTCAGTTTCAAAACCAGATTTATACACAATTTTGAGATAACAATATCAAAGAGGTAAGCTTAAAACATTGTGTAAACAAACTCTGGGAAATCCTTAACCCAGTCTGGCGCAAGCCACCCTCAGTATGATAAAAATAGATTTAAGAGAACCTTTTTAAAAGAACGCATGTTTTTCCTATCAAGAACTATAGTAGACAGTGTTAGAAAAGTTTAGACAAAAATAAATATATAATTTTTTTTGTTATCGTTTTATCTTTCCGGCTTTGAATATTATCAATGTATCGGAATTCCACAATTATCTGATTAGTGTAGCAGTGGTGGCGTAGGAGGTGGTTGCTCGACTGTCAATCTAAGTGTAGTGGGATCGAGTCCCAGACATGCCACCATTTAGTGCAAGAATCAGTGCTCCATTGATTTCTACAACTTTTGTATCGTGCGCAACAATGATGCGGAAGATTCATTGCCATAAGCCCCAAAAAAAAATATGGGTATACTTCTAGACTTGAAATTTCTAACTTTGGTGGCTAGATGTCGCTGTATACGATATCGTATACGTTCATACCAATTGAAAATTATAAATAAGACAGATAGGTACAAACAAAAAATCCAGTAATGAAGTTTATAGATATTATTTTTTAATTTCAGACTACAATCTGACGTATAAGTTCTTTGTATTTGACGTTTTTTCTTCAGGAAGATGTGTCAAATCGTAGGCTACGATTAAAAACCGGTCAAGTGCGAGTCGGGCTCGCGCACGAAGGGTTCCGTATCATTATCACATATAAATATATACAATATGTGATACATAGAAAACACCCAGATCAGATTTATTTTCGGAACTCTAAAATCAGCAGATAGGTACACAAATTTTAATTACTCAAAAATACAACAAAATTGGGTACGGAACCCTAAAAAACGAAGTATAGGTAGATAGCGTGACCAGCTTTATTGTATTAAACACACCAAATAAAATAAAACAGACATAAACTTGAATCTCAGGAATATGGTATCTTACCTTGCCCTTAGCCGGGGCTCCTTTCTTTTCAGCCTCCTTCTTCAAAGCTCCCGCGGACTTGACCCCGCGAGGCTCCTCTTTCTTGGCCTTAGTCGGTAGAGGTTGCACCGGCAGATTGGGCCGGGCCTTGTCTAAGGCAGCTTGGACTACTGATTTTGAACCGGGCTGTGAAAAAAATGTCGTTGTTATTACCAAGTGTCCCGGACACTACAGCCATATAAGAGCATGGATTATAAGTTGCTTGCGATCTTTAAGGCCGGCTGCACCACACGTACGTTTTCCGAATTCGTTTTCCGTATTCGGATTCCTGAATGCTTCAAATCCATATAAAATGTCTTGATTACCGCACACGTTCGTTTTATTTCCGAACGGAAAATATACTGACTGTAAACATTCCGAATGAAAAAAAAACGAACGTCTGCGCTAGGGTCACGGAATCCCGAGTCTACATTTCGGATTCGGAAAACGTATACAGAAAACGTACATGTGCGGCCGGATTTAAGCCGGCCGCACATGTACGTTTTCTGTATACGTTTTCCGTTGTTTTATAATCTTAAATTAGATGTAAGGCCCATGATTACTGTGCTGACCTCACATAACTTAGAGTTTTGGCAGACCCCAGGCTCAGAGAATGCATCCGGGAACATTGGTCAGATGACTTTGGCTTGGTACATTAAGATGACGAATCGGATCTTGTTCCGCTGTCGTCTTCTTTCTTCTGAACAAGCGTGTTACATCTAAGACCATTCATCACTTACCATCGTGAGATAGTGGTCAATCGCTCATCTATCTTCACTAATATTATAAAGAGGAAAGATTTGTATTATTGTGTGTGTGTGTGTGTGTGTTTATTTGTTTGTAAAGAATAAACTCAAAAACTACTGTGCCGATTTCAAAAATTCTTTCACGATTAGAAAGCTACATTCACCCTGAGTAGCATAGGCTACTTTTTACCCAATATTCCCACTGGACCGGGACTTACGCGAATGAAACCGCAGGACGCAGCTATCGTGTATAACTCACCTTCAGTTTATCCAGCTGTTTATGCATAGCCTCATATCCCAGGTGAAGCATGAAAGGGAACACACAATCTGCAGCTGCTTTCCTTACATCAGCTGCTCGGTCTTCCAGACAACCAAATAATGTTGGGACGCACACGGAGAGCTCTTCCCGAGGAAACGATTTCAATGGCACTGCAACGAACGAGCCGTTTCAAGATTCAAACGAAATTAAAAGGTTACGTTGCGTAGCTGTAGTACGTATTTTTAATTTCAGACTATAAACTGACGTTGTGGCTCCTTGTGTTTGAAATTTTTTTCTTTAAGAAGATGTGTCAAATCGTAGTCAACAATTTAAAATAATTAAAAAGTTGCGTAGCGTAGACACTACGGTACTATATGTCTATTCGATAAAGTTGTTTCCAGTAACTGCTACCAGTAATCGGTGCAGTAGTTATTGTGTAAAGAAATAACAAATTGCCTTTAAATTAGAGAACGAAATAGCAGCACCTTTGTATTCAGAAGACAGTACTTAAATGATTACATTTATTTAAAAATCAGGATTTATATTTGAGGGATACGCGCGCATATAGGTATTGCGCTAAAATTGACGATATTGGCAGGTTGATATGCGGTAAGTGATAGAAAATAATGTTCAATTAACGATAATCCAAGCAAATCGTTTACCCTTTTTAAACGTTGATCCATTGTTTACATAGTTAACTCACCATTAGGTAAATGTTCAGCCAGCCAAGTCAATAAACAACCCCTGAGGACGGGCGAGCCAGCCTTCAATGCATCGAACACCATTTCACCGTCGAAAGGAGAGCTCGGGCCGGCGTCGCGGCACCAACCTTCTATGCATGACACTGCTGTTGTACGAATCCATTGTTTACTGTCTCCTAAAGCTAGAATAAAAGAAACACAAGGTTAAGAGTTTTTTTTTAAGCGGACCCCGGGCTCTTGAGAGGGATGCAACCGGGAACATCGCTCGGGTGATGACGAAGGTTTAGAAATATTTTAGTATTACAGATAAATTGTAAGATTGTTAGATCGTCTTACGGTTAGACGACTAGACCGAAAAATGCTTAATTGCCCGATCTACAATAAAGCATTTATCTATGATGGATGACGTGTAGCCCCAGCATAGAATAGGGTTACCCCATCTCTTCCCGTGGCGACTAAGGAATCTGAGGGAGATTAGCAAAGCTAAAGTTCTCCCCACGCGGTGGCGGATAAACTAAGCTTGATCCTAAGAGGGTTGGTGTCAGGCAGGCGGCGGGCCGTAAAAAAGATTGCCAAATCTAATTGCAGAAGGTATGGTGAATGATGACTTAGGTACCGACTGCGTCGAACTCAAATAAAAAAAAACATTTGGGATTTAGCGGACCCCGGGCTCCCGAGAGGTATGCAACCGGGAACATCGCTCGGATGAGACGGCTAGTAAGTTCCACGTAGGACTAGCTGAATGGAACTATTGGTAATAAACTATTTTATTTTGAAATAACAGATTTGTTAACTCGTGCGTCCTCAGTTGGAAGCTTAGATTATACAGGGTTATTGGTAACGTATTATGAAAGCGGTCGGGAGCTACTTTCTGACATCCTAAGGAACTACCTACTTTTGTTCTACGACTTTTGGAAATTCGAAAAAAAATAGGCAGGTACCTTGCGATCAGCCTTATGGCTATAAGCAAATATGCTGTATGTAAGCAATGGCGTGTTGCGCTAGTCCCCAGTGAGCATAGCGCTATGATCTCTGTATGTTACGATCCAGTATATATTGACGTTTAAGTCGCTTCAGTGCACTTGGAATCAGCAGATCTACGGCCAGCTGATTAGGATGATGTGCAAGTCGATTTTTATATGACTGTTCCGCAGTTGTGATCTCTTCCTCTACTGTGTTTATCTTTAAGTGTTCATGAACTTCTGCATTCCTAATGAACAACGGAGCATTTGCTATTGATTTCAACATGGAGTTTTGGAGTCTCTGCACTATGTTCACGTTGCTTTTGGATGCAGAGCCCCAGAGTTGAATCCCGTATGTCCATATTGGTTTGATGGCGGCTTTGTATATCAGGATTTTGTTATCCATTGATAGTTTAGAAGTCCTTCCAAGTAGCCAGTACAGGTTTCTAAAGCGGTGGTTTGCTTCATCCCTCTTGGCTATGATATGGGTTCTCCACAGCAGTTTTCTATCCAAGTGCATGCCCAGGTACTTCACACAGTCCTTGTGTGGCAGCTCACTTGTGCCTAATCTAACTGGAGGACAGTTACCTTGATTTAGGGTGAACGTTATCTGAGTTGACTTTGAGGCACTGGCAGTTATTCTCCACTTTTCAAGCCACTGATGAACTCCATTGAGTGCTAGTTGTAAGTTTTTGGATGCTGCAGTTGGATTTTTTTCGCTGGTTAGTATAGCAGAATCATCCGCGAAAGTAGCCATTATTGCACTTGGGGTTTCAGGTATATCTGCCGTGAAGATAGTGTACAGCACCGGTCCAAGTACTGAACCCTGGGGCACTCCTGCTTTAATTTCGTGAAATTCAGAGTAACTATCATCTTGCTTTACTCGAAACAATCGGTCAGAGAGATATGACTCCAAGATCCTGTAGAAGGAATGTGGCAACATTTGTTTTATTTCGCACAATAGTCCTTTGTGCCACACTCGATCGAAGGCTTGTTGGATATCCAGGAACGCAGCAGCACAATATTCTCGTTTCTCCAGGGACTCTCTCACCTTATTGCACACTCTGTGAACCTGCTCAATTGTGGAGTGTTTCTGCCTAAATCCAAATTGGTGTTCTGGTATTATTTTGCTTTCAATTAGCAGAGGTTTGAGTCTTTCCAGTAAAATCTTTTCGAGTAGTTTCGAGATGGTGGGCAGCAAGCTAATGGGCCTGTAGGAGCTAGGATAATTTTGTGGTTTTCCAGGTTTATAGATCATTAGGATCTGCGACACCTTCCACTGCAGAGGAATATGACTTATTCTGAGGGATGCGTTGAAAAGCATAGTTAAGAATACCAACGCTTTCCGGGGCAATTCCAGCAACACCTTCTTCGTGATGAGATCATATCCTGGCGCTTTTCCATTTTTCAGCAGTCGTATTTGCCTCAAGATTTCACGAGGTGAGACTGGCTTAGGAGGTAGATCCATTTGGAAGTCTTTTTGTAGAACCTCGTTTATATCAGACTCATCATATGCAAGGCTGCTTGGTGCGTTTGGTGTAAATACGGTAGCTAGATGCTTGGCGAACGTGTTAGCTTTGTCCTTGCTAGTTCGAGCCCAATCACCGTTTTCCAATTTTAAGGGTGGTTTTGCTTGTTGGGGTTGGTTGTGCTTTTTTGTAAACTTTCAGAGGGAGTAGTTGGTAGCTGATGAAGCCGTAAGATTCAGCAATTGCGTTTGTAGTGTTCTGTCTTCTGCCTCTTTGATCAACTCTCTTAATTCTTTGGCCGATCTATTCAGTTGCCTTTTATCGTCAGCATGTCTACTAATATGCCAGACTCTTCTTAAGCGACGTTTCTCCAGTATTTTCTCTTTGATTTCCTTTGGTAAGTCATTGGGATATTTTAGTTTTTTTTTTGTGTTTTTGGAGTACACCTCCAGCAAGTTTGCTGAATCTTATCAGTAAAATATTTCGTTGCTGCTTCCAGCTCTTCCTCTGTTTTTAATTTTATTTTTAGGTCCAGGTTGCTTTCGAGGCTTCGGCGGAATTCTTCCCAATCCGTGTCTTTGTTGTAGAGTCGGTCTGTTGTGTCGTACGTTATGACCGTACTGCTCATGGTGAGAATCACAGGCACGTGGTCACAGGCACGTGAAGACGCATCAAGACAGGACTCGATTTTGAAGTAAAGATGTGATATCCCCTTTGAAATAAAAAAGTCAAGCACGTCTGGTCGTCTGTTACGGTCTGTAGGCCAGTTTGTTGGCTCATTGGTAGACAGTGTACTTAGTTTCAGTAAATCTAGACATTTTTTTAGTTCTCTACCTCGAGTAGTACACAATCTAGAGCCCCATTGCGTGTGCTTAGAGTTCCAGTCCCCCCCAGCTATGTAACGTTCTCCGAGGCTGGAAAAGTAGCAAGAGAAGTCTTGATCTTTTATAGCCCATCTTGGTGGGCAATAGGCCGCTGATATGGTGCAGTGTCCCATTTTATCTTCTATTGCAACAGTAGCAGCTTGAATTTTCTCAGTTCGGTATTCCGGAAGAAGGTTATGTTTAATATTCTTTTTAATTATTAGACCCGCTCCCGCGTGACTGCGTGACCAGTGCCGTCGGGGTGATTGGTAAGATATACGTTGTAGCCTGGGATTATAATGCGACTTTTGTTCGTACAGTGGGTTTCCGATATTAGAACTACATCTAATGCATGTGTTTTTATTAGTACCTCCACTTCTCGTTTGTTTGGGCTAAGTCCATCAAGGTTCCAGGTTGCAATTTTTAGGGACATCATTTTAGGTGTTTGCTCATGAGGGCTTCAAAATTTTCGATTAGGTACCTACCTAATCGAAAATTTTGAACTTACAAAAATTCTAAAATCAGCTGTTATTCGGGTACAGAGGTCAATAACCTCTTAGTTTCAGTAGTTTCTGAAGAATAGTGAAATCTTAGGGTTATTGCCCTCTGCGCCCCACAAAGAGCTGATTTTCGAAAATCTGTAACCTTAAAATTAAAAATGTTCGAACTAAGTCGTACAACAAAAGTGGTTCCTTAGGATGTCGGAAAGTAGACCCAGGCCGCTTTCACAATTCGTTACCAATAACCCTGTATAGGTCCCAAGTTGTATGTCTGAAGTGTGTAAGTAAAGTAAACGATTATGTTGGTTACTCGTTCACGCAATAACCGTCAAAATAATAGTCAACCGATTGCGATGAGACTTGGTATGCACATAGCTGAAGACATGGATTAACACATAGGCTTTTTATTCCGATATTCCAAATTTCTTATTTTATCGAATTTACGAAATTATTTTTACGAAAATATTAAATTTCGCGCCTAAGTAAACTTTCCTCAGTATTTTTATTAACTGGCAACTCATGATTTATTAACTGGCAACTCTAGAGAGAGGTATCTTTGAATGTTGGCCGGAAACAAATTCCGCGCTCCGGGGATTTCCCTACTGTTCTATTCGGCATGTTGTTACCAGGAATTCTACATCAAACAATAACAGCTCTATGGTATAAAATGTAAGCTTTAGTTATGGTACTATTCTAATGTTATTTATTAAATTAATACTATAATATCACTAGCTGACCCGGCAAACGTTGTTTTGCCTTATAAATTACTAGCAGCTCCTGCGGTTTCACTCGCATAAGTCCCGATCCCGTGGGAATATCGGGATCAAAAGTAGCCTATAGCCTTCCTCAATAAATGGACTATCCAACACCGAAAGAATTTTTCAAATCGGACCAGTGGTTCCTGAGATTAGCGCGTTCAAACAAACAAACAAACAAACAAAAAAACAAACAAACTCTTCCGCTTTATAATAGTAATAGATTCTCGGACCTACTGAATACGCATATAAAATTTGGTAAAAATCGGTAAAACCGTTTCGGAGGAGTACGGTAACTAACATTGTGACATGGAAATTTTATATATTAGAAACTTAGATGAAACTAAAGATTAGAAAGAAGATAAAGAACCAAATAGAGTTTGGATGTATGTTTGTTGGAAGTAACGTCCGGAATTCATGAACTGATTTTGATAACTCTTGCACATAGATTAGGTAAGTAGATAGGTAGGTAGATACATTGTATACCTACGAGTATTTTTTTTTTTAATTAAAGACGATATTATTATTCATAGATCAAGCAAGATTACTAGGTATTAAATCTAACTTAGCTTGGTTTAAAAATACTTCGTCTTTAAAAAATATTAGATCTATGTATCCAAATGAAAACTATTTGTGTGGACAGCAGCGAGAAAATGAAATCAGTTGGTAGGTATCCGTTGTGCGAGTGTACGCAAACTATCACTTTTGCGTAAACCTGAAACGTTTGTACTTTATGTAGGTACCTACTTTACAGAAAAAAAATTGGTGTCTGACTGATAGTCAGACCACGGAGTGGGAGACGTCAGGAAAAAGGCTCCTTAAAGTAAGATTAATTTGAATTTGAGATTTTTGAGTTTGATCCCACTACCTCATGCACCCATGCGGTAGTGGGATACGGGTGCAGGTGGATATGGATAGGAATGCATACTTTGATGAAATTTTTATTTTTATCTAAGAATGCATATACAGACTTAGATGAAAACAAAATTTTGATATTTTTGTTTTTTCATCAGTATAGATGTGGATGCGAATACAGTACGTTTATAGGAGTGTGTGCGGTTTCGGATGAGTGCAGATCCGGAATATGTAAACAGAGGACGGAACCCGGTGAAATTAGCACTAAGCGAAACCTAACGGGTTTCAGGTTACAGCTAGTAAACCATTAACAACTTATTCGTGGAATACGAATTTGCGATTTTGGAACAATTATTGCGCGATTCTCGCTATTGCTTGGCTCTTGCGAAATAGGTGATAAGCCTGCCGGCCGGAAATATAATATCGAGTATTGTGGCTAGAGATGCTACCTTTATTTGATTACTCTTTTTATTATTTATTCGGCATATTCTGCCGAAGACCGAATAACAAACATTGGAACGAAACTGACACACTCATCTCATCATAAATATAACCTAATGAATTACCGACCGAAGATTAGGCTAAAAATCGTGTTTCGGTCGGTCACCGATTAATAAATGTGATGAATTTACGGGCAAAACTGGAACCTACAATAAATAAAAATATGAATCAGCAAAATGTAACTTCCTAACTCATCAATTAGTAGGTATTTAAATTAATATTTTATAATCATACATCCTAGCAGTGTACCCACTACCCACTTAATATGGAACACAAAATGAATGAATAATAATTAATTAGTGACAAATTGAACGCGTTTTTCTTTAGTTATGATCTTGTTTGAAATGATTATTGGAAAAGAACCTTTAATATTCGAAACTTAGGCATAACTGGAGCATATCATAGCCGAATATTCGGTATTCGGTCACAACATTATCTGTGGTATGATCGCTAACATCTCTATGAATCGTGCGCGTCTCATTCGTTTAATTTCATTATTCCACATTACTTCGTGTTGTTCGTGTGTTATTGAATTCCAATTTGAATTTAAATCCAATAGAGTAAATAGTCGAAAACATGGAAAACGACCAAAAAAGTTCAAATTACATCTACGAAACTGTTGAATACACAGTTCATTCTGAGAAAGAAGAAACAGCTACTATAAACACCATCAAGTGGACCTTCGATTGGACTATTCGAAACTTTTTGAATTTACTCCTTGACAAGAACATCAGTGGGGTTCGAACAAAGAAGCCTACCGAAATACCACCCGGTGAAATCAAGTTTCAGTTAAAGATGCAGTTTCTTGGGAGAAAGAGAGACCTCATTGAAATTTATTGCTTCTCACCGACACCAGTAAACTTAAAGTTGGTTCTAATTTGTCTGAATAATCAATCTAGTGAGTTGGAATTCAGAGAACAAACTGTTGTTACAGAGAAGGAAAGTTATACTGTAGATGCCTACAAATGGCACTATCTCACGACACTTTTTAAAATAAAAGATGACAAATTAGCGGACTATGGCACCAACAAGTTGAATTATTTGAGAGACGGAGGTCTCTACTTTCGGTTTAAGTTTACAGTAACAAAAAACCCAGACGGTAGCCAAGCTAACATTCCCATTACTCAGTTGACAAGCGATTTCGAGACACTTCTCAATGATAGCACATTTTCAGATGTTGTCATAAAAAGTATTGATGATGAAGAGTTTACGGCTCATAAAGCAGTATTGAGTAGCCGATGTGCTGTAATGAAGGCTAAATTTGAACATGACAAGTTAGCTGAAACTGTTACTGATATTGTGGAGTCACCATTCGAGGCCGAGGTATTGCGAGAGATCATTTACTTTATCTACACCGATGAAGTTCCGAAGATTGATGAGATTCCAGAGAAGTTGTTGGCTGCGGCTGACTTTTACCAGTTGAACCGATTGAAGAGTCTTTGTGAAAAATCCTTAATTAAGAAATTAACCATAGAAAATGCTCTTGAAACAATTCAGATAGCAATTTTGTACTCTGCAAACACTCTAAAACAAGGGTCATTGGACTTTGTAAGAGATGAGGACCCACAACTGAAGGCCATCACCAAAACTGAGGACTGGGTTAAAGTACAGTCTGCAGATATCATTAAAATAATTTGTGAACACATCGCCGCTGAGGAGACTGATGATAAATAAGTTCTTAATTCATTAAAACAAGAATTACTTTAAGTACAAATATTTTAATTGTAAACTGAAGACTGTAAGGTACTTTATTGGGTAACTTTTTTTACTTACTAACAATAAATAAAACTAAATGTTTCTATTAAAAGAAGTGTTTTATTTATAATAATGAATTTCCTATAAGTAATCCTACTATAACTTATTTCTAAATAGTATAATATAAATCAAAAGAAATTCTGTAGTCTGTTTCTTTGCTAACTTTTAAGTCATGCTACAGATTTTGATATGGTTACAGTATGTCCCATCCCAATTATTGAAAGATATTCCAAATTGTACTGTTTTTCTCGTGCTACTTGCTATGAAGTGGAATTCAATTCCCGTGTCACTTACCCCAAAAAGTACAACCTTGGCGTCTTCAAATCTAGAGTGAATCTTCTAGACATAAATAAATAAATATTCCACGACGTTGCACACAGCGCAATCTAGCCCCAAACTAACCACTAGGCTTGTACTATGGGTACTACACAACGGATATACTACATATTATACTTGTTTTTGTTAATACATACATATGATACATATGTATATATTAACATGATACATAGAAAACACCCAGACCAGAAACACATATTTAGTTAGTTAGTTTCGCTGAGCCTTTTCCGCACTTAGCCTCACAATTGGGCCATTGTACGTGATTTCTTAGAGGGCTTAAGACGCCACGGGAGCCTACCCCGCATTGGCGAATATCCCATGCCTTCGGACCGTGGTTTATCCTAGGACATGTCGGTTTCCTCACGATGTTTTCCTTCACCGTAAGAGCGATGTATAGCGCACTTAAATTTTTCTTAAAGAAAAAGACGTCGGCCAGGATTCGAAACCACGACCTTCGGAATGAAAGTCGCGGTATCTACCACTAGACCAACACCGCTCTAAAACAAATATTTATTTTTAAGCATAAATATTTGCAACCGGCGACCAGAATCGAACCCGCAACCTTCTGCCTTGCAGTCAGGCCTTCCCCTGACGCGCCACAGAGGTCGTCATGCAGGCTACACTCATAAGGAACACCGTGGGAACACCCTAATCTTCCCACCAGGGGAGGTGCGGTCAAGTGTAACCTTATCTTAAGTAAAAAACTTTACTCATAACTTTTTGTCTTGACCCAGAACCTTAGTATCTGGTATAAAATTTCAGCTTACTAGTTCTACTCGTTTTTTGAGAAAATAATAAATAAATAAATTCTGTGAACCTCTTACCTTGAAAGAAGGCCGGGAAGAAAGTGCGGACATGCTGTTTACATTTAGATCCCATAGCAGAAGCCAGCTGTTCACAAATCTGCAGCGCACTTTGAGCTAACTTTGAGTTTGAGTCCAATAACCTATGAAAAAAAAACACTTTAAACCCATTTCCACAGCAATCAATTATTATTGACCGACATAGCACTCGGTGCTATCCCAAACTATGCTTGTAATATGGTGACCAACTGTCCAACCGAAGATCAACTTGACATGCCTGTTACTGCCTTGGCAGTGTTATTTATATTTCTAACTATTAAATTTCCCATCACGCATTTATGTGCATGCCCTCCTACAATTCTTGTCTATCCAAAGGTAGCCTAGAAGAGATCGCTTTAAGCGATAAGACCGGCCATTGTACCTTTCATATAATTAGCTGTTTTTGTTTATATAATGTGTTTTCTAAATTTTTGGTACAATCAAGTTTTTATTTATCTATCTTATTGAGTTGTACTGAGCCAGACGGAGATCACCTCTCCGACATCAGAATGGAACCGAAGCTCTCTGAATACCTGTACGTACAGCTCGTATTTCTCAATCGATCTTGATGAAACTTAGTATACATGGTTTTGTTAAGGGGAATTTTCGATAGGTGGGGTATTTCTTCCACAAGAGGGGCTAATAGAAATCTCCGCCATATAAAACCAGATTTCAATGATTTATTAAGAAGAAAGAGTAGATCGTAGCAATAAAGTTGTGGCAAGGTCTACTGTTCTACTAATGGGTTATTTTATTTTGTATAGATAGAAAATAAATGGTCTTACCTAGCTGATAATGCTGCCGGTAATTCGCCTAGGGTCGGCTTGATGGGCGATGAATTTGTTATAATAGCTTTTACTTTGTCCAGTGCTTCGTTTCGCACCTAAACAAACATAAGACATTGTTTTACAGACAACTCTACTTTTCTAAGACCGGGGTTGACTTGACTTGAAATGTTTCAAGAAATATAGAAATATTTCTTAGATATAGGTACTAGGTACATTATAATACTTTTTGTGTAAATCTATATCTATAAAAGGCTTTGCCCTGACTGACTGATCATTGCACAACCTAAACCGCTGATAGCAGAGGGCTGAAAATTGGAGAGTGTGTTCTTTATACAATGTAGGCATCAGATAAGAAAATATTTTTCAAAATTCAAACGGGACTGTAACTTATGCGGGTAAAACCGCGGAATCTAGCTAGTACATACATATGATACATACTAGCGTACATATTACATAGTACATACAAATTTTACTTTTTATCTTGTAAATATATTCATATGATACATAGAAATCACTCAGAACATTTATGGTCCGCATAAATATTTGTTCCTGGCGTTAATGGAACCCACAGGCTACTGTGGAATTATTTTTCCGCCAATAATAATGGAAGGAAATCGTTTTTCTCAAAAATCACGTTTGTTGTTTGTTCTTAAATATCTGTTTTATTTTGTTTTCAGAACGACATCTGTGAAAATTTCAACCGTCGAGCTATTACGGTTCATGAGATACAGCCTGATGACAGACGGACGGACAAGCAAACCCAGTTCTCTATTACCTACGCATATATGTTATAGCGTCCCCAACTATGACCAGCAAGGGTATAAAGAGAGGGGTCCGCTGTACCGTCAGGCCATCCCGAGGGGCAACCGTCACGGATCAGTTATAGACAGATCGTGTTCCCAAATGCTAGGTTCGGTTTTCTTAAAGGAGAGGTACCTCGTGCCCAAAACGGCACTCCCAGACGGACGGACAGTGGAGTCTCAGTATTAAGGTAACGTTTTACCCTTGATAATGAGATGATGATGACGTGTGATGAGGACATACCTTCCAGTTCTTGTCGTTCATCTCCTGCACCAACGCGTCGGTGATAAGCGGGGTGATGTCGGTGCGGGGGCGCGTGTCGTCCGCCGCGGGAGCCTCGTCTTCGTTAGCGTCTTCGTACACGTCGTCCAAATCGTCGCCCACGGACCCCTTGCTTGCAGACTGGAATGGAACAACAAATTAATTCTCTAGCCCCATCTAGCAACATGGTAAGCTACTGAAGCTTGTGGTGACCAGACATTGGATATAATACTTATATCATCATGACACCTCAGTAACATATAATTTAAGTCATCTTGTCGTACAATTTGCGTGGTACGTTATCCCGGTCCTACGCTCAAAAGAAGTAGAACAGATCCTACCTCTATTATCTACCACAATCGAGAGTTTCGTATAGAAAATTGTTGGGCGTCTCATCAAAATAAAGCTACTCACAGAAAACTAGCTTGATAGTAATCAATTTTCAAAATGCAAAAATGTACCAAGGATCCTGGACTAAAATTACTGGACTTATCTCAAAAATTCATCAATAGAGAGCAACATTATCGAGGAGTAACACTTTAGCTCCCGATATTCCCACGGGACACAGCCACAGCTAGCGTTGAGATAAGACACTCGTGTCAACATACCTTGCTCACAGTGCCGACCTGCCTGGTGGGCGTGGGAGGCTCGCTGTTGGCATACTTGTCCAGCTCCAAGCTGATGAGTTGCTTGGTGGCTGGCTTCTCTGTGTCGAAGTGTGAGATGAGCGCCATATTCCCACGGGACACAGCCACAGCTAGCGTTTAGATAAGACACTCGTGTCAACATACCTTGCTCACAGTGCCGACCTGCCTGGTGGGCGTGGGAGGCTCGCTGTTGGCATACTTGTCCAGCTCCAAGCTGATGAGTTGCTTGGTGGCTGGCTTCTCTGTGTCGAAGTGTGAGATGAGCGCCATATTCCCACGGGACACAGCCACAGCTAGCGTTTAGATAAGACACTCGTGTCAACATACCTTGCTCACAGTGCCGACCTGCCTGGTGGGCGTGGGAGGCTCGCTGTTGGCATACTTGTCCAGCTCCAAGCTGATGAGTTGCTTGGTGGCTGGCTTCTCTGTGTCGAAGTGTGAGATGAGCGCCATATTCCCACGGGACACAGCCACAGCTAGCGTTTAGATAAGACACTCGTGTCAACATACCTTGCTCACAGTGCCGACCTGCCTGGTGGGCGTGGGAGGCTCGCTGTTGGCATACTTGTCCAGCTCCAAGCTGATGAGTTGCTTGGTGGCTGGCTTCTCTGTGTCGAAGTGTGAGATGAGCGCCATATTCCCACGGGACACAGCCACAGCTAGCGTTTAGATAAGACACTCGTGTCAACATACCTTGCTCACAGTGCCGACCTGCCTGGTGGGCGTGGGAGGCTCGCTGTTGGCATACTTGTCCAGCTCCAAGCTGATGAGTTGCTTGGTGGCTGGCTTCTCTGTGTCGAAGTGTGAGATGAGCGCCATATTCCCACGGGACACAGCCACAGCTAGCGTTTAGATAAGACACTCGTGTCAACATACCTTGCTCACAGTGCCGACCTGCCTGGTGGGCGTGGGAGGCTCGCTGTTGGCATACTTGTCCAGCTCCAAGCTGATGAGTTGCTTGGTGGCTGGCTTCTCTGTGTCGAAGTGTGAGATGAGCGCCATATTCCCACGGGACACAGCCACAGCTAGCGTTTAGATAAGACACTCGTGTCAACATACCTTGCTCACAGTGCCGACCTGCCTGGTGGGCGTGGGAGGCTCGCTGTTGGCATACTTGTCCAGCTCCAAGCTGATGAGTTGCTTGGTGGCTGGCTTCTCTGTGTCGAAGTGTGAGATGAGCGCCATATTCCCACGGGACACAGCCACAGCTAGCGTTTAGATAAGACACTCGTGTCAACATACCTTGCTCACAGTGCCGACCTGCCTGGTGGGCGTGGGAGGCTCGCTGTTGGCATACTTGTCCAGCTCCAAGCTGATGAGTTGCTTGGTGGCTGGCTTCTCTGTGTCGAAGTGTGAGATGAGCGCCATATTCCCACGGGACACAGCCACAGCTAGCGTTTAGATAAGACACTCGTGTCAACATACCTTGCTCACAGTGCCGACCTGCCTGGTGGGCGTGGGAGGCTCGCTGTTGGCATACTTGTCCAGCTCCAAGCTGATGAGTTGCTTGGTGGCTGGCTTCTCTGTGTCGAAGTGTGAGATGAGCGAGGGCCCCACGTACAGCGAGAGCGTGCCCAGGAAGCTCACGGTGGAGGTTCGCACGGTGGGGTTGGTGGCCGATAGCGCCTTCTTGGAGTGCGCTATTAGAGGCTTTATGTTTATTCTGGGGATAAAAAATAAAACATAGAAAATTTAACACAGAAATTACACTAATTTTTCCGGTTTTCGTCTGGATATACCTGGAAACGTAGGGCGTTAAAAAAGCTTAGGGTTACACACAAGCCAAATTCAAAATGAGCTGAGCCAAAATGAATGTCGGGTGCATAAAAAATAAATTTCATGATGGGATGTTGTTTTTTTTATTGTATGGATTGTAGATGACATTGTTTTCTGCATTTAATGCAATTTCCAGGTAAATATGCTAATACACATTAGCGAAATTAGTAAATTTTGAGATTTTTTTTCTAACCGATTCCAACTAGACAAATAAAATAGTATGATATCTTACTTTTTATCCTAATATTCCCACTGGAAAAGAAAATAAATGACTACTAATAGTTACAAGTATAAACCGATACTCACGAGAAGCCAAACTCCTTAATAGCTCCGGCCATCCAGTTGAACATCTCGGACTGCACTTTGGGGTTCTTCTGTGAGTCCATGGCAAAGGAGAGTCCCTCGTTGAGCACGTGGTCCACGCCGCACGACTCCGCCAGCGACGTGAGGCACTCAGCGGCTAGCGCTGAGCAGGATGACTCGCCTAGTTTGATCACCACATCTTGAAGGATGAACCCTGCCGCTGTGCTGTATACAAGAAGAATACATGTAAGCCATGTAACTTCTATTTTTCTTGTTTTCGCGATGTTGTATTGAAAAAAAGATATTTTTCGGTTTATATCGCATGGTGTTTATTACTTTAAGCTTTGTTTTAAGTCTTAACGTTTCGAGACCTTTACAGGCCTCTTCCTCAGGTCAATCCTGAGGAAATGTAATAAACACTACGCGATTAAAACCGAAAAATGTCTTGAATTTCATGTAGTTTTTTTTTCGTGTTGTGGTATGGTTCACCTGTTAACAGTGTTAAGAGTTTTCAGGTCGAACTAAGGCCTCTAACTTGACCTAACGACTGCTATCAGAAAAAACAACCGGGACCAACTGCTTAACCTGCCCTCCGAAGCACGGAGAAGCTCGAAAAAGTGTTTTTTGGCATACAAATTATGGGTCACCCATCCAAGTAATGACCGTGCCAAACGTTGCTTAACCCGCACGACCATTCAAAGTCGGCAGGTACAGCTAGGCCAATGAGCTCCTCAATGATTATGATGTGAAAGTTAGATATAAACAAAACTTACGTAGAAACAGGGAAATTCTCCGTAATATACTTGGCGGCCTCAAGCCGGGCCTTCATGACTTGCACGTTGGTATCCTTCAAGCCCGGCTTCTTGTTCAGTATTCTGTAGAGGACCTGCGCACACGCATCGCTCGACGTGAGCGACTGCGCCGTCGAGTGGAAGCTCTGTACGGCCGAGAGACGGGTCTTCCAGTTGCTGTCGCTTAGACCTGGTGAGTACAATAATGTAGTATGACTTTAAGAAACGTTAAACGATGTTTAGGCTTGTAATATGAGTGTTAGCCAAGCGATAGAATACGCCACGTGGTAGGCTAATGTTGCCCACCATGCATTGACAACCCAAAATCGAAAAACGCAAACGTACAACAACCCCCAAAGACAATAGAACCAATTGACTTGCTAATACCGCGATGTTTTCTACAAAAGACAACTCACCATTGCTGGCAGGGGTGAGGTAATAATCAAACTCTGTGATTGGCCGATGCGTTACCTATCTATACTTAGAGCGTGAAATTGTGAGGCGGTACAACTAATCAAAGTCAAATATATTTATTCATTAAGAACAATGTTTAGATTATAAATGATCATTTTGATATGTCGACTTATGACTATGATTTACAACCTTCTAGTTCCTACTACTAAAACGACGTACCATTTTCGTGCGTGGGGTATACTTATGAGCACTCAATTAGTTCTATTGTCTTTGCCCGACCTCAACTAAACAGGGAAGAGGGCAGGAAAAAGAAGAAGAATAAAACTCTAGGCTCTTAATTAACTTCAGTTGCCCTGAATGTTGACCAGACGGTCCTGGCCTATCATATACCCCCACAAACAGCCTGGACAAGGCACCTCACCTGCGTGGACGTCAGGCGCCAGCAACAGGTCCGCGCGGGCGTCCACCTCCTCTTGAGACAGCTCCTGCTCGCGCGGCGGACTGGCCGGAGCGCGCGTCGACGATTTCTTTGGACCGGCTGCCGGCTTCTTTCCTGTAATCAGTCAATTTAACAACTTATAAAAGCCATATAAAGTTGTCTATTTATTAATCTCTTCGATCATAAATAAACTATAGATACACGGTCCCATACAAAATCGAAATCAAAAATTGGCACTACTTCAACGCTTACTTATACGGACATAGTACAGTTTAATGTAAACCTTAATCACTGGGCAATAAGGTTGTAAAACACTTATGCACGACTGACAGCGAAACAAGGCATATCGGCTGAAGTATGTCTTGTTTTGACGGCTCCATTTCTAGAGCGGCGACCGTGCATCTATAGTTTATTTATGATCGAAGATTAATCTATACTTTGTTTTTAGATAACGCGTGCGATCGATAAGCGTGCGCGACTTGCTTTCTTTCTTCCATTGTCTTCTCTACGATCTGCCCTTATCCCAAACTAGCTGTATTCTGCGGTTTCACCCGCGTACGTCCCGATCCCGAATTCGAAAAACCCTATATAATTGGGTGCCTTCATCACATAAAAACACCCAAATTTCAGCTCTCTACTATCTGCGGTTTAGGCTGAGCATTGTCCATCAGTTAGTCAGTCAGGATAAAGATTTTTATGGATATAGACTATTTGGAATCGAAGAGCTCGCTAATCTCCCCCTATGCCGGAGTACTGTAAGGCGGACATACTAAATATAAACTGCTTAAACCGTAAAAATGTTAATATTCAATCCAAAATCGCGAAAACAGAAGTAGAAGAAATCTAGAAAGGATTTAGTTACCAGAAGGCAGTCGTTTAACAGGTTTAGGTTGTGAGGAACCAGCAGACGTCTTGGAATCTCCTTTCCCTGCAGCAGGTTGCGTCTTAGACTTGACTTCCTTCTTCACAGCCGCTACTTTCACTTTTATTTCAGCCTGAAAACAAAACATTTGTCAGACAGTAGAGTTTAAAGAGAAAAAACTAAACAGCCCTAAGTTTCTCTGTTAAAATGTTTTTTTGACATAGGTCTAAGGTGACGGTAAAGAAAATGAAAACATCGTAAGGAAACCTACCTACATGTCCTAGGACTCCCCACGGTCCAAAAGCGAGGTCCATGGGACATTCGCCAAACCAGAGTAAGTTCCCGTGGCGTATTACTGCCTATCCCCTCTAAAATGAGGTCCTTGCCCTGCAGTGGGACAAATTAAAGGGCTATCTTATACTAATAACATAGATTAGGAGGTACCTTGTCAGCAAATTCTTTGATCTTTTGTTCCTTCAAAGGGTCAATCTTCCCAATGTGAGGTGCTATATTCTTTTCCCCAACTAATTTAGTCGCTGTCCCCAAGGCTTCGGCTGCCGCGTCTCTTACTGATGGATCTAAAAAGAAAAATTTAATATTATAGGCAAATTCTGTCAATGTCGATTCGCCCGTCAAATACATTTATGGTGAAACCACGGGACACGGATAGTTAAAAGATATGAAGGATCTTTTAACTATCCGTGTCCCGTGGTTTCACCCGCGTAAGTCCCGACCCGTGAAATTATCTAAAAACTCTTTCTTATTGAATTCCTACATCATACAGAGAACAAAACAAATTTCAGCTCTACTATCCGCAATTTTGGGCTGAGTTGATCAGTCAGTCAGTCACTCAGGACAAAGAGGTTTAAGAGTAAATATGAACTCACCAGCACTTTCGAGCAGTTTCAACAACCCAGCGACGTAAGCCTTTAGTAGTTTCTTATTGAACGCAGCCGGTTGGGTGATACAAAGCGCTCGCGATAAGAATAAAGCGCTTTCCGCTTTTATTGACGGATTTTTGTTGTCGAAAGCTGCCAGCATATCTTCCATTATGGCTTCTAAGTTGGTCTGTCAACATTTAAAAGACAAGTTAAATACAGTTAATACATGCTTTTTAGTAAATTTAGTATAATGTAAAGCTAAAGTTCTATCATGTATCCCTGTCGCTTGAGCTCATTTGGCGCAGTTAGTTAGCACTACCTGCGGGACGACTTTCCCTTTCCCTTTTCTAGCATTGGATATTGGAATAGAAGCACTTTTTCTATAGATAAATAATGTATTTTACTTACATGTATAAAGCAAAGCAGTTTGTGTGAAAGCAATAGATATGGTTTTCACTAGAGATTAAATGGATAGTGGTTTGGCCGGATACCGGGTATTCGGCCAACCTTAAAGCCGAATATGGTCGAGTCGAACATCCGATCGCAACGCATAGAAATTGGTGTTTATTCATCATAATTTGCCCTTAGTGCAGTTAGTTTTTTTTTGTTATTTTATTAAATAATCATGATTCGCTATGTTAAATAAAGATTAAAGTGCCTTTGTAGTACGTATTTTTTTGAAATCCGGTACGGGCGGATTGTCGTTGCCTATCCGGTATGTAAAATTTGAGGGGAATAGGCCGGATATCCGTTTCAACTCTAGTTTTTACCAACATTTCATGTATTATGAAAGACATCCGTGCGAAACAGGGACATGCTAGTCAATTTGTAAACAATAAAAACTTACACAAGGATAAATAGCATCAATAGCTTCCCTCAGAGCGGCGACGACGTTGGTCTTCTTCTCTTTAAACTTCTCGAGCAAGGCTTGCACGCAGGCCGTGGCGTACGGAGAGAATCTATTGCGGAGCCCCGTGGCCACAGAGCCCAGCAGACGCGTGCCCAGGGCTACCAGCATCACGTTCGTGTCTTTTGATACCACCTGAATGAATAAAGTTTTTGAATTAATACGATTTGTTAACATAGTAAAGGTACGTTTTAACATAGCTGGGCATTAGCTCGTTAATCCGTTAATCGTTAATTAACGAAGTCAACATTTTGATTAACGGATTAACTTTAAAGTTAACTTTTAAAAATGTTAACGGACACGTTAACTTCCGTTAATATGCAGAAGTCCATTAATTGTTAATCAAATCCAATCGTTAATCCTATATACCGCACGGCACGGCCCGAAGAACAGGTTCAGACAAGTATGAAAAGGCAAGTTCCGGGCGGCGCGTGGCAGCGAGTGAAACAAAAACAAAACTAGATATATTATACCGGCGCGTGCGAGTGAGAAAACTGCGAAGAGATTTGTTTCGTTTGATTATTTCATTACTTTTTACAAATGTAACGGATTAACGATTAACGTTAACGTGCGTTTATTCTTCCGAAATGTAACGATTTAACGTTTAACGAAGCTAATTTTTTTGTATCGGATTAACGATTTACGGAGTTAACTATTTGATTAACGGTGCCCAGCTATGCATTTTACAAGGTCGCGAGAAGAACTATCCTGCTCATCATTCAAAAGAAGAATAATTCCGAAGACCCTCATATTTTCACCAGATTTTTATGAGACTAATTTGAAGTTACCTTGCAAACGATCCTTGAAAAAAAGAAAGAACCCCTTAAGATCCTCGAAAACGGATCTTATCTCATCATCATAATCCGAGCGATGTTCCCAGTTGCATTCCTTTCGAGAGCTTGGAGTCCGCTTTACTACTTTTAATATCTCATAGTGCGAATATATCAAGCAGCTTTTGTGGGAGAAATACCCCACCACTCAAAAATCCCACACAATATAAAAATTCTATATGCTCAAAGAACATGGCACCATGTTTCATCAAAATTGAAAAATACGACCTATAACAAAAAAAAAGCAAAAGCAAAAGGAACAAACAAACATACATACATACTGACAAACAAAGGCAAATTTTGCCAGACTTGAAACAGAGATGCTTCGCGCGCTTGGACAAAATAGAAGAAATACATGTAGGTACAAAAGGAAACTCTTCATCTCATGTCAATGGCATAAAACCACATCCACAACAGCCCCTGTGGCCTCCATTAGGTCTTTGCTAGTGCAGGCCACTTACCTTCTTCAAAGCTCTGACAAGATCAGCATAATCCCCCGGCTCCAACCTCGGAGCAGTTTTCAACAAGTTCTCCAAAGAATCCAGGGCCTCCTTGCGTTCCTGCCACTTCTTAGCGTCGAGCTTGTCGTAGAAGTCTTTGGGCAATTTAGATATAATTTCCACCGGGTCGAGAAATTCGTAGGGATCCATCTCCGCGGAATCACCACCTCCCGCGTCATCATCGTCGTCTTCTACACCACCTGGTGGATGGAAATGGTCAGAAATTTGTTTAAATAAAATAAATAAATAAATTCTGTAAGCAACACACAGCGCCATCTAGCCCCGTGGTAAGCGACTAAGCTTGTGTTACGGTGACTAGACAACGGATATAATACTTATATTTATTTTTCTTTTGTAAATACATACATATTATACATAGATGGACACCCAGACCAGACACAAATATTATTTTTTTAAGCATAAATACTTGCACCCGGCGGGAATTGAACCCGCAACCTTCTGCATTGCAGTCGCGCTTTCGCACGACGGGCCACAGAGGTCGTTTGGGGTATAAATGGTTAACCAAAACTTTAGGACAATGGGACAAACACTCCCAAGTCGAAGCTCTGTTCAATTATCTGTTCTTTTTATTCCATACATCTTAAAACTAGAAGAATGAGGCTTTTTTTACTGTGAGCATGTGGTTCACAGTTTCAGATACCCAGTGTACAAGCCGCTATGTATTTGACCACTAGCGCCATATCTAGTGATGGAGTAATAGACAGGCGCCAGTAGTAAAAATAAATTTTACCATTCGCGTTGCGATCACGGATTGGTTGGCCCAGTGTTCATTTGAGAGTTCCGTACCCAATTGTGATGTGGTCGTGGTCGGCGGAACCCTTCGTGCACGAGTCCGACTCGCAATTGGCCGGTTTTATTTTGTAATAACGAGTTCGACTCACATTTGTTCGGTTATTTTATCTACATTAATATTATAAAGAGCAAAGATTTTTTTTTGTGTGTGTATGTTTGTATGAATACACTTAAAAAAGTAGTGGGCCGATTTCAAAAATTCTTTCACCATTAAAAAGCTACATTCACTCCAAGTAAAACATACTATTGACTCCGATATTCCCAAGGGATCGGAACTTACGCGGGTGGAAACCCGAACACTAAAACCTATATTTATATATGTTATAGCGTCCCCGACAATGGCCACTTTGGGCATGCAGATAGGGGTCCGCTGTACCGTCAGACCACTCCGAGGAGCGACCATCAGGAACCGGTATATACCTAAACTAGCAGCTCCCCGCGGTTTCACCCGCATAAGTCCCGATCCCGTAGGAATATCGGGATCAAAAGCCGAATATAGCCTTGCTCAATAAATGGACTATCCAACACCGAAAGAATTTTTCAAATCGGACCAGTGGTTCCTGAGATTAGCGCGTTCAAACAAACAAACAAACTCTTCCGCTTTATAATAGTAATAGATAGGTTTTAGTGTTCTGGGTCCCGTTGACGAGGGTGTAACGTGTAAGTTACCATCAGTAGTGGTTGGCTGCGGCGCGTCGCGGATTCTGTGCTGCTGCGAGCGCAGATACCGCGCGGGCACGGCGCCGCCCGTACTGCCGAACGCTTCCCGCAGCTCCTGCTGCACCACGGCTTGCAGGGACGCTATGTGGGGCTCTATCGCTGCTCCTATCCATCTGGAATAGTACTTGTACAGTAGTGGTATAAATGCTAATAGTAGTAGTATATAGGTGCTCCGAGGAGGGGGTATTAAGCCCAAAGGGGGTTGTTCTAGAGGTCTAGGCGAACAACTTTTGTTCTACAAGTTTTGTAAATTCGAAGTAGTTTTTGAAAATTTTGAGTTTTAAGTTTGCATGAAAATCAGCTGTTTTTAGAGTTTAAGGTCATTGGCCTTAAGGTGCCCTTTTATTTAGTTTGGACCACTACAATCTAAGCATTAATTGCCTTTTTTTTAATGATACAACTTTAAAATTTTCGAAAAAAAAGTTCGAATTTCCAAAAGTCGTAGAATAAAAGTGGTTCGCCTAGACCTCTAGAACAACCCCCTTTCGGCTTAATACCCCTTCGTCGAAACACCCTGTATACAGAACCAAACACTAGCGTTTGGGGACACGATCTGACTAAAACTAATCCTGGGAGGTGCCCTTGGCCGACCGGCACAGCGGACCCTGCATGGGACGCCTTGAGGTTTGCTAATTTATATAAATTTACTAGCTGACCCGGCAAACGTTGTTTTGCCTAATAAATTATAGATAGTAGCCGATTCTCAGACCTACTGAATACGAATATAAAATTTCATAAAAATTGGTCAAGCCGTTTCGGAGGAGTACGGTAACTAACACTGTGACATGGAAATTTTATATATTAGATTTTGTAGATTTTTTTATAGTCTTGCAGTAAATGTGTAAAGTATTGGCTTGATGATAGAGCCTATACTAGTCTTGGGCTCCTTGAATCTCACGCTTCACTCAGGACTCTAGGGACATACATTTATAGCACCCTCGCTACGCTCGGGAGTTAACTCTAGATTCCTTGGTTACCTACGCTCTGAATTCAATATGACGCCCTCTACAGGGGTTTAGTACCTCGGTGCAAAACCTATTATTAATAAATAACCATTTTACTAACCTGTGCATCTCAATAACCAAAGCCTTCATCTCATCTCTAACAGTCTTATCTCTGTCTGCCAACAAAACTGGTATTTTCTTCACCATAGGCTTGATGGCAATGACTTTGTTGCCAAACTGCTTCAAGGCTTGATGTAAGGCCGCTATGCAGGCGGCGACGACTTTAGGATTCTTGTGATCCATACCTTTAATGAGTTCTTCTTCAACTGTTTCGTGTTTTTCTATTTCGACGTACATTAGGGTTATCTGTGAAATATTTTTGGTTAATTAAATTATTGATTGGTAGATAATATCTTTGGTTTAAAGCGGGAATCGAATCCGCAAAGTTTTACGGCGTCTGTGGGGCGTCGAGCGAATATGCTGAGCAAACATTTTTGTTTATTATTCTCGATGGTTTCTTCTATACGTATGTATTTCCAAAAAATATATTGTATGTAGTCTAGTACCCATAGTTCATTAGTACAGGGTTAGTTTGTTAGTTCGAAGCTATATGGAGCTGTGTGCAACTTCCTGCAATATTTATTATGTAGTAAGTACAAAAAAAAATGGTTTTTACTAAAAACCATCAGTAGTACTATTACCTACAAACTACTATGACTAGGCTGGTACTATAGATATTAGACTACATACAATATATTTTTCTTCGGATTTAGCCAACTGATATGAAATTAAACGAATTTTTGGTTCTAAACCAACGGCATCGCGATTAAAACCGATAAATGATTTAAATTTCAGTAGGTATTTAGTTTCTAATTACCTGTAAAGCGAGATCTTTAGTTTTAGTCTTAGGGGCACCGATACACTTAGCGACAATCCCAGACATGACCTCGCCAGTCGTTTTGCCGGCATGGCCGCAGTTCTCGACGAAAACGAGAGCCGCTTCCAAACCTGCCACAATAAAAACACATGGTAACTGTACAGTGCAATTGAAAAACGTGGGGCTCCCATACAATAAACGCAGGGTTTATTGTATGGGAGCCCCACGTTTTTCACTGTCTGTTAACTTTGAAACTTCATGTCACAGTATTAGACAAATATTACATAAAGTTAGTCATCGTTTATAAGTAAGGGGTAAGTGGGGCTGTTGTGTTTTTTTTTTGTAATAACAGTACAGAACAGAATTTATGATAATACGCAAGTCCGACTCGCACTAGACCGGTTTTTTGCCGGTGCGATGTAACCTTCATTATCATCCATCACCTACGCATTCTCTCTATTATTCCATCAATAACTTAACAAACTAAAGGCCCATAAATAGCCCCAACAAATGTTCTATTTCTCACACATGCGTAAATAAAGCAAAGTGACCTGCAATGAATGAAGAATTTTATTGACCCCTGAAACTAATTCTCCAACATAAGTATACATAAATCGCTTTGATGGCCATTCATAAAAAAACGTTGCAGTTAATCTTTAATTTTAAATTTGACGATTATCAAATAACATTTGACATTTGTCGATAAAAAGTTATTTGGAGACTATCGTTCTCTAAACATTTTTGAGTCAATAAAGATTCGATTGCAGTCAAGTTGCAACTTAGAGCGTAGTCTTTGCAATTGCAATGACATTGATTTTTGCAATTGCAATGATATGTTTGAGGACCAGAAATCGACCATTTGACCAGAAACATTTGACCTTCGGATGTGTGGAGTGACGCGAAAAGACCGCGTCAGAAACTCCCGCATTAGGGGCAGCCTTCATGTCCGAGACATTGCAGATAAATTGCAAGAATGCCGCTTACGGTGGTAAGGCCACGTTCTACGAAAACTGGCTAGTTATGTGGGGAAAAAATGTCTTGCTATGACGCCTCCGCTCCGCCCGGCCGCGGCAGATTGGGGAGATCCAAGAAGGTCTGGCTTGACGTCGTAAGATCGATATGCGTGCAAATGGCCTCACTACACGGGATGCCGAAGATCGTGCGAAGTGGAGACGTAAAAGTAAGAAAGCGAACCCCGGGCTCTCGGGAGGGATGCAACCGCGAACATCGCTCGGATGATGATGAACCATTTGACCTTCACGAGAGCTACAAGTGTCATTGACACGACGAAATAAAGATAATATTGAAATGAAATATCAGCCAATTCTATTACAAGAATAATCCCCCTGAACATCACACGGCCACACGTGAAGTCTGAGCACTGCAATACCATGTGATAGGGAAGCCATTTAGTGTAGTCAACTCCAACCGTCTTCAAATAACCTTTAGGGTTGCGCACGTGAGTTTCGCCGCAAATAAAAGCAAAAGCACGTGCTGCAGTCACGATTGTTTATTCGCAAGCCACGAGTCAAAACAAAGTCGTACAATTGGATTAACAAAAAGTTTGGTTACTACAATTTGGGATAGAATAGAATACCTTGTTTTTATAAATAGGTAATGCTCGTAGAAATTCTAGTTAGTTGAATACTAATTGCACAAGAAGTAGGTTGTTAAGTAGTATTAGTTTTAGGTCTTCATGTGAGCTTTATTTTGATGGTGAGTACAGTGTTTTTGTCACCAACTGTTTTTTAGGGTTCCGCAGCCAAAGGGTAAAAACGGGACCCTATTACTGAGACTCCGCTGTCTCTCTGTTTGTCTGTCACCCACCAGGCTGTATTTTATGAACCGTGATAGCTAGACAGTTGGCATTTTTACACATAATATAGCCGCTATAACAACAGATGCTAAAACCAAAATCAAACAAATATTTAAGTGAAACGCAACATTACTGCGATTTATTTTTAACACTGGCGCCATCTAGTGATAATCTAGCCATCTAGTGATAATCTCTATAAAAAATAATAAAACCAACCTTTTTCCTGAGCTACAGCATTACTATCAGTGACAAATTTCTTAATCAGTCCTAGATATTTATTCCATTCCGGAGACTTCTCATCATCAATCTGATTGAATAGCTTCATGGCTTCCTCGTAGCCCGCAACCCTGGCCTTCCAGAGTTTGTGGACACATTTGTCTTCTGTTGGTAACTTCTTGTACTCGTTCTCGTCCTCCATTGTGGTTGGTTGGCTGTCAGTTTGATGCTTGGCTTGTTAGTTTAGCTGTGGACAAAAGAAAATATGTTTAAAGAAATGTTTTTAGAAATTGTTTTGACATGTGTTGTTTATTTTCATTTATCAGTCTACCTGTGAACAGGAGGTCTGTAAAGACTTCAAAACGTTAGACGTTGAAAATCCCTAATACTTTCAATAAAAAAAACCGAAAAATTAGTTTAATTTTAAATCAGAATCACGAAAACTGAAGATAAATCCATTTGTCCTTTGCTTGCACAAGTGTTGCATTTGTTTTTTCAGTAGATAATGGCTTTGCACTATTTGTGCTTAATAATATAGCCAGTTCAAGTACTATAGCATAAGGCATAAATTGGACGAAAATGTGTGTCCTATGAGGTTTGGATATTACATTATTTTAACTGAGTTAAGAAACCTGTAAAGTCTCGAAACACCCAACAATAAAAAAAAATATCTGAATTAATAAACACAATGCGATTAAAACCCAAAAACAAGTTTAATTACAAACAAACATCGTGAAAACAGAAGAAAATTTTTGAAGAAATTACAGTGTTACAAGAAAATTATAACTGTGTTACATTATCAACTAAGAATTACTACACCTGAGCAGTGACTTTTACAAGGCACAACACAACTAGTACTTTATGTAAAAAGAAACGGCAATAATAACTTACTATAAATAGGCATAACTTTAACAAGTCAACATGCTAAGTAAATTCTTAACCATAAAATACAACTTGAACCTGAATTGAGGTTAGTCATGATTTTATGAAGCAAATAGTTGTATGGGTTTAGAAAATATTTTAATTAATGAAATAAACTAGGTATTTTTTTAGGTTTTTCATATTTTCCTTTGTTAAGTTTGTTGTGCATAAATAGCACTTATTTATATTTATCTATCAATTTTTTTTTTAACATTATTTTTCCTTTCTAGATTATTAGTTTAGACAAAATCCCGTGGTTTCACTCGCATTAGTCCTAATCCTGCGGAACATTTCAAAAACCCTCTTAGTGAAGACCTACACATCACAAAGAACACACTCTGCTTCTAGAACCAGAGATTTAGGCTGTACATTTATCCTATCCTACTTCCTACTAATATTATAAATGTGAAAGTTTGTATGGATGTTTGTTACTCTTTCACGCAAAAACTACCGAACCGATTGCGATTAAACTTGGAATATAGATAGCTGGACACCTAGAATAACACATAGGCTACTTTTTATCCCTTAATTCCCACGGGATCGTGACTTATGCGGGTGAAACCGCGGGGCGCAGTCAGTCAGTCAATACTTTAAATTTTGTATACTAGTTAACATCTCAACCATTTCATTGGTAGTACAACTGTACCGAGATAATGTATATGTATAACAACTTCTCTATATAAGGATTCAGGTTAGCCATGAATGACTTTAATTGAACTACGAATTACCATTTGACCTTTCAATCTGAGGCAGTTTCACCAGTACAAGTCAAGGGGAATTTTTATATACTATATGCAGTTAAGAAAGTACTTAAAGATGTATGCAAACACATTTCTGTGTAAGGAAGGCTTTAATTAACAAACAGTTTTGGTCTCGCTCCTGTAAGTGAAGTTCAACTTCAGTGGAAATTGGAACAAAGTAGGGGTCTCTTTGCTATATTCTCTTTGTCTCTGGGTACATTCTTTCTTTATAATGTAGGGGGAAGTTGCCTACTCTTTTCTCCATACAAATTTTACAAACATAGTCGAATACATTTGTATGGACAAAAAGATATAGACAGCAGAGATATAGATAGCAGATAGACTTTCCTTTTAACCACATTTTAATACCTACAAAAATAATATTCTTAATATTCTTTTTCTTTCTTTTCTTATAATAATATTCTTTTGAACACTAATTTACTATCTAAATTGTAAGGAACTTGTCATATCTTCCTTGGCAGGTGTACAAAGTTTGAATAAGAGGTATAGAACACAATGGTTGTGCATGAGAAATCTCAACAACCACATGGAAGTAGGTAGTTGTACTCAAATGTTATTTATTGTCTTTCCAAGGTTTCTGGGGGATAATTATCTGGTTGAAGAGGATGTTAATGTTGTCTTTGTTTTGCCTACTATCTGGCATTCAAAATATGGATTATAGAGTTAGTAATAGAACAATAACCGGCCTGTACGCAATGCGTGAAGTACATATTAGGGAGATTCATGATTATTTTCAATGGTACCTCCCTACCTAATAAATTAACGAAAATAAGTGCAATAAAATAACCTATCAATGAGCTTGTAAACAAGCCTATTGCCAACTTTTACAGCTGTGTATTTTAAGATATATTAGAAAACACAATGCACAGGAAATCCGATAAACCATCACTAAAAATTGGGTGATTCATTTTATCTTAGAATCTTACATAGCTACCCGCCCAAAATCGCGGAACTAAACGTTAATTGGTGCCCGGTTCAATTATAGCCACGGTAAATGCCGAGATGTGAAACTAGACCACATCTGCAACGAATGCTACGTTAACAACGGTCACTTTCTCGCTATACAAACAAAAATTCATGAAATGTCACAACTTACCGTTAATATATCCTCTCGATTTCGTTCTTACAGGACGAGTAGTGATTATTAACAGCACCTATTTAAAACACAAAAGACGCACATAATAATGACAAGGGTTTTAAACCGACACAGCGAAATATATTCCTTTTTCTTTACTTTTCCGTCGTCGTTTTTTTTGAGTTTGCAAAATGAAAATGGACGGAACGGACAGATCAGAGTTACCATAACGATCGATCTTTCAAATTTCTACTACATTAGTAGAACATGGAAAGTTTTGTGAGAAATTCAAAAATACCAATAAATAGACATCAAAAAACATAAATAAAAACAATCTGTTTTCTCTTCACTAAAAACTAGGATTATTTATAAATATTTACCCAAAAATGAACTTACGAGATATTTATTATACCTAGAGTGTGTTTTTTGTGTGTTTTTCCGCTAGGAGTATAAGTGTTCGGTGGTTTCATCTATAAAGTCCTATGCCGTTATATAAAGTAAAGTAAAATAAATATTTATTGTTTCGTTGTGACAAAGGTTCTTTGTGATAAATAGTTTAGTCTCAACAGTTTACTCTTTTCGAGTATACAATATTAAACTTAAGTCTAGGGTTAAAAATAATAACTATAAGCTACAATCTTTTTTAATTCTTTCAATGAAGTTGGTAATTTATTATATACAAGATGGGAACCCGAAACCCGTCGGGCTTCGGATAGTTCCGATTCCACCCGGTTCCGTGGTTTACAATATCCAATATTACAATTTGAAAAAAAATAACAAATCCGAAAACAAATAGAAAAAAAAACCAAATCAGATAAGAAAACTAAAACCGATATCGAAAATGTAAAAAGAATCCGGATCTTAATTCAAAACCGACCAAAACTCAGTCTCAAATTCACATCGATTCAAACAAAAAGTAGCTTCGATTTTAATTCCCACCCTACGAAGCCGACGGCACCACACCACTCAAAAAAAAAACTTTGGCCACGAAGAAAATCTAAAACTTAGTAGAAACTCCTTGGTTAGTGAAGGCAACCTAGTATTAAAATTTGTCAAACAGCTCTTGACAGGCCGCCATTTTGATTCCATGACCTACTGGATTTCACTCTGACCAATCAGAGAGCCTACGGGGCTCTCTGATCTCTCCGTACCCCCGAAAATGTTAACAAAATCTCTTTGAATCAATTCCCTTAGATAGAAACTTTCGTCCCCAATTAAACACTCTAAGGGGTAGGATTTTGGAAAAAAAACTTTAAGAGATTCACTTACTACCCCGTATCAATCTCTATGTCAAATTTCAAGTTTCTAGGTCAAGCTGTTACGAAGTTGCATACAATCGTTTTTTCCCATTTTAACCTCCTTAGGGGTGGAATTTCCAAAAATCAGTTCTTAGTACCTACTCACTTTCAACCCCTAAAGAACCTCTGTTCCAAATTTCAAGTCTCTACACCCAGCTGTTTAGCCTCCCAGCTGTCCATCAGTCAGTCAGTCAGTCAATGTAGTAAGTATGATGATGATGATGATAAAACGCTTATTAGAGTCTCTTTCAAAAGCACCTTTTCATTAAAAAAAACCATTTTCTTGAAATGGTAGAAACTATTTTATGGATATTGTATCACTCTCGCTAGACATTGACTTTTTAAATTCTACCATATTTGTTCTCTGTGGTAATCGAGTCATTCGGTCATACGAAGCTATGGCGTACAATAGACACTTTTAACTCTTTCGACCGTCGAACCCTAAAAACGACAAAGTTCGACGTTTTTATGGTTCTGTATCCAATCGGTAAAAACTGTACCAGTTTACTATGATTTTACTGTCCGTGTGTCTACCTGTCACCAGACTGTATCTCATGAACCGTGATAGAGAGCTAGACTGTAGGAATTTTCACAGATGATTTATTTTCTATTGAGATACGGAATTCTAAAATTTGTAATAGAAATTGCAGACCTGCACAGTCCATTCATCAGGCAACGTTGTTTTGAAATGTTGGGCGTTGTAAAAAGTAATAAACACCTCCCGAAAAATTAGTTATACCTATTTCTATCCAACATCGCAAAAACAGAAGAAAAATCTGTGTTTGTCGTATGAAAAATACATAACTTACCTTGAAAGAAGGTTTTAATGAATATTAATTAAAACCTTCTTTCTTCAAAAATTAATATGGAAGGTGGGGTAAAAACGTGATTTTACGTGATAGATAATGGTACGGAACACTTTTTGTGTGAGTTCGACTCGCACTTGGATGGTTTTTCTTCTTGATAATGTATGTAATGTTGTCTGAAATGAAGACGTACATGCATGCAACTCTGCATACTTGCATAAAATGCACGCATGCAGTGTTGAACGAACAGTAGGTACCTACCTACAATAAATTATAAACTAAAAGTCAAATACACGATACTTACATACATGGCAACTTTACCTAAACTGCCCACATCTACAGCACATAATTATATTAGTGTATGTGTGCTGTAGGCGTGGTCTGTTTAGGTTTAAAAGTTGCAGTTGATGTGTCTGTCATGTATTTTGAGCTTAACATATTTCGATTATTATTTGTGCGAAGTTTGATATTTCATAATGATAAATATCATTTGTAATAGAAACATCAAATACCACATATTTTAGTATTTATACATAAGGAAAACTGAAATGAAAAAACGCCTCCTTTCAAATAAATTAATGCTTTAATTAAAACACTCAGTGTACTCATCCTTTTACTTTATTGAACTATTTTGTCAGTATTGTTCATTCACAACGAATCATTCACTCACACAAAATGAACCAATGGGCGGCGCGTTTCTACATGTTGTTTGACCGGTGGCTGGCTGACAGAAAAAAAACAAATTGGTTGTTTTGAGAACTTGCGCGAACGAGACGTTTGTCGCACAAATTGTGACTACTGTGCGTTCGCTAAAATTGTTCCTTTTGTAAACGTACGCGTTTCCCTGATAATGCTTTTATATTAAATTATTAGCATTACCGCAGGCTTGATATTGCGAGACTTTCGTGCTGAATTAATATAAACATTGGTGTTGTGTTTTTATGTTGGAGAAGATAAATAATGTGCGAAGCCAAGCAGGACTCAACAGCTGTTTAGGAATAGTATGTTTTGTACTGTAAGTAAAGCATTTGTTATCTAAAAAGACTTAAGGTGGATAGGACGAGCCCCTTCAAGGCTTATCTCAAAATGTTCACACCGATATTTTTCTCTTTTGACGAAGCAGGTTCAGGGCACGGACGGCCCTCGTAAGTGTAGTTTATATAGCCATAAGCCCGGTGGATTGATGATCATAGATTGAAGATTTCGGTGGGTGCGTAAGTTAAAAATAATTTCCGTGGTTATTTTCAAAGATTCAAAGTACCTACTCTTAGAAAAATTCCTACCCACTACTAAAGACATGCATGGCAAAAGTGAGCTCGTAGTTTGACTGTACCACCAAATTTCGTGTGCTTTGTCATCTTGCATGATGATTTGATAAGCTAGAACGCACGCCCGCGGGTTTTCAATCTCTTAGTCAATATCTATAGGTCAGTTTACACAATTCTGTGCTAAATTTCATAATTAATGTTAGACTTTTCTAGACCCAAGTTTATCATCCAGTTATAAAATTTCGCTCAGAAGGAAACAATATTATCTTTGCATGCACTGCTGAATTTCAGCAGAAATATTGTGCCACTATGACTAAAAAACATTAAAAAAAATTACAACCAAGTCAATCAAGGCAACAGCATCAAATATCAGACAAGCTAGAGGCACCTAGAGGTCTGGTAATAACTAAGTGTCAATAATAAAAAGAATTGAAGAAAATTAATCTACATATACCTACCCGCCTAATAAATCATTTCTGATCAGAATTAACCTCATTTAAGTAGCAAGTTCAATGGCATTTGACATTTAGCTACCTACCCCGAGAAGGCACTGATATGGCTGCCTATTCATACCACCCTGCCAAAGGAGGCAAAAGCCCAGTGGAGTTAAGTTTGTAATAAAACACTTTGTATAACTACTGTACCAGTTTTAGTGAATCTTTTTAGGTATGTACGTACTAAAGGGATAAATTAAAACCTTAGATGTAAGTTATTTATAAACTAACAAGGTTGTCTTAACTCCAAAAAGCTGGATATTATTTCTAAATTATTTTTAGGGAGCTTGATATTCAACATGGTAAATATACCGTTATTTTATTTTTTTTATATTAATATTTGTAGACTAGTTTTTTATTTTCAAACTGGACATCTACAATCCAGTTTTTTTTTAAATCTATTAATACTTCTTATCTTAATATTCTCAGAGACATTCCCACACCAACACAAGTGATACCACAGGGCATGTATACTCTACTTTATACAGCTAAAATCTTTATTGGTTTACCTACTTATGAACTGGCTGATAAGATAAACTGGGTACCTACCTATTTCTATGTGTAAAAGAATTTGTTTTATCTCTTAAATGAGGACGACTTTATGATTTTACTTCTTGCTTTGCTCGTGGAAATTGTGGTTCTTCCTGAAAATAACAGACTGTGAAATGTGAGCTGTTTTTATTCACAATAGATCAGTATTAACTTTGCTTTGTATAAAGTTTAAGTAAGACATTCAAAACCTTACATTATTATTAATAACTAGTTTCAAACTCCTGTTTCACCGGCTTAAGTCCAGATGCATTGGAAATATGGGGATTAAAATTAACCCATGTTACTCCCAAGGATTCAATGACATCACAATATAATGTTTCATTAAAATCGGTTCATTAGTTCCAGTGATTATCTCCAACACACATAGGTACATACATCCAAACTTTTTCTCTTTCTTACAAATGAGTTTAGATTTTCATGCATTTTCTTCTCAAAGATTTTCCATCATTCAATCAGATAGGTATTATTGCTACTTAGTGCTTAGCTAAATACCTAAACTACGTTATTTTCGCCAATTATCGAAACGTTAGCAAAAAATTAATTGTATTTTCAGTCTGAAAAAGTGTGAATACGGAAATCGTCTAGGTAGGTAGGTATAGGTAGAAAAAATATATAAGGCCATTGTTGACATCCAAAGAAAATCGACGCTACGTGATTTTAAGGGAATAAGAAAAAAATATTTATGTTTTTCCATTGCGTTGTAAGATTTAATCTCTATCAGCAACACTATTGACCGATACAATAATATAGGGTGTTCATTTCTTTTTGCAAAATGTCAAGGTTCGATTCCTGGCTAGGGTAATTAATTTTTCAAAAATCGAAATATGCCTTTTTAGTTTTGTCAAAATCAGGGATGCAACTCCTTTCATAATTTTTCGCTATCTCGTATAGTTTAGGATATATCCCCCTGAAGGCCGGTTTAAGTGGTTCATCCTGTATGCTTAACAACTACCTTGGTCATGTGACATGTCCATTAATTTATAATATCCTGGCTCAAATATCAAAATGACATGTTGTAATAGAAACCCATTATTAAAGAACAATGGGGCAAAACTCCGTACAAACCACCCCTATACGTCCAATGTAGGTATAACTTATTTTATTTATAGCCCATTGTATCCTCCATGTGATACATATAGGGACTGATAATACGGGACCCCGAGGCGTTAAAATACATACAATTAACGCTCCCTTTGTAATAATTAAAAGCCCTTGTCGAGAAACATTATTAATTGGTAAATGAATTAATTGAAATTAATTTCCTACTGACGAACGAAGGGTTAAAATATAATATTGTTCAAAGATAATACTAATCGTATGTGGTATGTTTCAACGCCCGACGCGGACGTTTCGCGAGTGAACTCGGGAAAAATAAAAGAAACGTGATTATATTAGAAAAAATACTTTACTTTTATATCAGCATTGTAAATTTAAAAAAAATCTACGTCTGTGGTACCTACTTAAAAACAGATGGACGGTCGCAAGACGGGCAACAAAGAAACACTCCTATAATTTTTCTTTTTTCTGTAAGTACCATTTGAGGTACAGAACCCTAAAAAGAGCGTAGACTGGGCAGTTGAATTGAAGATTTTCCCTCCTACTAGGTAGGTATATGCATACTATACTATATGAATGAAACATTATTTATACTAGCGTATCATCAACAATTTCGAATTTGCATCATTGCTTGTCTATGATTAACAGCTCCGAGATATAAGATTAGTTGCGCAAAGTACTTAGATTCCCCGAGATAGTCATACCAATTACATATCAAGAGTATTCTATATACTCGCTTCGTGAATTCAGTCACGTAGCTTATGCTATGGGTGGCATAACAAGTGCAAATTGAATGAAGCACAAGGCACTTTGATTCTTTAGCCACGCAGGTTAAAAATACAAAAAATATAATACAAATAAGTATAAGTAACACGTTTGCTTGCTAAATATTCATTTGCGCATAAAGGAAGTCTCTCAAATTGTTCAGGCACGTGTTGCTGGTAGGAAGTGGATTCAAGGTTTCTTTAATAAACTTGCTGGTCCCACTGCTGGGCTAAGACCTCCCCGATTTCTTTCCGCAAGTCGCAAAACTCCATCTTTCTGGCCACCAGAATATTCGATATTCTTACCACGAATATTCTTGCCACCAGTACCTGGATCTACCTTCGACGTTTGTCGTCTTAAAGGATCCATTAATTAGCTGCAGAAGAAGATACTGATTCAATTTCTTCCTTCTACCAGATTATCAATTCTTTAAAAAGAAGTTATGTTTCCAGTTGAACAAGATAAATTGCATGCTTAACAAAATTGTATTGTAAGGGACGTATTTTCATAAATATTTGAATGGATTGCCTGATTATGTTTCGAATACTAATGGTTTATCTGCTTTATCTTATCGGACCTTGGTTAAAGACAGCAATCATTGCATGTTAAACGATGAAATCGGTTGGAATTCTGACGTGATGTTTGTCCATATCTTTGCTGAAGAACAAAGCTTGTAAATCCAGGAAGTCATGGAATGAAGAAGGATTTATACTTTACATTTTGGAGTGTCACTCATCTCTAGGTTTTGGCATACAACTGCGGAATCTTAAATGCTGCGAATGAAATAACAATTGAGTCAGAAGTTAGGTAGGAGCAAAAATATTTTCTAACCTAAATCAACCGCCTAAAATCAGAACTCGAATGCATATTTACAATCTCGTAGTTTCCATGTTTGCAGCTTGAACTTGACACTGCTTCGTACCCTGGACATTTAAAAATTGGTGTCTGCCCTCCAAGAAGAGAGAGGCCTGTGTCCTGCAGACTACAGTACAGACTAATGACTTAATGAGCTAATGTCCGCCCATGCGCAGCTCCATGTGACCAAATCCGATTTGAACACCAGTTGGAGCACATGTGGCTTTTTAAGGTTTCCTCGTGTGTGCGATTATTATTTTTAAGTACACACATAGCTATCTATATGTGGGCATGTTAAATGATTAGAATCGTAGAACCGCGTCTGGTTATACTCAAGTGTAATTAGCGCGTGTTTAAGTGCCTTCTTTGAATTATTCCAAGGTGCGGGAAGATTTTGTAATAGCTGCCTTATTAATGCACCGGTTTGAGCCCCATCGCCAATCCGTCCGTTGGCCAGTGCAGCAATTTGAGAAGACTCGTTCTATCTTTATCTTGTGTGAAAAGGTGTCTTCAATTTCTACTACATCGTAGACCGTATCGATCGCCATTTGATAAAATAGTGGTCGAATTCGCACCTATCTTCTATCTAATATTATAAAGAGGTAACGTTGATAACAATTATGTATGTATGTATTGTCCGGGTCAACTTTGAAAATACTGAACCGATTTCAAACATTCTTTCACCAATTGCAAGCTACTAAATTATGCGAATTTGTTATGACGACTTATCGATCGTCTTTCGTCTGTAGTCTGGATTTTTCGGGCTCATTCTCCAATATCCAAGGAATCAAGTTACGGGCTACTGCTATTTAGTTTTGTTTAGTTTATGTTATTTGGCTGGTATATGGGTCAATTTCAATTTGTGCGTTATTGGCCTTTGTCTCATAAATCTCGATTTTTTTTGTCTTAATAGGTAGATGTAAGCTATTATTACTCGCTGAGCTTAAATATGCTTAGATGCCTAAAAAAACGCAACTGAAAAATTTCAGCGTCCACGTTTGTGACAACCTATCCACGTTTGTGACACTAAGATTTATTTGAAACAATTCAGCGTCCACGTTTGTGACAACCTATCCACATTTATGATACTAAGGTTTATTTTAATGAAACAAATTATATATGATTCGTTTTTTTATTACCAATTAGGTATACATTACAATGTTAGCACATTCAGACCGTGCGGTGGGGGTAGACTTGGCGTGAACAAGGATTGTGTCGAGGCCAGATTCGGGTGCGTGGTTGCACTACCATCGCCTCATCTTGGCACTCTGTTTAATGAAAGTTCACTGCGTGTGGCTGTGGCTATTCGCCTGGGATCTTCGACGTATGTGAGCCTCATTTATGCGTTTGTGTTTCTATAGTGGAGGCTAGTGGCCACCATGCTTGAAGTTGTTGTCGATGTCCTGGGATATTTCCTTGTCAACACGCACTTAATTACGTAATTCGGAGGGCCCTTGTTTCGGCGAATATCCCTTGTGTCATGGAGCCGCCTGGCCTTAGTCGTACGAAGAGAAGAGGCCGGATGGGCTGACGTTGGTTCCCTGGGAGAGGGAGAGATGCCTTATCTAGGATGGCACCAGCGTCAGTACTTTTGCGGCATGTCACTTGGGCCGTACAGTGGCAGCTGCCTCAGCAGCTGACTAATTGTTTGTGTTTGATTATAGTTGTAGTTTTTAGGTCCCTACCCTATTGAATTTTAATTTTTTGTTTGTGTTTGTTGTAAGCCCCATTCTTGCAATTTATCTGCAATATCTCAAAATCTGCAACATGAAGGCTGCCCCTGATGCGGGCTGACGCGGTCTTTTCGCGTCACTCCACACATCCAGCGCAGCATCTTCATCGCGTCATGCAGCACCTGCTTATGTCGCTCAAGCACTTGCCACGCCTCACTACCATACAAAAGGACAGGTCTAATGATCGTTTTATAGACCTGTCCCTTCAGTTTAACCGGCATTTTCGGTTCACAGATGACACCAGTTACCTCTCGCCACTTAGCCCAAGCTGCCGAAATGCGGGACTTGACGTCGCAATCGATGTCGCCGGACTCGTGCTTGTCAAGCACAGATCCCAAGTACTTAAACTAGTCTGTCCGCTCGACCATGTGACCGTCCACGCAGACAGATGTGCGAGCTGTGGTATTACTAGCCAAATATTCGGTCTTCGCTACGTTGAGTTGCAAACCGCCGTTCTTATAAGTTTCTGGCACCCCTTTGGACCGCAGCGCCCACCAGATCATTTGTTCTTTTATGATGGCATCTTTGGAGTTTCTATTTTGTCTAGCTAATTTCATACCAGGCTATTCTTTGTCTGGTTGGAGTACAATGTCCGCACGATGCAGATGGCGATAGCACTCGGTCAGCAATGGTAAACGTAGAGTGCGACGCAAATGATGTGGATGGCGATGGAACTTGGTTACCAAAACCATGAGTAGAGGATGACGCACACAGTGTGGCTGGTGAGAGAACTGGTTCAGTAAAATCTAATATAGAGGGCGAAGCTGGTTGCTTAACCACATTATTGCCTAAATCATTGATACTATTTATGTCGCTGTCCGTCGGAGGAGAGTCTTCTCGAAGTCGTTGCAACAAACGTTCATTGTTTTTTTATCAATCTAGCTTTTCTCGTCCTTTCACGCCATTCTTTTCGCTGTATTCGCTGTTGTCTGGGCGTCAAATCAGCTATGGTCTTTGTCTTTTTATCTTGATTCCTTCTTTCACGCCTCTCCTGCTCTTTAACTTTATGTAGCGCATATCTGTCCTTATCTGCTTTTGTACGAGCTCGTCTTTTCCTTTCAGCTTCTCTTTTAGCGGCCTGAATTTGCTCTTCGGTCTTCTTTTTTCTTCCCATCTGCGAAAGTTAAATTATAAGCAAAGCGCAATACAGGCAACAGCGAAAATGTTTCAAATCCCAACTATAGTTACATGCTAAGCTTATAGCGTGATGCGTGCCCTGCGTGAACCTGTTTTAAAGAATTTATGGATGTTATTGCAGCGTATTTTGTGTTAAAAAGTGTACAAAAGTCACAAACGTGGTGACGTGTCACAGACGTGCCTAAGAAGTTCCACGTTTGTGACAGGAATTTCAAACCACGTTTGTGACATTTTTCGAACGTGCCGCTAAAACATAACTTAAAAATTGTGTTAAAGTATGATTGGAACGCAACCAATTTTAGTTCTTTTTCCTATCACCAGGCGCTGCCTACTTCCTTCCTTCTTCTTGACAGTTTACGTGAATAAAATACTCTCAGTTGTTTTTACCAAATATTTCTTTTATTATAACATCCACGCAAATTCCTACATGGTAGCAGAGCGTGGTTCGCAGTGTAATACAGTTGGAGATATCAGAAAAGTAAAAATACAAGTATTGTTGGCGAAATACTTACCGGCTTGACTTTTAGGTTATGATCAACGCATTCTCGTAAGTCGTGTGGAAAAAAATTGACGATCAATATGGGATCGAATAATATGTTCAATATTGAAAAACTAATGGGAAGAGAGAACTTCGCCACCTGGAAATTCAGTATGAAGACTTATTTACAGCATGAGAACCTATGGTGTTGTATCGAACCGGTGAGTAACGAAAAAATTGATGCTAACAAGGACATAAAGGCCAAGGCCAAGCTAATATTGCTTCTTAATCCTCAAAATTACGTCCATGTACAAGAGTGCACAACCGCTAAAGAGGTATGGGAAAGTTTGCACCAGGCATTTGATGATAGTGGACTTACCCGAAGAGTCGGTCTGCTCAAAGACTTAATAAACACGACACTGGAATCGTGCGGTAGTGTCGAGGAGTATGTCAGCAAGATAATGAACACTGCTCACAAACTGCGCAGCATTGGATTCGAAGTCAATGATGAGTGGCTAGGAACATTAATGCTGGCTGGCCTACCCGACGAGTACAAGCCCATGATTATGGGGCTTGAGAGCTCTGGCATTAAGATAAGTGCAGACTCGGTCAAGTCTAAGCTCATACAAGAAGTTAATACACCAAAATCGACTGCATTCTACACCAAGCCAAAGAAATATAATAATTATGCAAATAATAAGCAGTCGGGTAAACCGAAAGGGGCAAGATGTTTCAAATGCAATAAGTATGGTCACTATGCCAGGTTTTGTACATCAAACGGAAAACCAAGTAAGGAAGAAAGCTCAAGTTATGTCGCTGCATTTTCAACAACAATTGGAGAACATGCGAGTAAAGGTTGGCTAATAGACTCTGGTGCATCCATGCATATGACATGTAGAGATGATTGGATGTATAATGTTACTGAGCCTACAGTGAAGAGTGTAACTGTGGCAAATAGAGAGCCACTAGCTGTAAAAGGAGTCGGTTGTGTTGATATACACTTAAATCAGGACAAAATACAAGTGAAGAATGTTCTGTTTGTCCCTGGATTAGCTGCAAACCTTCTTTCAGTCAGCACTATTGTGAAGAGTGGATACAAAGTTACATTCAACAACAAGGGGTGTGAAATTAAAAATTGTCAAGAAGAAGTATTGTGTACTGCAACATTAAGTAATAACTTGTATAATATGAACACAGGTCATGAAATGGTTCATCTGATATCAAGCTCAGTGAGTTCTAATGACACATACCTGTGGCATCTGCGAATGGGACACCTCAATATCCCAGATATAAGAAAATTACCTAACTGTGTGGAGGGTGTGACATTAACTCCGGCCAAAGGTAATGTTAATGATGTTTTTTGTGAACCATGTTTTGAGGGTAAACATGCCAGGATGCCATTTAAAAATGTAGGTTCAAGAGCAGTAAAACCACTTGAACTAATACATTCAGACCTATGTGGCCCGATGGAGAACTTATCCTACGGAGGTATGAAATATTTCATTACTTATATTGATGACTTCACTCGAATGGTCTATGTGTACTTCCTCAAAGATAAAATGAGTGTTCTGGAGACCTTTAAAGATTTTAAGTCTAAAGTAGAGAATGAATTGAATATAGAGATCAAAACACTACGTACTGATAACGGAAAAGAGTATTGTAATAATAATTTTGAAACCTTTTTGTCTAAGCATGGTATTGTTCACCAGACATCCACACCATACACTCCGGAGCACAACGGCATGGCGGAACGGATGAACAGGACCCTAGTGGAACGTGCAAAATGCATGCTGTTCTATGCCAAGCTTGAGAAGAGACTGTGGGCTGAAGCTTTAGCAACCGCTGCATATATTGTTAACCGGTCTCCCACAAAGTCATTAGAAGGTAAAACACCATACGAGGTATGGAAAGGTAAAAAACCCAATTTATCATATTTCAAAGTATTTGGCTCTGAGGCTATGGTACATGTACCAAACCAAAAACGTCAAAAATGGGATAAGAAATCTGAGAAAATGATAATGGTGGGCTATTGTGAAAATAGCAAGGGTTACCGTTTAATGAACCCTACAACACACAAAATAATAAAAAGCAGAAATGTTGCCTTTTATGAAAAGTACCATGAGAATGTCAGTGTACCTGTGCCCACTCATTGTGATGTTGATGTTACAGTTAAGGAAAGTCAACCAGTAAGTGACAGCGCTGCTCCTTACACTAGCAGTGGTGGAGTGTCAGAACTCACTCAGAATAAGGAATCACTCGCTCAGGAGGCAACTAAAAGCGATAACTCAAGTATAAGTGAGTATGACACAGACTATGGGGAACAAGATGAAACCTATAAACCACCTAGTCATGCCATGTCACTCCGACCACGTCATAATGATAACAATCAAGATAAAAAGAGTTACTTGTGCCTCATTACTGACTTAACTGACCCGCAGACTGCCGAGGAGGCACTGTCATCATCACAAGCCACTGAATGGAAAACTGCCATGAATGAGGAGTATAGTTCCTTGATGAAGAATAAAACGTGGAGTTTAACAGATCTTCCACCAGGCAAAAGGGCTTTACCCTGCAAGTGGGTATATAAAACAAAAACTGATCATAGTGGAAATATTGTTCGTTATAAAGCAAGACTGGTAATAAAGGGCTATGCTCAAAGAAAAGGCGCTGACTATGAAGAAACTTACTCACCGGTTGTCAGATATACAACTATCCGATATCTATTTGCTTTAGCAGCCAAATATAATCTTGAAATAGATCAAATGGATGCCGTGTCAGCCTTTCTTCAAGGAGAAATTGATAAAGAAATATACATGCAACAGCCAGAACAGTACAGACAAGGATCTCAGGTATGCAAGTTACATAAATCTATATATGGCCTCAAGCAAGCCGGCAGATTATGGAACACAAAACTGAATAATGCTTTGCATGAGTTGGGAATGCAACAATCAAAAACAGATCCCTGTGTCTACTATAATGCTGAGAAAAATACATTTATAGCTGTCTGGGTTGATGATTTAATATTATTTACTGCTCAAGAGTCAATGAAAAACTTACTGAAAGAAAACTTAAAACAGCACTTTGAAATGAAAGATCTTGGAGCAGCAAGTCAGTGTATAGGTCTACATATTACCAGAGATAGAGACAAGATAATAATAGACCAAGAAAGATATATAAAAGATATCTTGAAACGGTTCAGAATGTCAGATTGCAAGCCTGTCAAGACACCTTTTGAAGTTGGTATGAAATTGAATAGATCAGAGAAAGAAGAAAAATTTGACTGTCCATATCAACAAACAATAGGCTCATTGCTGTATTTGGCCCAAAGTACTCGACCAGATATATCCTTTGCTGTCAATGCACTGAGCAGATTCAACAATAATCCAAGCTCCGAACACTGGACTGCAGTGAAGAGAATATTAAGATATCTACAGGGTACAAAAGATATGAAGTTAGTTTACACCAAAGATGGTAATGATGAGATAACTGGATACTGTGACGCCGACTGGGCTAGTGATTTGTGCGACAGAAAGTCGTGCACAGGTTATGTTTTTTTGTTCCAGGGTGGTGCTATTTCCTGGCGATCACAAAAGCAACAGACCGTCGCCCTGTCGACCGCCGAGGCGGAATACATGGCGATGTCTTCCGCGGCGCAGGAGGCGCTATGGCTGCAACAGCTCCATGGCGAGCTCAGTCACCAGCATGAAAACCCGCTGCTTATCTTCAGTGATAATCAAAGTGCAATCAAGTTAACTAACAATGACTGTTACCTACCTAGAACGAAACACATAGACATTCGTTACCATTTCTTAAAGAGCCATGTTAATAATCTAGAAATTAAGTTTCTGTATGTAAAAGGGGAAGAAATGATAGCTGATAATTTAACTAAGGGCACTACTGCTGATAAACATTTGTATTGTGTTTCAAAAATGGGGTTGAGTTCCAGGGGAGGGTGTTAAAGTATGATTGGAACGCAACCAATTTTAGTTCTTTTTCCTATCACCAGGCGCTGCCTACTTCCTTCCTTCTTCTTGACAGTTTACGTGAATAAAATACTCTCAGTTGTTTTTACCAAATATTTCTTTTATTATAACATCCACGCAAATTCCTACAAATTGTAGCATTCGACCGGCATCAATACGAAATCAAAATCACAGTATTATCTATCAAATAAATGAGGTGCGAGTGAATACCACAGTAATTACAACATTTATCGAAGCCACGTGCTTGACGTGTTATGCTTTACAAAATCGAGTTAGTGAACAAAAAAATATCATACCTTTTTAAACGATCGCGTCTGCTTCCACACCGCACCGAATAAGCAAAAGGCCGGGTTTTTTTTTTAAATCTTAGTATTGCCAGTGCCTGTTAATCAATTCTGACAAAAGCTATAACCAAAAATATACGGACCCACGTTTGTGACACATTTTTTTCTCACATGATAGAACATGAGATAATTTGAAATGTTTCATTAGAATATAGCCGTAATATCGATTTTTTGTAAGAAATATAATCAATAATTATGAATTATTATTGAAATCCTCATTTATGAAAGAGATGAAGTGATCATGAATGAGTAGAGTAAAAAAAGAGATTTTTCACACGCCACGTTGCGTGACATTTCGATCTTTTTTCTTTATTTACAAAAAACCAGTTATGTTTTCAGCTGAAAATTATGCTTGACAATACTAAACCCATGATGATACATCACCTAATTTTTTTTCAACAATATTATGTTATTAATTTCGCTAAAAATACATTGTCACACAAAAAACTTCAAATTGAGAATGACCCATATACGATACGTTTGCCTGCCCTTATCTGTCCAGGAAGGCAGACTGACAAGTAAATCCGTGGGCGTAACAAGTATAAAATTCTTGTTGTAGTGATGAGAATCTTTTTAGTAACAAATGAATAAAATTATAATGGTATCAACTAGGTATTTCAACTGCTGATTAGCTTAGTCACAATTTAGTAGTTGGCGCCTGGCGCTTGGTTTTCTATATCTCTATAATGCTTTGTCCTGAGTGACTGGCTGACTGATAACGCACAGCCTAAACCGCTGATAGTAGAGAGCTGAAATTTTAAGACTGTGTTTTTTAAATGATATAGGCATCTAATAAGAAAGGGTTTTCTTAACTTTTTTAGTTTAATATGAACATCAATTAAAAATAATTTCTCGCATTTGGTATTTTTTGCATTTTGCAATAATGTTGAAATAAAATTTGGTTAAACTCTACTATGAGAATAACCCCTCAGGTGAGCCATACCACTAAGTATACGAATATAAGAAGAATATTTTGACATTAAGCACCACGCCTGTTGCAGTATTAGGTAGGTACTTAGGTATACTTGTTTCGTAACGCAAGCAAGCAGGCTTACCTAAGGTCGTTAAGCACGCACAGATAGTCTCCTGGCTAGATAGTATATTGTGTCGCAACCAAACTGGCTCAGGCCCAGTTTCACGTTTTATCTCGCACAGGTCAATGAATCGACGGATCAGCTCTCGCGTGTCAATGACATCTCGACTAATTTTACTTTGACCGAAATATTGAATTTGATATCAAAACATTGCTGAATGTGTGTGTGGGTGGGTATTGATACAAATGAGTGTTTGTTTAAATTATGTGTAGGTACCTGCCTAATATTTTATCTACTGAGTCTTTTTAGGAAAGGAAGATACTTTTAAGCTTGTTACAGCCGAATAAAGAAACGCCACTTAAAATTTGAGGCGTACTTAAATGATTGAGCAGCTTCTAAATTTAAAAATAGAATGGGATTTTTTTAGTTTGAGAGGTGCTTAATTGTTAAGTAGAACTCAAATTTTGAGTTACGTTTCTGTTTTCGGCCGTTAATTCGTCGCCACTTTATAGATTTTTTGTCTAGTACTTACCCATACCCATAGTACAAGCCTAATTGCATAATTTAGGGCTAGGTTGCAACATCCTGCCTGCTTTATCCTAACTAATACCTATTATTAATTCGAAAGTTTGTTATTATTAAAATTAGTTTTTTTGCTTCCTCTTCATGATCCGATTTGGATGAAAATTTGCATAAGGATATGATTATTTATGTGACCCATACAAAAAAGGGAAAGGGAAGAAGACCAATAAATCTATGAAGCGAGTTTTAAATGACCAGCTTTGTCCTGCGGTTTCACTCGCGTAAATCCCGACCTCGTGGGATTTTTTACAAACCGTTTATTAGTGGATATCCTCACAACAGAAATAATACATCTTCAAAATGTCATGTCTCTAGGACCAGCAGTTAAGGCTCTGCGTTGATATGCAGTTCAGTTAGTCAGTCAGTCCAAACTTTGAATATACGCATGGATTACACAATTCCATATACAATTGTATCATACATATACCACAGGGCAGACAAAGGGTAGACTTTGAGTTCATCAGTGAGTCATGGCTTTGAATCATTCTAACTAAAAAGACAGTTAACAACCTTTCATTTTTATCATCATCGAATAATAAAGGTTTGAATTGCATTTCTGGTGACGACTATTTACATCGAGGGTCGATAGGATAATCCTGGATAGAAATGAAACATGTCTATGATTTAAAAAAAATGACCAGGTTATAATTTGTAAATAATATGCTGGAAACAACGTCAAAAAGAGAGCATTTATATGCACTATAACCATGTCGTCATGAAAATTTAGAGTCAGATGACTTACTAAGTGGAAATGCAAATGAAATTCTATATCTATAAAATGCCATGTCCTGAGTGACTGATTGATCCATCAACGCACAGCCTAAACCACTGATAGTAGAGAGCTGAAATTTGGAGAGTGTGTTCTTTAGTGATGTAGACATCCGATAAGAAAGGATTTTTAAAAATTCCTACGGGATCTAGACATATGCGGGTAAAACCGCGGGATACAGCTAGTCTTCACTTATACGCTAATATTATAAAGAGGAAAGATTTGTATTTGTGTGTGTGTGTAAATGTGTTGTATGTTTGAAATAAACTCAAGACCAATTTTAAAAATTCTTTCACCAAAAGAAAGCTACATTATCGAGGAGTAACATAAGCTACTTTTGATCCCGATATTCCCACGGGATCGGGACTTACGCGGGTGAAACCGCGGGACGCAGTTAGTTACAAATAAATTCGTAGGTAAGAGTTAAACCTAATCAAATTGTAACTGTGAAGTCACTCGAAGTGGGGTCAATTAAGTTAACTCAACATCACCTACAATGTTGATTGGTTTCTTGTACGAACTCGTTAACCTCGGACTCCAATACGCAAGTGAAGTGTCGCAGAACTTAATAGAAATTCTAGATAATGTAGGACTAGGGCCTTTACCGATTAAGGTTGGGGTCGTCAGGTACGCCTTCTTAGCACGTCGAAAGGAACACAGTCAGCCGTATCACAGTTTACCTATCCTTCGTTTTTTAATTGGAGACAATGGTTTAACACATCTTCCTAAAGTAAAAAAATCAAAAACAAAGAACTTAAACGTCAGGTCGTAGTCTAGAATTAAAAAACGTAGTATAGTTGTTGGCTCCTCGGCGCTTCTTAATGACCATATTCACAAACGAATACGTGAACTCAGTTTTTGTCACATTTTCGCTGACGTTGATTGCCACTCACAAGAGCAAGATAAAGCATTAAACTACACGTTGTATGTAAATACGGCAGTTTGTTTGCACCGCAGGAGTACTAACTACTTTGCCATATTGTACCGACGCGACGTCATGAAAGAAATACTCTGATTTGGTTGATTGCTTCCGCGAAATCTAGCTAATCTACCGTAAGCATGACGTTGTTGCGGAAGTTTCAAGCGGCCTAGATTGCTCGTTGCAAGAAAACTTGCTAAAGTATTGCTTCTCCAATTCGCACACTCTGTAGGTATGGCTGTGGGAGATAATGTATGTCCAAACAATAGCCCACCCGATGACCTCAACCTTAATGAATAGAGTAGAGGCCCTATCATTTCAATATCTAATTGCACATTAATAAATTGATAAATGCAGTACCGCTTGCACACTTCTTCGTTTAAAGGAAGTGTTGCCACTCACCACAGGATAAGGTGCATTCGCGCATAGCATAAGATTAAGAAACCGCTTTTGAGTGTACTTCCTTCGACTATAAATAGACGAATGTGACCGGAAACAGGTCGGCCTCGATGACGAGAACCTTTGTAACCTCTGGTGAATAAGATCCGAACGTTTTGTCCGTATTGACAATAAAATTGCGGCGCACGATTCAATTATTCAAACAGCTGTTCCGAAAGACTTGTTACACGGAACTACGGTTAGGTACGCAATGCTTTATCTATCGCGGTGCATTATTATGGAGTTCCTTGTATTACCATATGCCTGAGTAATTAATTATTGCACTTACTGTTCTTTATGGCCGCTGACATGAGGTCAGGAAAAGCTATTTGTGCTGCGAGATACAAGATAAACGACTATTTACTCACTGGTTCTTGTTACATTGAAATTATTGACTAAACATTGTACCAGACCGGACTGACAGCTTTAAGTATCTCTGTAAACTGTGTTAGAATTTTGGTGCTTTTTTTTTTAACCGTTTCACCCTCGTTTGACCACATCATCACGGTTAATGGTTATGTCATGGTCTATCATGAATAACCTGTATATTTCTTATTTTTATTGCTGAAGGCATTTTACTAGCAATATTATCAAGGAGAAGTGCATCATAAAAAATCTTCCTGTGAAGGGATTCGAACCCTCGCTTGCTGGTAGAGTTGAGTTACCAACTACACCACACAGGAGGCGGGAAGGGTTGGAATCCCGGGAGGGTTTTTTGATGATGCATTTCTCGTTGTTTTTTTTTTCAATCTATTGCCTGGTCAATCTGAATAGGTATATTCTTAAGTATGCATATGCTCTTATGTGTCTTAAGATTGGTTACTACGTAATATTGCCAGATTTTCTAGAGACAACAATGGAACCATAATTACCACAGTCAAATTTTATCTGCCTTTGTAAGCGGCAACAGATAACCCACTATACATTTCTACGCGTAGCGCTTTACCTTGTGTCGAATTCTAGGGGAGACCGGGGCAAAACGAAGTTCGGGGCAGAACGGGAAATGTCATTGTGTGCGTGACTGGTGAACACAACAGAGCCTAGTACAACGCCATTCGCGCGATGTTCAGTCGCGTTACACGAGTCCGAGCGGCGCGTGCATGTCACAACTCGTTTTTTGTGAGCAGTGAAAAAAACTGTTATTTTAAGGGATTTTTATGAAGTTTTGTGTTTTGAATCGATGTGTACTAAGGTAGGTATCGGTGCTACTGTTATGTTATACCATATACTTATTGAAATAGTGTTAAACTAAGGAATTTAAATGTAATTCTCGCAGAATAACTTTGTAGGTTAGAACTGTAGGTGATTTTGCAAAATATGTCTGTTGGGGCAAAATGATCGGGGCATAATGGGATAGTATCCCGTTTTGCCCCATTGTGTGTAGGTAGACCAATACACCACTACATTTAATTTATCAGACAAAAAAAACGGATAGCTTCCTACAACAAAACGAACAACTTTTGTTTTTCGACTTTTAGAAATTCGAAGTAGTTTCCGATAATTTTGAGTTTAAAGTTTACTTGAAAATCAGCTGTTTCTTAGAGTTACAGGTCATTAATCTTAAGTTAATCTAAGCAATAATAACAATAATCCTAAATATTGCACCATATTACATAATATAGCGCTTTCTAGCCCCAAACTAAGCACTAGGCTTGTACTATGGGTACTAGACAATGGATGTTATTACATATTATACTTTTTTTTTGTAATTGCATACATATTATGATATAGAGAAATACAGTGTAAACTCTTTAAAACGAAACTCAAGGGACCGAGCATTTTTTATCGTTATATAGAATAAAGAAGGAAAAACAACCCATTTCACAATAATTTTTAAAATATCTATGTATTTGCGTTTGCGACTGATAATACGTTAGGTACCTTGTGTTTTTTTATTCGAGACCATAATTTTTAAGCAAACTAAACATAACAATGCACGTGTTCAAGGCAATTAACAATAACAAAAGGCTGTTTACGATCTCAGAAGTAACGGGACCTCAAAGGTTTAGTCGGCGTCTTTTGTAACCTGCTAGGATAACATAAACAATAACACTGTTTTTGAATATTTTTCAGGTTATAGAGAGTTTATCGTTATAAAAAATAACGTTATAAAGAGCCTTACACTGTAATTGCGTTTATATTTAAAACCAGCCGTTTTTTTTATAGAAACAGAGACTCAAAATTATCGAAAAAAAAGTTCGAATTTTCAAAAGTCGTAGAACTAAAGTTCTTCGTTTTGATGTAGGAAACTATATCTATTTTTTTTCAATGGTGGATTAAATGTGGTGATGTATTAAATAGGTACGTTTCTTATACATATTTTCTTGTTTACAGTTAAAATGGTACGTAAATATAAACGTAAAACCGGTCGTGCGACATGGGAAGAAGATGATATGAGAAGAGCTGTTAGAGCTGTGCTTTCTGAGACAATGGGATTTCTTCGAGCCTCAGCTACATATAACGTGCCTAAATCGACCTTAGAACGACGAGTGAGAAAAGCTCGAAGTGCTGAAGATGCTGATACTGATTCAGATAATGATTATGGTAAAAAAAATTTGGGACGCTACAAACCAGTTTTTAATAAAGAACAAGAAGAAGAATTATCTCAGTACATTAAAATGATGGAAGGGCGTCTTTTCGGAATAACTGGCAAAGAGCTTAGAACTTTAGCTTTCCAGTTAGCTGAGAGAAACAATATAGAGAACCCATTCAACACAGAAACTGGAATGGCTGGAGAAGACTGGCTCAGTGGATTCTTAAAAAGGCATTCTGAACTTTCATTCCGAAGACCAGAGCCAACCTCTGCTGCGAGAGCTATGGCTTTTAACAAAGTAGCCGTAGGTGAGTTTTTCACATTGTTGGAAAATGTTGTAGAGAAGCATGATCTTACGCCGGATAGGATTTATAACGTCGATGAAACCGGCATTAGTACTGTGCCTAAAAGTCAGTCGAGGATATTGTCACTCAAGGGTCAAAAGCAAGTTGGCTGCTTGTCATCTGCAGAAAGAGGACAAATAACAACAGCTGAAATCTGTTTTAATGCCGCTGGAACTTACATACCGCCAATGCTGATCTATGCTCGCAAGCGAATGAAGCATGAGTTGCTGGATGATGCACCACCAGGATTTTGGGGGACCTGTAGTGACAATGGATGGATAACTTCTCAGATATTCTATGATTGGTTCAGAAAATTTGTAGAAACCGTAAAACCTACTAACGAAAAACCAGTCTTGTTGATACTGGACGGTCATGCATCACACACCAAAAATATCGATTTAATTGATTACGCAAGAGAGCATCATGTAATACTGTTATGTACACCTCCTCACTGCACTCATAAATTACAACCATTAGACGTCGCATTTATGAGACCGCTCAGTACATATTATAGTGCAGAAGTGAAAAAGTGGCTAAGAGATCACCCTGGACGCGTAGTTTCACCCTACCAGGTGGCAAAACTATTTGGGCAAGCATATTTACAAGCGGCAACAATGCTGACAGCTATAAACGGTTTTAGAAAATGTGGGATATGGCCACTCGATAGAAATGTATTCACAGACGCAGACTTTATAGCAGCTGAAACAACTAACACCGAGGCTTTGCCATCTGAAGAATTAAATCATGCATCAACGTCTAATTTCACAACAACTTCTACGTCAACTTTTGTAGAGGCAACTCAACTAAATTTGACTACCCCAGTTCATAATGAGATTGCCCATGAACCTACATCTGCTGAAACATCATTGATCGAGCCTCTACCATCTGAAAATCTAAGCATAGAATCGACATTTCCGCCCACACTTTCAACGCCAACTATATCAGAAGTAACCCAAGATGAACCATCCGGTCTAGCACAAAAAGACATTCCTGATGATCTTGCAATTTCCGCTCCTGAAGAAAAGACACCCGAGAGACAAATAATGCCAGCAAAATCCTCGTTTTTCGTAACCCCAGAAAATATAATAGCTATTCCCAAACAAGTAAGAACTCAAGAAAGAAAAACAAGAAAACGCGGTAAAACTGCAATACTTACTGAGTCTCCATACAAAAATGAGCTCATCAATAATATGAATAAAAAACAAAAAATAAATAAAACTACCAATAAAAAGAAACCTGACAATAAAAAGACTGATAAGAAAATACTTGAGAAAAAGAAGCTGGAAAAAAGGAATAAAAGCAAAAAACGCAAAAAAGAAAGTGACACGGATACTAGTTCATCTGAAGACGATGAAAATGATTGTCCTTGCATATATTGTGGGTACTTATATTCACAGTCCACTGAAGGATGGGTAATTTGTAGCGTATGCCATGGTTGGGGTCATAATTCCTGCGCAGGTGTAGACGATGACGATGAAGAAGCACATATTTGTGAACGTTGCCAGCCAGATTAAAATGTGTACTCATTATGCCCCATAGGGTTTCCCATTTTGCCCCGATCATGGGGCAAAACGGGAATTTTATCATGTGTCATTTAATTCCTCTTTGCCAAAAAAATATGTGATTTAGCGCATTAAAAGATTATAATTATGTTGATTAAGACAGTAAGTGTTACTTTTGTTGTAAGAGATTTTTAATAAACAGTTTGATTTTCATTTTATGACGTTTTTTCTCTTAAGTATCCCATTTTGCCCCGGTCTCCCCTACATGTATTTGGCACCAATTCCTTTGCCAATTACGGATTATTATTACACCATATGTGGCTTATTTACATTGCGTATACCCAACTAGGCCACATATGGACCACATATAAAGAACATGTGGCCTAATAAGAGCTTTTGAAACTGATATTATAATATTATGAAGATAAAAACAAACATTATCCATACAAGATTCTAGTTGATTCTGATTATACAGTCCGAGACGGAACTTGTCACAATGCAATTTGTTTCTTCATTAATCAGTCTGCTAGATACTACACGCCGCCTACGTCTAAAACTTCCGTAATTTGTACGAATTTATATTGAAGGACCGTGGGTTTCCTCGAGATGTTTTCCTTTACTAACCCACAGTTTAGTTAGCCCAGGCGTATTGATCCTTTTTTCCCTCTGGGCATGGCTAACTAGGTCGAGAAGGTAGTGTAGATGCTGGGAATGCTAACTCCACCTAATAATGTCCCGGGCAACACAGCGTCATAAATAGCATGGATTAAAGTGCTTGCGCTGTAAAAATCATCTAGATTTCATTAAAAAGGCCTGCTATATTAAAAGGCCAACTATTATTATACTCTTTATGAGCTTACCTAAGTCTCGAGACGAATCCAATGCCTATATCCAAGGTGTAGAAAATTTGGCAGTCACTGAAATCCAGTTTAAATTTTCCTGGCACAAGCAGAAGATTAATTTGACGTCATGCATGCCATGCACTATTTTCTTCGATAGCAAATATTTCAATCGCTGTAATTTTCTTTCCGACTTTAGGAAGATGTAGCTTTTTGGATGCATTGCATACTTTAACCTCAATAGACGGTATTGTTCTTGAGGGGAAAGTCTACCTACTCTTTTCTCCATACAAACTTTACAAACGTAGCAGACGGTTTCCTCCCTGGAAAAAAATATTAAAGAAAATATATTTATGCCATAAAACCTACATCAGCCAAGACCATGCTCATACGTTTTGATGTTTTTAAATTGGAAATTTAAAAAAAAATCTAATTAACCAAAACGTAGGTCATGGCAGATATAGGTTTTATGGCATATAAACATATTTGCTCTAATGTACTCTTTTTCGATGTTTTCCAAGGAGAAAACATCGAAAAAGAGTAGGTAGACTTTCCTCCTAATTTGAACTCCGAATGACCTCTATATTTAGTTAGTTTTAATTCTTTCCCCTTGATTAAGTACACAATACCCGTTTTAATCAGTAAGTTTATTGTTTTAGGTCTCTACACGATAAAGGCTTAATAGAACGGAAACCCCTTTTATTATACTTTCCCCCTTTTTTAGTTAGTGCCTAACTTTCCCCCTTTTATAAATACCTATTTAGTTTAACGATATCGTGCTACTAAAACGTTTGTTTATGTTTCAAGCACGCATTAATTTGAATTTAAAATGTGTAATTTTGAACACTCGGTGGGGTATTTTTTTAACTCTGTGGGGTAACTGTTGAGCAGATGTTGTCGATGCATTTGTGTTGTACTTGTTTTTAAAATACATTTTTGTAGGAATTGTATTTAAAGAACTGTTGTTTTGTCATGGTTTTTTATTAAATACTAGCTGCGCCTCGCTTTAGCTTCTCGCTTCGGTTTTACCCGCGTAAGTCCCGATCCCGTGGGAATATCGGGATTAAAAGTAGCCTATGTTACTCAGGGTAAATGTAGCTTTCCAATGATAACGAATTTTTGAAATCGGTCTAGTAGTTTCATAACAAACATACATATCATACATAACCCTTCATTTGCCATAGTCAGTCGTGTAAAACTAGCTGCGTTCGGCGGTTTAGTTTGCGTAAGTGGTCGTTAAGTCGCACTTGCGCAAACTAAACCGTTTATAATGTCTTGACTATGCCTCAGCTCTGTTATTTTTTTAAGAATAATGATAATGATCGTACTCCCGGATTGAGTAAGATGCGGGTTCGAATCCAGCCCTGCGTCTATCGTGCGTTGTGTTTTTGCAGAAGTATTATTTCTTTAAAATATTTCAATGATAATGATGATAATAGTAAAACTTATACATTTTTCATCATTTTTCTCTCGAAATACTTATGCGCCATTCAGAGTACCTACAGTTGAGTGAGTACGCTCTCTGGATTGCGCACACGCACCGGATACCGCCCGTTTTGTCTGTACTACATTTTGAAACCACTTCAAATGTATCGGTATCGTTAAATATGTCAGTTATTTTGAGAGCTCACATAACCAGGAGTAGGTATTGGTATTTTATTAGATTACTTATAAAATGTCTTGTTGCCCATTTGGCGCCGGCCGCTTAATATCGCCATAAAAAAATAAATACAATGGCAGCACTACAATGCGCCCTCCTTTCAAAAATAAAATAAACAAAACATCTTGGTGCCTGGTTAAACTCAAATGTGGAGTAAACGTGAAGTAAGGGCGTAGTAATTTTACCACTTTTTGTTTCTGTCTGACAACTTTGAAAGTTCTTATCACGGAAAAAGACAAATTATGTTCTCACTATTCCAACTCTACTTCACGTTTATTAATAAGGCTAAAAGATGTAAAACTATTTATAATAAAAGAAAATGATACAAATCATAACCCTCCTTTTTTCTTCGTCGGTCTAAAACAAGTTTCTATTTAGTAACGGAACAAAAAAGTAGGAAACCTACGAAACAAAGGAAGTTTACACGCATTTTGTACTTGATTACATTAATTGTAGCGGTTCAACAATCGGTTATGTATTTGTAAATAGTAGCTATTTACTGATAACTAACATTATATAACTGGGAGACTTAGTTCGGACTTCGACTAATGCTCGGTTATACCAAACCGGAATAAGGAACGAATAGCAATTCTACGCATTAATCGTGTTTTGTTCGAGATACTCACGAGATGTTCTTCTTATCCGAGCGTTAAAATCACCTATATTAGTATGGTCGAATCGAGACTAACTTAAGGTCTCTGCATACGTAACGTTTTCCGGACGGAACGCGTCAATTTCTCCATACAAAAATCCCGTCGGGGCGACGATGGAGGGGATGGCAAGGGATTTTTGTATGTAGAAATTGACACGTCGCGTCCGGGAAACGATACGTATGGAGAGACCTTTACACGTCATCGCAGCCTACACCAATGTATTTAAATTTCACCCGGATATGAATAAAAGGTCTCACTCAATAATAAAGAACGACCCTCACCGAGGTTGCCTTTTCACCGTCATCGTATAGTTTATCTACAGCCTGTAATTTACACGGCGAGGTCGGAAAAGATCGATATTTCAATAGCAATGTCAAAGGCAAAGTAAGTAGGTGGTGGTAGGCATAATATATTTGTATTCTTTGTCGTTCATAATTATTTCCGTCTTTATTGTTTTTTTTTTAATTGAGTTGTTTTTAAATTTAAGCGGTTTAGGACATAGAAAGGAAACTTGGTAGGTGGTATTAAGTAGATGATTACTTTGAAATCTAGGATCTCTTTATCTCTATCTCCTAAAGATTTATTTGTTTGTTTGTTTGTAAGGAATAGGGGCCGAAAGTAATGGAACAATTTAAAAATTCTTTCACCAATAGAAAGGTACCTATACTCAGTTCAGTTCAGTTTCATAAATATTGGCTCGCCTACCAACAAGGGCAATTTTAAGCCACTAACATGTGTTAAAATAAAGTTAACATAACATTTAGAAGTTTAACTGTGCCGCCCGGTGGTTACAATAAAAATGGCGACGGATTTTATTGCAACCACATGGGAGCATTCCAAACAAAAGTCCCTATACTCTTTCAGAAACTTAGATCAAAAATGTAAACAAAGAACTGTCAATTTTTAAGGGAAAAGTAAATAAAGAGCTGTCACTTTCATATACTTATATAATATCGCTCTTACGGTGAAGGAAAAACATCGTGAGGAAACCAACATGTCCTAGGACTCACCACGGTCCGAAGACATGGGATATTCAGTGTTTTCTATGTATCATATGTATGTATTTACAAAAAAAAAGAAAAAAGTATAATATGTAGTATATCCGTTGTCTAGTACCCATAGTACAAGCCTAGTGCTTAGTTTGGGGCTAGATTGCGCTGTGTGTAACGTCGTGCAATATTTATTTATTTATTTATTTTTATTTATTTACTTAAATGTAAATGTTTCGCTTCTTTGTATTTGATATTTTTTCTTTAGAAATATTTGTCAAATCGTAGTCTACAACTAAAAATCTTAATGCTGTTCACAGAATACATCTACTTCCCAAGTTTCAACAGTATAGTTCTTATACTTTCGGAAAAAAAAGTGCCTGTGACATACCTACGGACGGACGGACAGGCATGACGAATCTATAAGGTTTCCGTTTTTTTACGCTACGGAACCCTAAAAACAAGGTATAGGTTGAGAGGACTTAAGTATTACCGCCGGTATTACACAGTATTTTTCCCTTGTCTTCATAATTTCTTTACTATTCTCAAGGATGGTATACAAAGTTAATGTTCTGTACACAACATGTACATAGGTATATATATACGGAATAAATAAACGTAAGCAATGAACATTATTGAACATACAAACAAATATAATTTAGTTTTTATGTAGCTGACAAAACATGAAAGTGGACAACTGGTTTTGACTGAAAAAAAATATTATCCATAGGGTTAGTAAAGCATGTAAATAATACTCTAAAAACTATGGTCAAGTAAAAATTCGAAAACTATTATATTACTAGCAGCGACCCACGGTAACATAGGGATAAAGTTTATGGGTCTCCAGCTATCTGCGTACAGAGTTTCATCGCAATCGTTCAGTAGTTTTCACGTGAAAGAGTAGGTAACAAACATATTCACAAACTTTTACGTTCATAATATTAGTAGGAATTATCAAAACTCAACTTTGACAGATTTCGAGTTTGGACTTTTTCATAATATAAATATTTTTACTTGAACCTACATTACAAGAACAACAAATTAAAAGATAATTAGTTGCTACTGCATACTAGCTCTTCATTTTATTTGTTTGGTAAACAATTACATTATGCTGGGTGGGTGAGACTATTTACCTAATATTAATTTTTAATTATATTTAATGAGAAATACCTGTGGTTTGTCTATATCGTTAAAGGTAATGGTCGTTCAAATACTCCAGGAATTGAACATCCACTTTCGTAAAACAAGATTTAAGGCAATTTTCAAAATACAAAACCGTAAACCTGAGTAACGGTAATTTTACAGAAAATAGTTGACAAATTTATCAAGTTTCAAAGGTTTCGAGAACAGTTTTTACACGTATACGACAGCCTTTTCGTCTAAGGGGCGATGAAACTTAGCAGATTTTTAATTAGGGGTTCACCAACCTCTCCTTTACTTGGTAGATGTCACTAGAGGCCTTACTCGCAAAAATACGAGGAAATGCTTTCTCAATTTCGACCTGGCTACCGGGGCGAAGCCGTTAAAAGCGCTGGTTCGGATTACCAGTAGTCGGGGGTTCGAATCCCGTTACGTACGAAAAATTTGGAAGCATTTTTTCAAATAACTTTACTTTCACGAATATTTTGACAGTTATGACGTCTGATTGACGTCGACAAACCTAATTTCTATTTTGAAAAGGGCTCGTCCATCAAAATAATTAAAATGTGTTAAAAGTGCGTTATAACGGTGTCAAGGTTTTAGTACTGCGTGACATTTGACTTCCGCATGACTTCATGAAAACCAGCCAGGTGGTGACTACATTTTCTTATTTGTATTATTTGCGTTTTAGAATTCACTTATTACCATTTGAACGGTATCTAAGGGGACAGTCTACCTATTCTTTTCTCCATATAAACTTTACAAAAGTAGTCGACTGTTTCCTCCTGTGTAGGTAGACTGTCCTCATAATAAAGTAAACGAGAAAATATGAGATTTTCTAACCTAAAATAAGCATTGATAAACTGAAAAGTCATTGCCGCGCGGTAGCTAGCTCGAGTTGCGACGTCGTCACCGCGTCGAAAGCGCCAAAACAGTTGTTATAGCGGCAACAGAAATACTACATCATCTGTGAAAATTACAAACAAAAAAAAAAACAAAAAAAAGTATAATATGTAACAAAGTATATCCGTAGTCTAGTACCCATAGTACAAGCCTAGTGCTTAGTTTGGGGCTAGATTGCGCTGTGTGCAACGTCGTGCAATATTTATTTATTTACTAGCTGACCCGGCAAACGTTGTTTTGCCTTATAAATTATAGATAGTAGCCGATTCTCAGACCTACTGAATACGCATATAAAATTTGGTAATAAATCGGTCGCGCCGTTTCGGAGGAGTACGGTAACTAACATTGTGACATGGAAATTTTATATATAAGAAGATTTAAACGGTTCATGAGCTACATGCCTGGTGACAGACAGACATGCCGACGTAATAGGGTCCCGTTTTTACCACCCTTTGGGTACGGAACCCTGAAAACGAGCAAGTACCTACTTTACTTATCCAAAACATATTGATCGCCAAAAATCGCCTACTTATGCCCTGAAGGTACTATTCTGTATAACCTTGGATACAATTTATTAGTTGTTTAAAAAAATTAATATCACTTGGCACTTCGCTCGCGTATTCTGTTACATAATTCGTGACTAGTAGTTTAATAATTATGAGAACTACAAACAAAAACATGGGTGTGTTTAGTTAGTGAGCCTTAAAAAAAACCTTTATAGTTTTTTTTTGTATGTCGGTTGTTTTTTCAGTGTGTATTTATTTTATCTTACAGTCAAAACTACTTTTGCCTATTTTAGATTTTTGACCATAACATTTCGATTACATTTATTGTTTTTGTTTTATATTGCGTTCGTGGGCCCTAGTTGGTCTTTATGAAATTAGCGAAGGAGGGGAAATGGTCTCTGGTCCCTGGTCCAAAGTAGGCGACTTGCCCCTTCCTGACCCTTTAATTTGGCTGCCATGCCCCTTTTAATTCTATTTCATTTCAAATATAATTTAATTAAAATCTGAAAATCATTAACCTCCTTTCTTATAAACGATGACTAAGTTTATGTATTATAATATTTCCCACTGCCTGTTAACTTTGAAACGTCATGTCATAGTAAAAGACAAACGTTACATAAACAGTAGGCACTTTTAGAACAACTTCTCTAATAAAAAAAGAATAAATTCCCTATTTTAAATGATCCCAACTGCAACCACTCACCACTAGATTCAAGTAAGTCGAATGTGTTTAACTTAATAACTTAACGCTGCATATACATTTTTATTACCAACTGTACCTACACTCGATCATTCTTCATAATACAATAACAAATGTTGCCTATTAAATTAACATAAATGCTTCCCATATTTACATACTAAATAACTCTAAGCTACTGCCTACTTCTATGGTTTTCATCTTGTTTGCTAAGTAAGAACTACTCGACACAGTTCCGAAGGCAGACAAAACTAGACCTTATGCGAAAGCTTTAGAGTGTTGTTTTACTTGTGCATGGTTTATCTATACCAGGGGTTCCCTAAATGGGGGGCGCGCCCCCCAGGGGGGGCGCAGAGATATTTCAAGGGGGGCGCGGGCCACCTGTGCAGTTAATACCTCCGATCGCTGAGTGAATGCATTCAGACGGCTCGATACGACCAATGAAATTATTTGAAATTGACGCCTGTGAAGAATATAATATTGTTTCCTCAGTCGGCCAATATCAGCCTCTAGACTGGCCCCGCGGTCACCTCACGGGCGCTATCAAAGGTATTTGGTACAACTTACCAAATACCTTTTGTATGACTGAAAATTTTAATGAGCAATAAAAATACTTATATTGAACACTTTTTTGTTCTGACCTGATAATCTGGACTGGAGGAAGTGGGGAGGGGGGGGCGGATTTTTTTTTATGGTCGAAAGGGGGCGCGTCTTAAATAAGTTAGGGAACCACTGATCTATACTATAACTACTTCCGTAGTACTAACTTAGTCAAGGATCTTCCTAGTTTGGATTTAATTAAGCTGACACCATAAAATGCTTAGATTATAGGGAAAATTAATAGTTATTGCTATCACTGTGGATTTTGCAATTGCTAGCTAATTATGTATTACTAGTGGACAGACTTGGGTGTGAATTACTTCCGTCTCTTTTCTCGGCGTTTGAGAAAAGTCGAGGAAGAAAAGGTTCTCGTGCTGGTATGCTACCACTGCTAGAATAACACATAGACTAAAATACATAAAACCAAGAAATAATAATAATAATCCCAATATAATGTATTATCCTACTAATATTATAAACGCGAAGGTTTGTATGTATGTATGTGTCTATGTCTGTATGTCTAATTTCTATTCAACATCGCGAAAACAGAAGAAATATCTATACTAAGTACTTACCAAGTATTGTATACTGGGTACTTACTTACGCTACACGTAAACATCGTCACCAATATTTTTTCTGTATTGGTTGCATGGCTATTTACATACAATCAGTGTATATTTACGCGCCTCGTCCTTTGTTCGCGTACAAGTACCCACTACCACTATCCGCCTCCACCTCACTGTTATGTTATGACATTGACGTGTCGCGATAAATAAATATTGCAGGGCATTGCACACAGCGCCATCTAGCCCCAAACTAAGGAACTAGGCTTGTACTATGGTGCGTTTGTTTGTTATTTATATGTAGGTACTAATATTATAAAGAGGAAATATTTATTTGTTTGTTAGTTTGTGACGATTAGGCTCCGATGCTAGTTGACCAATTTAAAAAAAATCTTTCACCAATCGAAAGCTACATTATCAAGGAGACTTTTGATCACGATATTCCCACGGGATCGGGACTTAAGCGGGTGAAACCGCGGGATAAAGCTAGTTGTATATACAGACTGACCTGACCTGCTGACCAGAAACAAACATTTATGGTTAGCATAAATAATTTGTCCCCAACTGGAATCGACCCTGCAACCTTTTGCGATGCATCCAGGGGTTCGCCCAATGCGCCACAGAGGCCGATATGACATTGAGGCGTCGCTCGCGCTGGCAATGTTTGCACTAGTTTGCACTCGCGTGAACTTTGCATCTTTTTATCGACGATCTAGCGCTCTCTATGACGTACGAGGATGTCTATCTTCAAACAGGTTGATCATAAGGACTTATTAAATGAATATAAAATCGATCGAACAACAAATCTCGTGTAGGTCGTTCTTTTACAAGTTCGAAAAGTATACGTGTAGTTTGTTTTGCCACTCCTTTGCGCAGAAAATTATTAATATCAAACTTTTTTATGAGGTATCTATCCTATCTACAGGTAATACAATATTAGAAATACAATATTTTTCTTGTTAGAGTACCTATAAAAAAGGATAAGGGGTTTCTACCCCACTTACTGTTCGCAGAACTAATAATGTAAAACTTGACACTGCATATATGGGCATATCGTGCAAAGTTATCTTCATTCACTCCATTCTAACGAATTTAAATATACTATGCTTTATTTCAGAATCTTAGACAAAAAATGTTAACAAATAATCAAATAACTCATACTTTTATTTGAAAATGACAGCTCACTATTTGCTTTTTCCTTTGATATTGCCAGTTCTTTGTTTACAAAGATTCTGATTTTGAAATAGCGTATAGTGCCCTCAGCGTATCATCACCCGCTGAACTCCTGATTCTCTAAAAATCGTAAAAAACATCTGCTAAATCCAAAGATTCAGTGCATTGTATCCTCAATTAAGTTCCATTAAAATTCTTCCCAGAGATGCATAGCCCCATTACAATAAAGAAAACAAAAAAATCTCTTGCCTTTGTATATAATTTGTAACAAAATATCGTATAACACTTCGCGCGACACAATGGCGAGAGGATAACGGGATGTCCTCATGTACTCAGATACTTACATTATTTCAAAACAATACTGTATTGAATGACAGGCGGAAGGTTTGAAAATACATGTGTTATGGTTCAGGTACTTCTTACCGACTTTGTTTGTCCTAGGCGGCTAGCCTGCCAATCTCCGTACCTATATAAAAACACATCATCTGTGAAATGGTCTCTGCATATGTAACGTTTCCCGGACGGGACGTGTCAATTTCTACATACATAAATCCCGTGCCATCCCCCTCCATCGTCGCCGTGACGGGATATTTGTATGTAGAAATTGGCATGTCCCGTCCGGGAAACGTTACGTATGCAAAGACCTAAAGTTTCACCAGCTGTAGCTAGCTATCACGGTTCATGAGATACAGTCTGGTGACAGAGGCAGCGGAGTCTTAGTAATAGGGTCCCTTTTTTACCCTTTAGGTACGAAACCCTAAAAACGAGGCCCCTTTACTATGACTCCACTGTCCGTCTGTCTGTATGTCACCAGGCAGTATCTCACGCATGACCCGTGATACCTAGACAGTTGATTTTTTTACAGATGATGTATTTCTGTTGCTGTTTTAACAACAAAAAACATTTTTTTTTGTGATAATGGTACGGAACCATTCGTGCGCTGCCAGTCTGACTCGCACTTGGCCGGTTTTTAAATACTATAGGACTTTCGATCATAATATGAGATGGAAATGTTGACAAAATATCAAGGTCCGGATAATAATAATTAGAGATGCGCCGAGTACTCTGCCGAGTACTCGTTACTCGGGTACTCGGCAGTTTTTTACTACTCGTACTCGGTCTCGGTACTCGGTTCATGAGCCGAGTAACTCGGATATATATAGATGTATATTATCTGTGTAGGATTCATCTGTGTACTGCTTTGGCTTCTTAATTTAGTGTAAAAGTTTGTGTATTTGTTTGTTCCTCTTTCACACTCAAACGAGTCGACCAATTTATATAAAATTTAACACAAAGGTACAGAGCTAAAGAACTTTTTATCGACACATAAGCTGGTAAAGTGGCAAGCGTCTAACTCTCCTGAAGATCGCGACGCGTACAGGTCCGCCAAACGTGCCACTAAAAGAGCACTAGCCAGACACAGACAGCACCACTGACAGCCATTGTACGATAAGTTGGAAACGTCTGAGGGGCAGAAGTTTATTTATAAGTAGGCATGTTCTGGGATCAAAGCGGCGCAGGATATATCCATGTGCCGCAATGTAAAAATCCCGATGGCAACCTGCTATACGAGGACCTCGTGGTGAAGGAGAGATGGCGCTCATATTTCCACGAGCTGCTAAATAAGCAGTATAAAGAGGTGCAGACATCGGAACTCCTTCCGAATCAAGGACTTCTGCCACTGATTACGCCTGATAAGGGGTTGCTGTACCGTCAGGTTACTCCCAAGAGCAATCGTCAGGGATCTGGTTTGGACAGATCGTGTCCTCAAACGCTAGTTCGGTCTTCTTAAAGGACCCGCTATCTACACGCCCAAAGTGGCTATGGCCACTTTGAAAGAAGAAAGAAGAAGAAAGAAAATAGATTTATTCAGACAAGCACACAACTACATAACAAGAAAAAGTAAATAACATTATGGACACAATAAAGATAATAACAAAATATTCGTAGAGAGTAGTGCGCTGCCCGAATAGGCGCAGCCTCAGCATAATGCTGCTGCTAGTGTAAAATAACATAGCAGCAGTGCTGGTCTTCCGACTGCACCCACCCTTCGTCCCGGCGGCGGCTCACCCTTCTTTGTGCATCTAGATAGCACACCTGTGTAGACAGTCGTATGGTCGAACGGATAGACCAGTTTAAGTACTTGGGATTTGTGCTTCCGGCGTCCGACGACATCGAGAGGTAACTGGTATCGTCTGCGACCCCAAAATACCGGTTGATCTAAGAGGAACAAGTGTATAAAACGATCACTAGACCTGTCCTTTTGTACGATAGTGATAGTGGCCAGTGCTTGAACGACATAAGCAGGAGCTGCGTTTCACGAAGATGAAAATTCTGCGCTGGATGTGTGGAGTGACGTGAAAAGACCGCGTCAGAAACTCCGGCATCAGGGGCAGCCTTCATGCCCGAGAAGAATGGCCAATGACCATGCAAGAATGGCGTTTACGATGGTCCGGCTAGTTACGTAGGGAACAAATGTTTTGGTATGGCGCCTCCGCCCGACCGCAGCAGATTGGGAAGAAAGGCTGGCTTGACGGCGAGAGAACAGATATGCGTGCAAACGGCCTCACTACACGGGATGCCAAAATCGTGCGAAGTAGAGACGTAAAAGTAGGATAGCGGACTCCGGGCTCCCGAGAGTGTTGATGATGAGATGTTCCCATCAGGAACATCGCTCGGATGATGATGATGATGAACAACGGGCGCAGCTAGTAAAGAAGAAAACCTGCTTGCTTCGAGTCGCCTCGCCTGTCGCGCGTCGTCTGAAGCGCGTTGCAAACTTGTTTTCGCGGTTATTTAAATGAACCGAGTAACTCGGCAGAGTACTCGGCTCGGTAAATTTTGAACCGAGTATTACTCGGTACTCGGTAAAACTGGTACTCGGCGCATCACTAATAATAATTCAAAATCATGATAAAAAACTCGTTTTTGAATAATATTAGTACGGATATTATTTAAAAACGGTTCTTTTATTCATTTCAAACCCGCTTGTTCACAAGACTGGACACTAGACTCGTATCGTCGAAATAAAGAAATTAAAAAACATCTTAAATATACTGTTTTTAGGGTTTCGAAGTCAACAAGTCTTAAAGCCTTATTTTATTAGTAGAGGTCGGAGTAGTGAGAACATGCTTTGTCTTTTTCCGTGACAAGAACTTTCAAAGTTGACAGTAAGAAACAAAAAGTGGTAAAATTACTCCGACCTTACTCCACGTTTATTAATAAATAAGGCTAATTATAGCCTTTTTGATGAAATAAGTTCGGAGTAGTCAGAACATACTTTGTCTTTTTCCGTGACAAGAAATTTCAGAGTTGTCAGACAGGAACAAAAAGTGGTAAATTTACTCCGACCTTACCTACTCCACGCCGCTTAGCTCAAAACCGCTTACATTAGCAGATAGCTTAGCGGCTACACGTCTAGATTTTCTCATCTAGCCTAGCAGCTAAATAGAAATATTTGATACGTGAACAAATAGAAATTAGCATAGTTCAACAAAATAAGTAGCACGTCGCGCGTCGATGGTTCACAATTCGCGCAAAATTTATCGTTGAAAATTTTCCCGCATAAATTATTAGGATGCTGTTATGTGCGTTGGGTCCAATTAGGCCCGTTTAACGTTTCTAATTTTTTCATAACGTTTAGTTTTCTTAAAAAAATCCCATAGAAAACACCCAGAATCGGAAACGAACATTTATGATCAGCATGAGTATACTTTCCCGGCGTTAATTGTCAAAAATCTCGCGCACAAATCATTCCTTTGCATGGTGCCGATTTCTTTTCACCGCAAGTCGACGTTCTGGATGTAGTGGACAACTAGCCAAGTCTACAAATTGTGGCAATTGGTCAGGCGTGTTCTTGCCGCAAATTTTATTGTTAACAAGAAGCAAGTCCCGCGGTTTCACCTACGTAAGTCCGGATCCCGCGGGATTTCCCAAAAACCCTTTCTTAGTGGATGCCTACACATCACAAAGAACACACTCCCCAAATTTCATGTCGGCCAGCGGTTTCGGCTCTGCGTTGATAATATAGATCAGTCAGGACTTTGAATTTAAATATATTGATTCGTCAAGCAAAAGTGTTAATTTGCCAAGTCGTCCATTAGTGTTTATTGGTCAAGTATTTGTTTTGTGTCAATTTGTCAAGTCTTCGAAAAGTGTCAACTTGTCAAGTCTTTTTTTAGTCGGCTTGAACTTGCGCGGTAGGCATATACACACATCAACATCGTCTAGGGATATTTTATATAAAGTTCTTAAACTTAAAAAATACTGGCCGATTTAAAAATATTTTAATGGAACCTTATTGTGTAGGCCTTATTGTATGATTCCAAATTTGAATTAAAAAAAAATAATTAAAAACATAAGATTAGCGCGGCAATTATTGTAGCGAGTTCGAAGGTTTAAATTTACTTAACGCAGTTTTAAGCATTTTGTTTAAACAAATTGAAGTTTTAATATTTTTTTTTGATTAATTACAATTTAATACAACTGTATGCATCATGCAGCGGCGTCATTTAACAAGAAACGAAATGTTAAGGGCAGTAGGAATGCTCCAAGCTGGGGCTACTCAACGGAGTATTGCCGAGGAGATTGGAACAAGACAAAACGTGATATCAAGATTGTGGTCACGTTATCGTGCTACTGGTGAAGTGGCTGAAAGGCATCCAGGCGGAAAGCGGATAACTACCCAAAGACAAGACCGATTTTTGCAAGTGGCCGCGAGAAGACAACCAAATGTTACGGCCATGCAGTTGGTTCAAACGCTCCAGTCAGACCACCAGGTGCTTGTCAGTGACCAAACTGTGAGGAGAAGACTGCACGAGGCTAACCTTCATTCTCGCAGGCCGCTTCGTACTCTAGCACTACGCAGAGGAAATCGTGGACGAAGATTACAGTGGGCTAGAGAACATTTGCCTTGGGAAGATATCGAGTGGTCGGTAGTGTTGTTTACCGATAAGTCCCGATTCGGATTTCATCCTGATTCACGTAGAGTACGCGTATGGCGAGCTTCTGGTCGTGACAACCGTCTGCAACACCCTCAGGAGGTCCATCCATACCATGGCGGAACAATTATGGTTTGGGCGGGAATTCGTATTGGTGGAAGAACAGACCTCGTTTGGATCAGAAACACTATGACTGCCGAAAAATACCGTAATCAGGTGCTAGCACCAATAATCTATCCCCATCGACTGCAAATTGGCCAAGTTTTCACGCTCATGCACGACAACGCCCGTCCGCACACTGCGCGAGTGGTGACCAGCTGGCTAGAGGAGCACGACGTGTCGGTCTTAGACTGGCCCGCGCAGTCACCAGACCTAAACCCCATAGAGCACGCGTGGGATATGCTTCAAAGTTGGGCTTTGAGGAATTTGCCTCCAAATGTTGCGACTGAAGAGCAACTTTTTTTGCATCTTAGCAGGACCTGGGACAATATTCCGCAGCAAGATATTGACAACCTGATTCAAAGCATGAAAAACCGTTGCAGGGCCGTGATTAACGTCATGGGTAGTTTCACTGACTACTAATTTTAACTTCAAATAAAAAAACCTAATCATTTCGTTTTACTTTATTTTTTTCCTTAGACAGACATTTTATCATAAATTTAACATTATTTCACTTTTAGCGTTTTTTTAAATAAAAAAATATTTAAGCATAAAACAATATTTTGTTGTATTTTAAATCATAGTCTGATAAGTAGGCTTTACAAAAATATATACATGTTGTTTGTTAGTAAACACATTTTTTGAGTAAATTGAGAAATTCTGAATATCCCTAGACGGTGTTGATGTGTGTACATACGTACCTCCTAGGTCAGTGTGCTATATCTTAGACAAATATAATAACAATAGTGTGACACATACAAATAGTAATGGGAAAATAAAATTACAAAAATATAAATTAACTAGCTGCGTCCCGTAAGTCCCAATCCCGTGGGAATATCGAGATCATAAGTAGCCTATGTTACTCAGGGTGAATGTAGCTTTCTATCTTTCTCTTTCTTTCTAATGGTGAAAGAATTTTTAAAATCAGGGCAGTAGTTTTTGAGTTTATTTATAACAAACTTACAGACGCACACACACACACATATACAAATCTTTCCTCTTTATAATATCAGTACTAGAAGTAAGACTACACTTCCCATCAGGTATGATAGTGGTCAAACTGTAGCCCATTCGAAACAAAAAAAAAACAATCTAGATAATCCAATACTTACATTCCTATTGACGTCTTATTTAATACTTGATAAAAAAAAACTAGTTTGACTCGTACGTTATCTATGATTAGTGTCAATTTTATTGTGTAACCTGTCGCTGTCGTGTCTGCAATTATGATTATGAAACCTCTATCCTTGAACGTGTTGTTTGTTTCCTACATCTGCTACTGACAATGAAACGATTTTCTCTATGGATTGCTGCAATCGTGATGACGCTCTTAGATGAAGACAAACAGCAGATACGTTACCTAGTCTCGGAAATGAGACGATGAAACTGCGTCTAGCTGACGCATTATACGCGGGTATTCGGGTAGATACTATAAGCAAGGGTCGGTTACCATCAACTTCTGTGACACATTCCCGCGCCCCCCCGACGCGGGAACGTAAGGTACCACATACCTACTCAGAGACATGAAATTTGTTTTCGGCTTATTATTTTTGCCTTTTTAAAGTTTAGTTATGTTTTAACTTGGAAGATTTTTTCGAATACGCAATGTTAGAATATACCGTATCTACTATTTTTGTTTTCATCTAAGATGACACTGGGTGCAGTGTGCATGTTATTTGTATTAAGTTAGGTATTGTAAATGACGCGTCTGGGGAACTCCCGGCTGGAAGGCAGAAGGTTGCGGGTTCGTTTCTTGCCGCCGCGGCCGGGGACAAGTATTTATGCTGACCATTAATGTTCCTATATAATATATCATAATTTGATAATATATCATAATATCATAATAATCGTATGTATTTACAAAAAAAATGGTTTCGTGTTTTCACCCGCATATATCCAATCCCGTGGGATTTTTTCAAAAATCCTTACCGGATGCCATCGTATAAAGAATAATTTTCAGCCCTCTCCTATCAGCAGTTTAGGTTGTGCGATGATGATCAGTCAGTCAGTCAGTCGGCACAAACCCTTTTATAGATATAGATTAATAGATATTTATAAGATAAGTAGAGAGCGCAACACTCATCTATACCGCTGTGCAAAAATTGTGGATTTCTGGACAGCGGTAGGTAGGTGTTCGAACAACGCGGACAAAGTCGCGGGCAGAGCTAGTATTAGAAAAAAAAAATCTTCTTTAAATACTTAATAGAACTAGTGAAAATTCTTTACATAATTATAAGTCTTAATTAATAATAATATAATTCGTACTCGTTGCGTTCAAGCTAATTATCACATAATTTGTTATAAATTGATGACGTAGGTAAGTATATAACCGGTTGTTTGCTACTCCATTTATATCCGATTAGATTCCGTCAATTGCTTCTATTACTCTATTTACATTTCTAAACCAATGGCGACTTGTTTTTCAGTGCTTGCGTAGGACTTGCCTATTTCTATTGTTAAATTGGCTCTTTAGTCTTTATCTTATGGGGAATTCCTTCAGAATCTAGATGGTAGGCGTAACATCATCCGTGATAACTTGATAAGATAATAACTAGGTGGCACAATGGGCGGCCTTTTCGTTTAAAGCGATCTCTTCCAGCCAACCTTTGGATGGACAAGAAGAAGAAGAAAGATGAAAGGTAGGGCAAAAAGGAACGTGACAAATATAATAATAAATAATAGTGTGACACATACAAATAGTAATATAATAATAAAATAGTGTGACACATACAAATAGTAATATAATAATAAAATAGTGTGACACATACAAATAGTAATATAATAATAAAATAGTGTGACACATACAAATAGTAATGGGCTAATAAAATTACAAAATTATAAATTAAGTAGCTGCGTCCCGCGGTTTCATCCGCGTAAGTCCCGATCCCGGTAATATCGTGATCAAAAGGCTATGTTACTCCTCAAAAATGTAGCTTCCTTTTGGTGAAAGAATTTTTAAAATCGGTCTACTAGTTTTTGATTTTATTCATTACAAACATACAAACACACACACAAAAATACAAATCTTTCCTCTTTATAATATTAGTGTAGATAGATACATACTTATTTTAGGTTGAGTTCTAATAATTATTTATCTTTTTTTAATACCTATAATAATGTATGTACCTAACCTACCCATGTTGCCATTCAAATCATCACGTAGTAGATAATTGGTTTATTATTATGTCATTAGCCGATAACTATAGATTACACAATTATAGTTAAAATGTTCGAGTTGTGGCTACGACCTACATTATTACATACTGTAGTAGCTACAGGTACAGAACCTGTCCTATTCATTAGCATCGACTGGGTAATGCTATTTTAATTATGTATTATTTCTAATAAATTATGCTGCGTAGGTGTGACATAGTTCTGAACTAGTCTATACTATCTATATCTATACTAACTAATATTATAAAGAGGAAAGATTTGTATTTTTGTGTGTGTGTGTCTGTATGTTTGTTATCAATAAACTCCAAAACTACAGAACCGATTTCAAATATTCTTTCACCATTAGAAAGCTGCATTCATCCTAAGTAACATAGGCTACTTTTGATCCCGATATTCCCACGGGATCGGGGCTTACGCGGTTGAAACCGAGGGACGCAGCTAGTATTTTAAATGTAGAATACACTCATATACCTACTACCTCTAAAGTAACTCTTAATCCGCTGTACCTATTTTGATGAATTTTGGTATAAGGATAGATGCAACATTGGAGAAGGAGAAGGCTACCTTTGATCCCGATATTCCTGCGGGATCTAGACTTACGTGAGTGAAACCGCGTGGCGCTACTGATATACTCATATTCCTACTATCTCTAAAGTAACTCTATATGTCTGTCACCGGTTCACGCTTAATCCGCTAAACCGATTTTGATGAATTTTGGTATAGGGATAGATAGAACCTTGGAGAAGGAGGAGGCTACTTTTTGTTCCCTATATTCTGAAGGGATCAGGACTTACGCAGCTAAAAGCGCGGGGCACAGCTAGTATTACCACAGTCCATAATACACACCATAAGGTATATTCTGTAACTACTAGTTCATGATTAGATATTATTACAGCAATAAACTGCAGCTTTAGACTCTTGCTCTAAAAATCCGACACATCCAACATCAAAACCAATAATATCTAGGTTAAGATCTGAGAAAATAATTGCAGAGGCCGCAGTTCTAATGAAAATGGGAAAAAATACCAAGAAAATAGTGACAGTCGGATAGACAGTAGGCAGTTGATCGATCCGGGTACTGACCGGCTTTTCTTTTGATGTGCTTGCTTATTTACAGCTTGATAGGCAGCCTGGGGTCGGACTTGATAACTAGGTTGGGTTACACATAGGGTTACCAGATCTCCGGATTGGTCCTGAGATCTCAGGATTTTTGGACATTTCTCAGGATTGCGGGCGGATTTCGCAAATCTCTTAAAATCTCAGGATTTTTAGAAATTTCAACAAAATACCAACTTAATTAAAGATTTTTTTAGTAAAAAGTAAATAAACTAAAAATAATAATTCATTATTTATCTAATTAGAAACCTACTACTGGTGCATTTTTTCTTGAATTCAATCAGCATTTCTTTTTTACGACTGTATTTTATAGTACTTCAATAAATAGTGCTGCTAAGAGATACCTACTTAATCAATTTATTTATTTATATTCCCCCCCCCCCCTGCCCCGGTTGGCAGCGTTATAAATATAAATAAATAAATTACGAGTATTAAAATTGTAAATAAGTATGGAAAAAAAACAAAGTGTGAAAAATCTCAGGATTTTTTGGTGGAAATCAGGACATTTCTCAGGACTTTTGTTTTTTTCATCTGGTAACCCTAGTTACACAGGCCAGTAATTCCCAGTTTTATTATAATATGACTTATTTTATGATCAAAGGTAGAATGAGGACAACGATAAGCACTACAACTAAATCAGTTTCGGATAATTAAACTACTTTTTTGTAGCTACTATGAACTATTCGGTATATTAATTGTATCTTTTAATATCTTTGAAAAAAAATGAGCGAGATATTTTACGGGGAAAATTTGTCTAATGCTTTTTTGTTAGGTACTTTACTTATCTATACTTTTATATCTAGACTAATATTATAAAGAGGAAAGATTTCTATTTTTGTGTGTATGTGTGTGTCTGTATGTTTGTTATGAATAAACTCAAAAATTACTCGACTGATTAAAAAAAAAAGGGTTTCGGTTTGCAGCCAGTCTGTTAATAGAAACCCGAGTATTACAAATTTTCGCCCTTAACTTAATTTGAAGACTGTTCTCAGAATAGCAACAACGTGGCGACAACCATCGATCGTTTAAGAGGACAGTCTCCATTCTCTTTCTCCATACAAACGTAGTCGACGTTTTCCTCCCTGGATAAAGACATTAAAGCAAATATGTTTATGACATAAAACCTATATCTGTCATGACTATGCATCTACTTTTTCATTTTTTTTATTCTTTTATTTTTTATTAGTACCTAATTCTAATTAGAAAATGAAAAAAATCAAAAGATGCATGCATAGTCATGACAGATATAGGTTTTATGGCATAAATATATTTGCTTTAATGTCTTTATCCAGGGAGGAAAACGTCGACTACGTTTGTATGGAGAAAGAGAATGAAGACTGTCCTCTTAAGGGGGCAGTCTACCTACTCTTTTCTCCATAAAAACTTTACAAACGTAGTCGACTGTTACCTCTCTGGATAAAGATATTAGGAAAAATATGTTTATGCCATAAGTCCTATATCAGCCATGACCATGCCCCTACGTTTTGAATTTTTCATTTTCTAATTTTTCTGAATATTATTTCTATTTTAATTAAAAAAAAACCCAAAACGTAGAGGCATGGGTCATGCATGGCAGATATAGGTTTTATGGCATAATCTTTCCTCTAATGTCTTTATCCAGGGAGGAAACAGTCGACTACGTTTGTATGGAGAAAGAGTAGGTAGACTGTCCTCTTAAACGTGCCTTCCGAAGTAGAGATCTTCCCCTTGTAGAGATCAACGACTCGCGTACAAAAATAGCGAATGAAAAGAGGTACTTACGAGTCAAATATGAACATCAATGTTTCCAATTTCCATGTCCCAATATAAAAGTAATAACGTCTTAATAAAACACGCCTTTTCGCCTACTCCAAGAGCTAAGAGACGTGACCTGTCTTTCAGCAAACAGCCACCCACGTTGACCCGAGGTTATCACTACCTACTAGATTGCGTTAGGTACTACTGTTTGCTTACAATCAATTTACACAGCTGTGATAAAAATAAAATATACATTGTGAAGCAACTTGTGGCTTTGATGAAGGTCTGACTACGGTAGAGGAGATACTGTTAAGCCTTAGGGACATTATACTGACAAACGGCTGGGCATGATATTTTAAATTTGAAACCTTTGGTTACGGGACCCCGGAGGACTAAAACCTATTTATATATTTTACTAGCTGACCCGGCAAACGTTGTTTTGCCTTATAAATTATAGATAGTAGCCGATTCTCAGACCTACTGAATACGCATATAAAATTTGGTAAAAATCGGTCAAGCCGTTTCGGAGGAGTACGGTAACTAACATTGTGACATGCAAATTTTATATATTAGAATAGCGTCCCCAACTATGATAGTTGCAGATAGACGGTATGCAGATAGGGGTCCGCTGTACCGTCAGGCCACTCCCAGGAGCAACCGTCAGGGATCTGTTTTAGACAGATCATGTCCCCAAACGATGCGGAAATGCGTACCTACAAACCTTTGGTTAGTAAGTACGCAGTTCCGAAGACCTCTGGCCCTGCGCTTGTCTGCCGTTGTGTGCTGGCCCTTAAGATGTCGTTACATTATCCGAATTGCAGGCTTCCTTTGTCCACACCTACAGCACACATCGAAAGCAAATGTCGAGGTGTTCATCAATTCCTTTCGATGTGAGCTGTAGGTGTGGATAAAGGTAGCCTGTAAATTGGGTGGTGTAATAACAACTTAAGACACACGGCTAAGCTGTTCCAATTACCTAGTGACTTGTTAGTTGATGCACGTCACGT
>OY292403.1:21531804-21810672 GCA_958496205.1 Idaea biselata
GACACCAAGAAGTCCTGCCCCGACCCGCCCTTTCGGAAAATAGAAGCGATTGAAAATGTTGTGTTTTCAAGTTACCATTTACGACCAAATCTTTACAAATTAATAAAATAAATAATAAATAAATATTGCACGACGTTACACACAGCGCAATCTAGCCCCAAACTAAGCACTAGGCTTGTACTATGGGTACTAGACAACGGATATACTACATATTATACTTTTTTTTTTTTGTAAATACATACATATGATACATAGAAAACACTGAATATCCCATGTCTTCGGACCGTGGTGAGTCCTAGGACATGTTGGTTTCCTCACGATGTTTTTCCTTTACCGTAAGAGCGATGTTATTAGCGCACATACCTTTTTCTTAAAGAAAAAGACATTGGTGCGCGGTCTGTCTGGATTCGAACCCACGACTCTCAGAATGAAAGCCGGGGTATCTACCACTAGACCAACACCGCTCTTTTTTGTATTTTGTATGTTGTTGGATGTGACTAGTATATCATAAAACAATGATATGACACCTATTCTACATAACTTTTTGAAAATCGTACAATTTCGAGTTAAGCTAAATGTTTTTAAACATTGAAAAAAATAACATAGTAATGTAGTAGCAAGGTAAACAACCTCTTCCAAGTATAGATATACTTAGTGAAGTAACAATAGGTAAGTACTTCACTAAATAACAATAGGTAGCCTATCTACCTATTGTATCGTAGTACTTCAGTCTTAATAATAAGACCCACTTATTATTACGTTTCTAGGAAATTGCGGCATCCTTCAAAGACTACCTGTGATAATGAGTGTCCTTGCGGTTTTACTGATGAGTTGATGAGTCCAACCATCCAGTAGATACTAGTATAGGTAAATAAATATATACGGTATTTCAATAGAAATACCGTATATATTAATGGTATCTAATAAGATACCATGATAAAATATTATAGTGATTTAGATGAGTATAGTTTAAGGTAATTAGGAACTGGGGTGTAATAATGAAAAAGAAAAATATGTTTGTGTGTCTATAATAAAAAGTTACAACAGAAATATACATATATATAGGGACATCTATTAACAATATATGAACAAAGTTAACTAAATTAATGCTTATAAATAACGCTAACTTACACTGAATTCAATTCAAATTCATATAGAGCAATGTATACATATACATGATAATTTAAAACGTCAACTACGATACTACTGTGGTTTCGGAACGCGCCCTCCGTAATATATTCACAAGATATAAATAAATGCAAACTAAAAATAAGAAATACAAATACAAGATCAATAAATATAACAATTTAAGAAAACGAAAATCAACAAATTATTCTATTCAGAATCGCTATCTTGGAAATTACTTACATCAATAAATTCTGTTTCAGGAGTTTCATTCAGAAGAGGCATCAGGAGATCAAGACATTTTGGAGAGAGAGACATTCTAGTTTTCTGGCTCATTCGCGGTCTTATAATGCTAAGCTTTGGATCGGAAGACAAAAGAAGGTTATGGAGAATATCCTCATTTGTCGCAACCCTGCTATTTTTTCTAGAATGACCCTCTCTGAATTTTCTAAAATCTTTATTACGGGCTTCTGATGCTTCTTCTGAAAGCTTACCAATAGGCAACAAACCAAAATGTTCAATAATGTTAGCTCCATGCATAAGTAATTTATGCACGCTAGATGGCATATAATACCATGGGTACAATCGAACATAATTGTCTGCTGTCTCTTGGCAAAACTGTGAAAATTTTGAAACATTCACGTGTTCTCCAGACGCAATGGTTTGGAGAATAACGTAAAACCTTTCAATTAAATCTTCATTAAGACCTGTGATTCGTGCACTTGTCTTAAAATCTCTAAAAAATCTTCTCGCCGTGTTTCCATCATTGGTAGTACCCGCTCCCTGCTTCACGATGTCAATATGTAGGCCACAAGTTTCCTTAAATTCTTTTTGAATTGCTTCTTTTCTTTGTGTTAACACGGCTCGAAGATCTCCTCTGGCACTCCATTTTTTAAAATCAAGCCTGTAAGCTGCAACAAAACAAACACAATTACTATTGAATATCTAAACAAAAATGCAACTTTCTTATATTGACAAAAAGTAGATGATTTATACCTATATGAAGAAGGCATTCCATACATCTTATCCAGCCGTGTAATGAAGATAGTCCGTACTGGTATATATCCTCATTCTTTGGTTTCCTCCTTACCGCTTCTAAATCGTTCATCTCCGATGGCCTGGCACTACATATATCGCAAGCTGCAGAAGACGTCTCGGATATGATTGAGGTAATCTTACCGTCAATCATAGTAAGTAATAAATTGTGGCCAATCGTTGTCTCTTTGTAAATTGTGGGCATCAGTGTTGCGATCTCCTTCTTTATTCTATTCATCTCTGTTGTTACCACTTCTTTGGTTTCTCTTATATATTTAAAAGATATTGGACGGCAGTAAAATGTAGATGAAGGTCTGTCGTTTTCCCAAATCACGATATTTTCTTCATTGTGCAGCTGAAGAGGTACCAAACTAGCCATAAAAATGCTGGAATCGTCGAATTCTCCTCTTTGTTTATAATTACTCTGCCCTGAAGCTCCATCGAATCCCCATTTGCTAGTAAGCTTCAACTCTGCACGGGAATCTGCTTGAATGTTATTAGCTTCCATTATTCGTGTGATGGTTAAGTTCAAAAGTGCCTGTAATTTAATTTGAGCGCCATCTTCACTTATGCTGATGTCTTTTTTGGGCGGATAACAATCTTCTTTTGCTTGTTTTATCGCATAATAGGATGGATAAACTTCGCATCCTTGCTCACTTGCAGAGTCCCTTAAATTTATATACTGCCACTTAGATAGTTTAAGGGATACAAGAAGACCCAAAGCCTTATCGGGAGTGTAGGCTTCTTCTCTTTTCTTTCCCTTTAAACTCGCTTCTACTTTAGCTGCATCTTCTGGGTGTTTCATAAGGTGATCTAAAATTTTGCTTACTCGTAATTCTCCACTGTTACGAAAGGCCCTCACTGCAGTAGCACCCGATTCTTCAGACGAAAGCGATTTGTCAAGTGAATGACTTATACGCCTTCTCTTTTGCCGTTCACCCAAATTTTCAAACTGCTTTCTGGGTGTGAAGGTCGAAGTAGATGCTCCCGAAGTGCTAGGTTGAACATTTTCTTTCTGAGCATCAACCGGGTCAATTTCTTGAAGAATTTCATGCACATTTTCTCGAGAACACACTACATTCGGCCACTCTATTGAACTCTCCAACCAATCTCGGTGTATTTTTAAAAATCTTTGTAGGGTCCTATTTGCCTTCCGCCACTTCAAAACTATTTTCGATGAATATTTCTGGCAAAACTTAACTAACTGTCCACTTTCTTCTTCATTGATCTCTTTTCCCAATCTCTCCTTTAAAAGTTCAAAAAGTTTTGCAGAGTCTGAAAACGAGTCTAATTCAGTTCTCATCAACACAAACAGGTCAATATTGTTCACTAAATTCTCCATTATCACCACGAATATTGAAATGTTTATGGGACAAATGACAAAATCCGAATGACTGTTGCAATTACATTACATCCCTTAAATAGTCGCACCCCCAACAACCTACCTAACATGCCATATTCATAAAGTACCTATCTAATCCCCTTTTACAACTCATCAGTAAAACCGCAAGGACACTCATTATCACAGGTAGTCTTTGAAGGATGCCGCAATTTCCTAGAAACGTAATAATAAGTGGGTCTTATTATTAAGACTGAAGTACTACGATACAATAGGTAGATAGGCTACCTATTGTTATTTAGTGAAGTACTTACCTATTGTTACTTCACTAAGTATATCTATACTTGGAAGAGGTTGTTTACCTTGCTACTACATTACTATGTTATTTTTTTCAATGTTTAAAAACATTTAGCTTAACTCGAAATTGTACGATTTTCAAAAAGTTATGTAGAATAGGTGTCATATCATTGTTTTATGATATACTAGTCACATCCAAAAACATACAAAATACAATTTGTAAAGATTTGGTCGTAAATGGTAACTTGAAAACACAACATTTTCAATCGCTTCTATTTTCCGAAAGGGCGGGTCGGGGCAGGACTTTTTGGTGTCAGGTGAAAGGTAAAGACCTATACTATAATAAATTGCTGCCCAAAGTGCGGGATCGACCATAAGTTGGAAGCTAGAGACCAAAACATATGTCGTTTCATACATTTTTTTCACACAAAGTCGATTTCCTCGAGAATTATTCATATTTAAGAATTCTTGTAGAACAATTTTTTATTGTATTAATTATCTCTATCGATCACCATTTAAAAAAAATAGAATTATCAACTTTGATTCCTAAGTCCGCTGATTTCCCGTTTCAGCCCACTGTGCGTCGTCGGTTAGATCGCGCGATCACTCGTGCTTTGCATATTAATCCTTAGCTTAAATAACTTTAATCCTTATGTTATTGTTTACTTCAACAGACTAAATTCTGAATCATAGTTCTCAATCTTATTTTGCCCACCCGCCCCATTTAAAAATATCTCGTTTTTGTAGAGTCCCATAATGCCCCTAATTTTGGATCTACACTACGCGAAACAATATTCTGAGTTCGTTGGATTTATATTGCATATTTACCGAGAAAAAAGTATCTCACTGGATCGATGATGGATTTAGAAAATGTATCATGATACTGGCAATTATGTACTTTCTCTGGGTGTTTCACTGAGAGCAGTATTCGGTTTCCCTGCCCTTCCTAGAGACTCATAGTCCACAAATGGGGAGAGTCTTCTATGTATGAGAGTGTTAAGTCTAAATAAAACAAACAATACATTTAATCTTCTAGGTAAAAGCGAAATATGTCTGAAGACATCGTCACTTACCATGTGATGAGATAGCAACCAGACGCTCACCTATCAATTAAAACAAAAATGAAGCATCCTTTTCCACGCGGAACGCCCGAGCAAAAACCATTCAATTAAGATTTGTTCGCTCCATTTCTTTTAGTGATTGGTTCTCGCAAAAACTGTCGGTCGGGAAGTATCGTTCTGAATGACTGATTGATGAAATGATGGGAATATCGATCATCATTCAGATCCGTACTGGTTTAATGGTTATTGGTTTAGTTTTCATATTGAAACGAGAGTCTACGCCACTATCAAAATCATTTCAAGCATTGAGTATGTGATTATTTCAATGGCTGTTGTCTGGTCTGGATTCATAAACTTCATAAAAGTGAACTCCCGAGAGATTCCCTATGGTTTATTCTCATCGGAGGAAACCACATATAACCACTTGTTTTTAAGACGTTTCAAAATGATCATGTAGGTATTTGTATTACAAAATCTCAATGAATAAATTATATTTGTCTAAAAATAGCGATAATGTCAACAGCTCTACGTTACAAGCGTTGGCAGTTTCATTATTGTTGTGACGTATAGAAATAATTATAATTACTGTACACACTCTTAGTAGACGTGCTGTAAGGTTGCAGTGTGACAACCTGCTGTCTCGACCTAGAGCCAGACACTTAAAATAAATCTCTTAATTAACTCATCTACACATACAAAGTATAGGTACCTACAACAAAGATGCATCTTTGTACACTTGCAACCTGAGCTTGACTTAAGGCAGATTTACATTACGAAACTAGTACCACGCATTATAGAGTCAAGTTCACAAAAGCAGTCCCGCAGCAGGTACTGGAAGCAATTTTATCAAATAGATAGTACCGCTGTGTCTACGCAACTTTTTTGTGAAAATGACTCTAAAATGCATGCTACTAGTTTCGTTATTAAAACCCCGATTTAGAGTTTGACAGTTACCTCGTGGCTTTAAGGCCTGGCGCACTTTGGATACGTTCATTCGTGCGCTAACGCACGGAGACGTACGAACAATCCCATCCTTCCAAATACTATGAAAGCGCGCAGACTGCATACAAATTAGTCGTACGTATATTGATTCGTGTACAGTATGCGCACTTCCTTAGTACTTGGAAGGATAGGATTGTTATGGCCCTTCGTACGTTAGCGCACGAACGAAATTCCGACGAAAACGTATACAAAGCGCGCTCGGTATAATAATTTTAAGATTTTCTAAATTATATCATGATTTCGCGGCGGTGATCCTCGAGTTTTGTCTTGAGTCGTTGGGATTGGTTTAGTTATTTATTAGTGTACTTTGCTTTGTTTCTAGGATCGGTCAAAGGATAACGGCAACGTGTCCTCGGCTATGGCACGCTACGTACAGTTCCAATATTTAAAACAGCATTTAAAACACAGTTCACTCGGCTTCCCCTTTTAAATCATTCGTAGGCGCATTTACAAGCTATAAAAGCACACATAACAAGGTGTTCAATTTCCCCTGAATCCAATATACTAATGATGTCCATGGATCGATCCACGGCCGCCATCAGCCCATCAATGTCAACCGTCCCATAGCGGTCCAAGTTCATATTATAAACCTTCGGCGTGTAAATGGTTCTTTGCTGAAGTTCATGATACGGCCCCGGCCGCTAGCGAGCAGTGCAGTCACGCGATATTACCCTTTTCGACCCCTCTCTAGTGATGTCGTGGAATAAATTATCGATAATTCTAAGACAGTAACAAAAATGTACGTTTTTGGTGTTGAACCGATTGCAATGAACCGGTGTGTAGACAATTGGACCCCGCGGTTTTTGAAAAACTCTGTCTTATCGGATGCCTACATTATATTAAGAACACTAAATCCAAATTTCAGCTCTCTGCTATCACCGGTTTAGGCTATGTGTTGAGCCATCAGTAAGTCAGTCAAGACTAATATAGAAAAACCTAATAATATTTTATACTTGACTTTTTTGTCCCAGTGATGATTTTAAACCCAGACAAGGATGAAATTGAGCCGCATCTAATTTTCGATAAAATATTTAAAGAATGTTTGTATTTCGCTATTCAACCTCAATTTATTATGTTAACAGTAATAAAAAATATGAATATTTGGGAGATAACTTGTAACGTAGCGGTACCATTTCTTAGCGGATAATCTTTGACTGACATGACCCCAAAAAACATCTTTTAATAAAGAACCGTTTTGTGCCTAATCGAGTAAATACCTAGATCAGGCATATTTGAACAGAACCTACTTACAAATAACATCCTTAGACTTAAAAAAATGTATTTCACTCGCATTTTCCTAAACGCGACGACGACACTAAAAATTGCTTGTCTATGTTTGTTTGTTTGTTCTACCAACCTCTTTAATTACTTTTTCATGTCGTCCAAACCAATGGATGGATTTCTTTAAATAAGATATTGGATTCGTCTGTTAGTGTTACCCATATACTTCAGAAAAAATTGCATATTTAGAAAAAAAATATGATTTTAGCGGGAACTTGTACCCACGACCTTTCCTGCTCTATCGGGATCTAGTCGTTGATTCAAACCCCGCATGGAGGATTTTTCTAAATACAAATTCGACACTTTATGTTTTTTTTAGATGTCCGCATTAATTTAGAAATTATCGATAAATTTCTTTTTAATTTTTGTATGTAGCTCAAGGCTATTTTATTTAGAAAATTTATTTTAAAGGAAAAATAGCATTCAAAAATTTTCACTTGCGGCGAGGCTTGAACTTCGCGTCTTTGGGTCGTTACCCCTACGTCTGTTCCAACTAGACTACGCAAGTCCACGCTGCGTGCCGTGAAAACTTCCAATGCTATATTCTCCTCTGATTGTTTACGATTAAGGCTCGTTAAAGCGCCATCTATCTAACGCTACAGGAACAACTTTCCAGTACGTGAAAGTTGTTCCTGTAGCGTAGACGTTGGGGTACCGACCCAAAGACGCGAGTTCAAGCCTCGCCGCAAGTGACAATTTTTGAATGCTATTTTTCCTTTAAAATAAATTTTCTAATTATCGATAAGTTCCTCGCGACCGATCCGCGATGGTCATCCCTAAACACCCCATTTGGTAAACCTTGAAGAATAAGCTCAGTCACGGCCGCTGCGACCTTGCTCTACGGAAAGGCCTCGTTTCCAACAAATACCAGTGTTTACCGATCGTTATTGTTTGTTTGTGCTTTTACCGTTCACTTTCATTGTCAATGTTTTAATAACAGCTTTGGATGTGGGAGTAGATCACTGACCTGAATTATATGGACAGGAGGTCTCGCATTGAATTTTGTGCCCATTTGATCTGCGCCATGTTGCGCTGGTGAAATTGAAAGTGATGGTGACCGTCCAAGGAACTAATAGTTCCGGAGACGGTCCCCATCACTTTCAATAGAAAACGCGCGACAACAGAGCAACATGGCGCAAATCAAATCAGCACAAAAATCTAATGTTATTTTGTATGGTATAGCAATAATAATTCCAGCGTACTTGTATAGTTTCATTTCAGTGGAGTAGATACTGTTGTTTATTCTGTGGTCGATGTAGCTTTTTTGAGTTCCGTACCCAAAGAGCAAGAACGGGACCCTTTTGCTAAGACTCCACTGCACTGTCCGTCAGTCCGTTTGTCACCAGGCTGTATCTTACTTATGAACCGTGATAGCTAGACAGTTGAAATTTTCACAGACGATGTGTTTCTGTTTCTGTCTATCTGTAACGCTTTCACACCTAAACCGCTGAACCCATTTTGATGAATTTTGGTATAGAGATGGGATGGAACCTTAATTGGAGAAGGACGTAGGATATTTTTGATCCCGATATTCCCGCAGGATCAGGACTTACGCAGGTGACTCCTATGGAACAATCGTGTATTTTTGGTGATAATGGTACGGAGTTCGAGTCCAACTCGCACTTGACCGGTTTTTTTTTATTTCCCCTAAGTAGGTAAGTAAATACTAATTATTCATAACCTGCAGTAAATTTGGTTAGTACCTAGTTATTATCTGGTGTTGAAAAACCTGTTCCACAACAATGTGACTCGGCACGTCATAATGCGATTTGACTATTTCGCAAAAAAAATTAATGGTTTTATTTGAGTGACATTGAAAATGACGTAGGATTACTTTTAGCGGTTGGAAAATATGACTTAACTAGTAGTGTTTCGCGGTTTTATCCGCGTAAGTCTCGATCCCGTGATGATTTCCAAAACCGTAGATTGTAGATACCTACTGTTACTACTGTTACTTTACCTATTTTTTTGTAGAAATACTGCTTTTAAAAAAATGCTGATCTGGACTACTAGAGTAGTCGCGGGTTCGAGTCCCGTCCGGTACAAAAAATTTTGAAAGCACTTTTATATTAACTTATATTTATATTATACTAGCTGACCCGGCAAACGTTGTTTTGCCTTATAAATTATTGATAGTAGCCGATTCTCAGACCTACTGAATACGTATACAAAATTTCATAAAAATCGGTCAAGCCGTTTCGGAGGAGTACGGTAACTAACACTGTGACATGGAAATTTTATATATTAGAAGATTATATTCTTTTCAGTTACTCGATACGGTAATGAAAAATATGATACTAATTACACGTAATATTGCTCGAATAAATAACGTTACGTAGAGAAAAACACGCCCGTTATTAAATAATTAATATTATAAGCCATTTAAGTGTTATTTGTGTTGCCATTATCTCCACATTTCCTTCTTTTAAATACGGCAGTGGTTTTTCATTAATACCAGTAGAATTATATAATAACCAGGAAATTTTATCATAATTTTATTATCAATTTTAAGCCATTGATTATGGCCAGTCTACCTTTTTTATATAATACTTGCTGAGTCCCGCGGTTTCAATCGCGTAAGTCCCGAACCCGTTTGAATATCGAAATAAAAAGTAGCCTTTGTTACTCAGGGTTAATGTAGCTTTCTAATGGTGAAAGAATTCTTCATATTCATTACAAACATACAGACACACACACACACACAAATACAAATCTTTCCTCTTTATAATATTAATGTAAATGTAGATTAGCTGCGCTCGTGTAACCAGCGTAAGTCGTGATCCCGCGGGAATATCGTAATAAAAAGTAACCTATTTGTTAATCCAAATCTGCATACTAAGTTTCATTGCAATCGGTTCAGTAGTTTTTGCGTGATCCAAACAAACAAACATGTAAACTTTCGCATTAATAATATTAGTGGGATGTGATTTATTTTGACACTGTGGACGTTATAACAAATGGACAATGATACAGTGGACATTTTGATATAGTGAAGTTTTAATGTGAAACATCTATAGGCGAGGGGAAACCTAAAATTTGTCATGGCGATACAGGACGTGGCGACGCCTCGCCACGCTATATGTATTATACGTAGCGAGTCGATGTTTCACATCTGTCAGACGTCCTGTGACGGCTCACATTTTTTTTTGAGACTGAAGTAAATTTTTGATGTGAAATATCTATAGGCGCGAGTAAACCTAAAAATCCGCGTGGCGACACAGGCCATGGCGACGCCTCGCCACGCTATAAGTATATATACCTACCTATATGATGGAATATAATATGTACCTATTGTTTTTTGTACATAAATGTACTTTTTATTTCATTTCCTTTAAATTGATTGTCGCTAAGCAGTACTAAGCACTCTCTTTCATTTGACTAACAAATTAAATGTTCACTAAACGCTATCAAATTAATTACTTGCCTACTTCTAAATGTACATTTTATAAGATGGAGGTACATACAGTACACGAATAACCTACTTTATTCGTAAGCTGGAGCAGACTGCAGACGTTTTTATCGATCGATTGATAAAGGTTCCGTTTTAAATGTCTTGATAAGTGGAATGCATCCAAGTCGATCAATCTCTCTCTCTTTCTTTGTCATTAGATAGATAGATAGATTTACACTTTATTTGCACAACAAACAATATACAAAACAACATACATAATATGTAAGACAAATACACAGAAAGCTTAAAACTAAAACGTTACACAAATGGGCGGCCTTATCGCTAAAAGCGATCATTCGGTCATTCTCCCCATTGAGCTATTCATTGCATGGGGTCAGCATGTCTTTTTCTTCGGCATCTTTCTCTGCTAGCCATCGTCTCATCGTTTACACCAATGACTTAACAAACTGATGGAGATCTCTCATTATAGGCAGGGTTTTGTTCAACCGCCTACGCTCGGACGAGCGGATATTTTCCTAAGCGATGATTTGTTTTTCGAAAACCATTTCTTTTTCAGTATAGGCATACTAATAATTTTGAACCACTGGAATTTAATTCGTATACGTATACGAAAGTTCGAGTTCCGCAAGCTTGGTCTCGCTCGTTGTGTATGTGTGTGAGCGAGACCGCGCACCCATTTATTAGCCTTTCGCACACGAATCCCACGTTTTCTCACGGTTCAAAAATACCACTGAAGTTCGAACGACAATTCGAACGCATCACTTCTTCTATTTTATGATCTAAGGTTTACACCGACCTTTCATTTCTCCCCGATGAAAAAATGGCTTATGCCCAAACGGGCCATTCTTTTTTCCTCATCGGGCCAAAACAAATTTTCGAATAGGTACTTAATTTTTTTTACTCAACGGGCCAAAATGTTTAAAGTACAAACAGCAAGAAAATACTGAGATTTTTGTTTTTTTATTAGTCTATCGATTGACAATCTCTAGTCTGCTTTCACCAAGTAGCCTTCAATGAACTCCATTTTCTCGACACAAAATACCCTTCTACAAGTGTATACACACCTAATAATCATTTCTTAGTGGTTTATCCGTGTCAAGTCAAGAAAGTGATATGATTACGGCCCCGCAAGGCCAATTACCACAATAGAGGCCAGAGCCTTTGATCCGAGCACAATGTGTACTACTTTGTAACTAATACTATTTGTTACTAATGTACGTTCATTAGTTGCCGATTGGGTATCCCATATGCCTGTCTTCTTCTTTTTCATGTCAACAACAAATTTATCGGGTTAGATTTTCCCGGGTTTTAATCGCGTATTATTATTTATTTTCTTACCTCGACGTTTCAACCATGTTACACTGGTCTTAGTCGCGAGTGACCTGACCTATTTAACTGACCTGTCAGTATTTCAGTTATTATCTAAGATCTTTGAAAATAACTGAAAAATTGTAAACAGTCACTGCGTTAACACTTCCACAAACTCAATGATGCTTTTGACGTACCTATTAATTGTAATTCATCGCCTTTATCTTAGCGCTCGCAGCGATGTTAATTTTATTTTTACGATAGACCTAACAATATTGTTAGCGCTGGAGCGGCTTTTTACCCGACTGCCAAGGAAAGGTTATGTTTTTCACGCGTATTTCGTATGTATGTACCTATGTATGTAGGTAAATTTCTTTATTACCTCGCATCTTCCAAACTGCTAGATGGATTTCTTTAATTAAAATCTTAATTATATTTCTTTCGCATAAAAGGAAAATGAAATATGTATAAGACCTCACCTCTATCTAGTACCTACTAGTTTATAACATAAATTAAGTTGACAAACCGATTATCCTTTCTGACGTCACAATCTATTGTTTCAGGTGGCTGTTCTCGAGTTCCTAGCCGGTTACGGGGCAGCAGTCGACTTCAACTTAATAGCTCACACAATGTCTTCGAAAATTTCATGACGAAGTATCCACACAGTTCTGCAAGGAAGCGAGTATTGTGCAAACACAGTCGATAGCGTTATCGCATTCTAATCGTTTTCGTTAACCGATAACACGGAGTTGATAAATCGACAGAAACGTCATATCGAGAACGTTGCCCGGCCGAGACGCGTGTCAGTCAGTTAGTTAGCCAGTCAGTGTCGCTCGCAAATGTTTGAAAACATACGTCTTTCGAATAGTGCGTGCTTTATTCTTTCTATTGAGACAAGTGTAGTGCTTTAAAATGCGTGTGGAAGATCTGTGTTGTGTTGCCGTGTTGGGGATGGTGACGTTGGTGAAAGGGCACGCGCCTGGCAGCGAGTTGGAGTCGGTGCGGTATGGACCTTCTACCACGGATGAGAGGTTCCTAAGCGATACCTATACTGTTGCCAATATCAATATCACGTACAAGGATGAGCATGGTGAAGAGTACACGGAAACTTCTGAGGTTAGTACTGTGAGAACTAATAACTTCTAATTTAAGTACCTAAATCTAATTTGTTTTATTGCCATTGGAATGGGACCGAGTGATCTAGTAACACAGATATCAAACAGACAAACTTTTGTCAATTTTATGAGTAAATATTTTTCTTCTCTTTCACGATGTTGAAATTGAAGATAAGTTAGCGATCGGACACTCTTTCACCAGCCAGATAAAAGTGACATTGCGGTCTATCGACCATCTTTTTTTCCGACTACGATTTCCAAAATTCCTTTACCAATACAAAGCTACATTATCAGGGAGTTACATAGGCTACTTTTGATCCGGATATTCCCACAGGATCGGGACTTACGCGGGTGTAACCGCGGGAATCTGCTAGTATTGCAACTGCTACTTTTCTTTATCTCACATATTATTATTATAGCTACCTATGTAGTTAATTAATACTATGCGGTGTGTGAATTTCAACGTTGTTTTTTTAATCTTTATGTAATCAAGTCCATTCTTTATTTCAATATAAAACTATTATATTTTATCTGATAGGTATATAATAATTAATTAGTATGTTATGTACATAAATGATAAAGAATAATTGATAAGAAAAAAGCATTGATAAAAATATTGTGCGCGAATTTAAGTGAATAAAAAGTTTGTTCGAACTAGGTAGGTACTACTTACTAGGCTTAGATTAAAACCAAAATCTAAAGATACGGTACCTAGTCTCGGAAAATGAGACGATAAAACTGCGTCTAGCTGACGCACTAGCCTCAGTCGTATGTCGAACCGTTGCCGCGTGAACACGTGCTGTCACACTGCGATTATTTTTTTGACATCCATAAGAATGCCTTTTTGCTTATTTACAAAGCCTGAATCATTCTTAAAGATAAATGTTTTTAAAAATACAAAAAAAATATGAAAATGCATGTAGGTGTTTCTAGCTCATTTTTCGAATACCCAATGTTATACCGTATCTACCTATTTTTGTTTTCATCTAAGTTACTAGGTAGGTACCTACTTAAGGACGAGAAAAATATTTCTATATACAGGATGTTTCGACGAGGGGGTATTAAGCCGAAAGGGGGTTGTTCTAGAGGTCTAGGCGAACAACTTTTATTCTACGACTTTTGGGAATTCAAGCTTTTTTGCGTAAATTTTAAAGTTGTATCACTAAAAAAAAACAGCTGTTTTTGTAAAAAAAATGGCAATTAATGTTTAGATTGTAGTGGTTCAAACATAATAAAAGGGCATCTTAAGGCCAATGACCTCAAACTCTAAAAAACAGCTGATTTTCATGCAAACTTTAAACTCAAAATTTTCGAAAACTACTTCGAATTTCCAAAACTTTTAGAACAAAAGTTGTTCGCCTAGACCTCAAGAACAACTCCCTTTCGGCTTAATACACGGAACACTATATAAAAGAAAGTGGTGTTAGTTACACTATTTATAACTCAAGAACGGCTGAACAGATTTGGCTGAAATTTGGTAAGGAGGTAGCTTAGAACCAGGAGACGGACATAGGATTTTTTTGCCTCTAAGGCAGAACAAGGTTTCTCGGGTCAGCTAGTAATAAATATAATTGAAATATTCACTACACTCAGTTTTTTCACAAAACTAAATTGATTAATATTCAATATAATGCCACCGAAATTAGACGGAAATCGCGTGGCGCAGCTAGTTGTGCCGTTTATAAAATATCTTAAATGCGGGTGTGATCAACCGATTGATGTCTCAAAATTCTTGACAATACAATTGTAAACAAGTCTAATGGTTTCAATTAAAATGTACTAACGGCTGTGTTCAAGATACCACAGAAAAAATATACTTATCCATTTTTTTAATTTTCCTTTTAGCCGTGTGACATTGAATTATATCAACTTACGTAATATCATAGACGAACGGTACTATGTAATATCATAATATATTTAAATAAATTTAAGTGCGTTTTTTGAGAAAATGTATTCAAAATTTTAGTATCCGGTGGGATTCGAATCCGCGAATACTGGTAGGTATTCCGTCTCAGCGCGATTACCGCCACGCCACGGGTAACCACTGGTGGAGGAGGTCCACCTCCTCGTGTTCTTGCGAGTAAGGCCTCTTACGGCCGAATACAGATATGCAACTCAAAATTTAAGTTCTACTTAAACAACTAAGCACCTCTCAAATTAAAAAATCCTAATACCTACTATTTTAAAATTTAGAAGCTGCTCAATTATTTAAGTTCGTCTCAAATTTTAAGTGCCGTTTCTGTATTTGGCTGTTAGTGACACAAGCTTAGTAGCATACCACGGGGCTAGATGGCGCTGTGTGATGTTCACAGAATGTATTTATCTAACTATACAATAAAATTTAGGTCGTAGTTAGGTAAATAAGTAAGTCTAGGTCTGTTGTAGAAAGCGTTGAATTAAAAACAATTTTATCTTATCTTAGTTTTATGTGTCATACTATGTTTTTGAAATTATTTAGGTATGTAAGTACCTATTTCATTAAAAATACTTTGTATATCACGACTGGTTTGTGTAGAATCTAATTAGGTGCTTGCAAAAACGCAGTTTCTTTTATTTTGAAAATTTAAATAGAAAATTACCTAAAAGATTTTATACCTACTTGTATTGACAAAAAAACACTTAACGAGTTGACAATTTTCGTAGACTTGACAAATTGACACAAAACAAAAACTTGACCAATAAACGACTTGTCAAATTGGCACTATCACTGCTTGACGAATTAACATTAAAATTAGCGGCATAAAACGCGCTTGACCAATTGACACAATTTGTAGACCTGACCAGTTGTCCACTGGGTCTAAATTAGGTATAACTATGACATAAACTGCAACATAAGTACTACGTTCACAAGTGTTACTATAAACCTATACATTGATTTTTCTTCTGTTTTCGCGATGTTGTATTGAAATTAAAGACATTTTTTGGTTTGAATCGCGTGATGTTTATTACTTTTAGCATTGTTACAACGCTCAACGTTTCGAGACCTTTCCAGGTCCCTTCTTCATGATTGCCTGAGATGTGATTTGTCATTCTTATGTATTAAAAAGGTAAGTATCTAAACGTTCTTGCGTACCTTTTTAGGGTTCCGTACCCAGAGGGTAAAAACGGGACCCTATTACTAAGACTTCGCTGTCTGTCCGTCTGTCACCAGGCTGTATCTCATGAACCGTAAAAGCTAGACGATTGAAATTTTTACAGAAGATGTATTTCGGTAGCCGCTACAACAACAAATACTAAAAACAAAATAAAACAAATAGTTTAAGAGGGGCTCCCTCCCATACAACAAACGTGTTTCAAAAACAACAAAGGTAATTCTAGTACAATGTGAGGTCGCTTCTGATTTGTCGAAATCAAATCGAGTAGGTCATGGAATTCAAAATGGCTGCCATGTCTGTCAAATATACCAGTCTGCCTTCACTTACCAAAGAGTTTCTTCTATGTTTCAGATTTTCTTTGTGCCTATTTTTCATTTTTTTTTTGAGAGATGCGGTCGTATGATGGTAGTAAGAATCGATACTAAATATTTCACATTTTCCTATCAAATTTAAAAATTGGTTTTTGTAAAACATTTTAGGGTTCCGTACTCAATTGAGTGGTACGGAGCCCTTCGTGCGCGAGTGTCGCACTTGGCTGGGTTTTTTTTTTTATTTTGGTACTCCAGTTTTTGATACCTTTTTAATAATTAATTTTTGATAAGACGGTAGTTTCACTGTAACTTTTTAATACATTAGAATGACAAATCACATCTCAGTCAATCCTGAAGAAGGGACCTGGAAAGGTCTCGAAACGTTGAGCGTTGTAACAATGCTAAAAGTAATAAACACCACGCGATTCAAACCGAAAAATGTCTTTAATTTCAACCTATACTTTTTTAGTTGAAGAGCGATACTTTTCGCGCATTATGTTAGGTATGATATAAACATTGTTTGCATGTTCGATGTTTGCTAGTGGATGCCAATTAGCATATCTTTGTTATACGAGTTCCGAGTACATTTGTACCTGAAAGCCGGGTAACTTGGTGCATTGATTTTGATGGATTTGGTTTCGTTAATAAGCTGCTTGATCCCTCAGAGGGTTGGTGTCAGGCAGGCGGGGCCGGCAAAACATTGCCAAATCTAATTGCAGAAAGTATGGTCAATGATGGCTTACCTACCGACTGCGAAGAAAAAAAAACAATTTGGGGTTTAGCGGACCCCGGGCTCCCGAGAGGAATGCAACTGGGAACATCACTCGGATGAGAGGGGTTTCGTTAACAAGCATCTTTACGGTTCCGTACCCGAAGGGTAAAGACGGGACCCTTGTACTAGGACTCCACTGTTCGTCTGTCTGTCTGGATTCAGGCTGTATATCATGAACCGTGATAGCTAGACAGTTGAAATTTTCACAGATGATGTATTTCTGTTGCCGCTGTAGGATTTGGTACGATCGGAAATAAGCCACAGAAAAAGAATTTATTTAAGTGGGGCTCCCAAACAACAAACGTTATTTTATTTTTTACAACAAACGTGAAGTGATTACGAAGGAACCCTTCATGCGCAAGTCCGACTCGCACTTGGTTGGTATTTTCCTGCTTACATATAAAAAAAATCTAGTTAAATTTTTAAATCTTCATGCAGGATATAAACAAACTTAGTTAAATTAGGAAACATGCAAAAACCATTAACGTACGGGAAATTCATTTTTTGAACATTATTACTGGTAGACCAACGAGTAAGTTATTGACAAGTGACCATGTTTGACATGTACAGACATTGAATGTTACGAACAACGACGAGACAAAATTAATAGGTTTCTTTTATGTGATTTAACATGGCCTTTTAAGTAAGATGACTGTTCGGATAAAAAGAAAAATCTCTTTTCGACCTCTCAATATCCGATTCCGGGCATACTTTCGGTTTAATTACCTCATAGAAAACTAAATAAACTTTTACCTTTTTCAGTTAAATGAAAATGAAAAATGATAAAACCTAAACTTTATCTAAATCTTACAATTAAGAATTACTATTTTTGAAAAAAAAAAAGAAAAACTTATTTATAATGTCAATAAAATTACCGGAATCGGTTTATATTAAGGGGTAGAAATAAGTGTTTTCGTTTTGTATGGAGGTCACGTGTCAAATAGCCCCCTTAAGCAATGTTGTTAACCTTTAACTGGTGACGCGCGGTCTCACAGGCCGAGCGACTTTGATGAATAGTCATTTCACCCCTTTTCCCGCACTTCCCGCGTATTAGCGCCTGAGTAGCTTCAAGTTTAGTTGCGCCCACGCCGCAGAAGAGGATAGCTGCGTCGGATTGACCCAAATCGGTGAGTAAGATTGATTCTAAGTTCAGAAGCGGTCTCACAGACCTTATGTCACCACTTACGTAACTTTTTTAGTAATTTTGATGTATCGATTTATTGTGTTTTTTTTACAGATACTACTCACAATGGATAATTTGAGACCTCCTAATAAGAAGCGTAGGGAGTTGAGAGACCACAATGCAGTACCTAGTACTAGTAAACAGTTAGTCGTTGACAATTGTGCCCTGACTGCCAATAAAAAATACCAAAGTTTGTATAGTGTCAGTTTTATGAAAAAAAAAAACACTTGTGATTAAAGTTCCTTTTTTAATTTGTTGGTTAGTGTCTTATCTTTATAAAAAATAAGTATTTTAGTCTTAATGTGTTGATTTTTGGAGATTTAAGTAATTATTTATCACTGATTAGTTATTTTTTCTATTACAAAGACTATAATTCTTGTAATCATAAGTTAATAATTAAAATTCAATTTAGAGTATACCAATTTGTTTCAATTTACACTTTGATATATTATTTAACATTATAATCATTAGGATTACTCTAATCATAAACAATTTCTATGTTCTACACCAAATAAGACAGCGGCCTGTCAGGCCGCCCGTCACCAGTTGCGTTACACGAATACCATGTCACCAGTCAAAGGTTAAACAGAATCACCAAGGAGTCGTCAGCTAAACTGGTAAAGGGCAGTAGATCAAAGAAAACTTGCTCGCAAGTAGGTCGGTTGCACAACCACGGCTCAGTGAAAGGAGTTTATTGATGTTTTACTATGATGGCTAACGTTTAATAGAATAACTATACGAGTAGAAGATTTGTCTAAATAAATTTATTTTCTTTCTTTCTTTCTTCTTTCTGAGATTCAATGATTTAGTGCTAATCTATCCATCTCTCGCTCTCTCTGTGTGTGTAGTCGGCCCCTCATGGGTGAGGATCCTTGTCATCACATAGAGGTCCGGACTTGCTTTTGACGATCTCTTTTTAAATCGGCTTCTGTTCATCCATCTCTAGATAAAGATATTCTTTTAAAAGAAACTCAAACAGTGGCTCATATCTGAGTTTATTATATTAATATGAAAGAATTTTCGCGCACGAACAATTTATTATCACAAAAAAATCAACCACGGCAGAATGTTAAACATCTACTAGGCAGGGGTCTGGAAATCTATTATCGTCTACTGTAAATTCCAATTTCAGTGTAGAGTTTGAAATTAAACCAATTGACACCTTTTCACTGCTTGACGAATAAAATAATAAACACTAAAATTTAACCATACGCTTGACCAATTTACACAATTTGTAAACTTGACCAATTGTCCACTACATCAATTTTTCGGGCTTAATTGCGAAAAAAGAAGAAAAACCTACTCAAGAATTTGTTAAAATTTCAAAAAAGTAGGTTTTGACAATTATACATTTTAAACGGTAATATTCTATTTGACTAGGCTTTCAAAGAAATATTGTAAAGAAGCACGCCGACGCGACGCCGGTAGACTAATTGGTCAAGTCGTGCTCCCGTTTTGAGTAAGATGCGGGTTCGAATCCAGCCCTGCGTCTATCGTGCGTTGTGTTTTTGCAGCAGTATTATTGTTTTTTAGAATATTTCTATTTTAAGCCGTGATAACGAGGTACTTCAAGTTCTTAGTCTATATTATCACTAGTCATTACCGACTAGGTATTCTCATTGTTTGTCACATATTTGTAATTGTTCTAGTAACAATGCGTTCCGGTTACTCCATCCGTAGTGGGTTAGTATAGGTACCTACTCGCACGCACTATTGTTCTGTTGTTATATTTCATTTGAAATAACTAGACTATAAGGAGACTTTAATGTCGCTGTAAACCTAATTTAAAATATTATTGTAGGTATTTACCTACTTAACTATTACTGCCGGTTCTTTTGTGGTCAATATTGTGGAAGGTCCATGGTTTGAAAGCAAAGGATTCCTACTTGTTCTCCTTACAAATATTATAGTCGACTGTTTCTTCCCTGGATATACCTAGACATTAGAGAAAATATGTTTATGCCATAAAACCTATATAGAAAATGGTTTTTTTTTTAATTTATAATAAAATTTCCATGTCACAGTGTTAGTTACCGTACTCCTCCGAAACGGCTTGCTTGACCGATTTTTATGAAATTTTGTAAACGTATTCAGTAGGTCTGAGAATCGGCTACTATCTATAATTTATAAGGCAAAACAATGTTTGCCGGGTCAGCTAGTTTTTTATAAAAATTACTGACGGTTCTTTTGATCTATAGTTTAAGGCTTCGTTACACGAGGTCAGTACTATGACAGTACAGTAGTAGGTTGAATAAAAATAAGTCCAGCGTTGACTTGTTACTAACTTCGTGAAGACGATTGCCTATTATAGTCCGAAACGTTCAGTAAACTCGTGCGCCGAATGTAAGCATCATGAGTAATGGTGAAAGCTATATTGTGTATGACTTATGTATGAAGTTATGATATGAGTTTATGACATCCTGTTCTTATTTTTTTAATCTTTTCAATAAATTTTTATGCGTCATGTTTCCAGACTGTTGTATTTGTATGTTGACTGACTGTATTTCCGAAATCCCCTCGAAAGTCGCGAGTAAAGTCTGTTCGTCAGTTACGTTTACACGCCTTACTAATCGCTGATTTAACTTTGACTAATTTTACGATAGAGACTGATTGGCAGTTACCAAATTGGAATAATAATTCTTCTCTCACAACTAGTTACCTACCATACAGCAAAAAAATCTTCTCTTGTACCTAACTGGTTACGAGATTGCAGTTACGAATATGGATGAAGGCAATTACTTAATATAGATTTTTCTAATGTTAAATTGAAATTAAACTCATTTTTCGGTTTTAATCGCGTATAGTTTACTTTTAGTATTGTTGCAATGCTCAACGTTTCGAAACCTTCACAGGAAGAAGAGATTCTTTAGGATGTACTGAAATTTATATTCTTTGATTCGTATTATATCCTTAGTCTAGTCACCATAAAACAAGCGTAGTAGCTTACAATGGGGCTAGATGGCGCTGTGTGCTGTTTTTTTTTTATCTTTTCATTTGTTAATGATATTAATATGAGAACTTCGGGTCTTGATCGCGTTATAGATAACTATCGGTTTTAATTATCTCAACATTTCGGCGATATCTATAGTAATAAAATTCAAAGTCTATCAAAATAAAAAAAATAAGTCAAAATTCAAATTCTGATCTATATAAATCAACGCAGAGCCCAAACCGCTCTCCAAATTACTTTTTTTTTTTTAAATTAATTACTTATCAATTACTTTCATAAACAATGGATTAAAGATATGAAACCGGAAGATATCAGTTGTTTTGGGCAAAGACATCGTACTAATAATGCTCTGGAAGGATGGAACAGAAGGTTCAATGCCAGAGTAGGTTGAAAAAGGGCATTACCTTTATTTATTCACGCATTGCGAAAAGAAGCGAAATGGCAGGACTTGAAAATTAGACGCGCTTTATTTGATGGGCAAAGACGTAAGAAAAATGATGTTATTTTTGATAAAAAATACAAGAGAGAAACCGATAAACTAAATAACCAGGATATAACCCCATACGTATTTTTACAGCGACTCTCTCATATAAAACTGATTATTTTTGGAGACTAATTTGTTTAAAAAAAAACCTATATAATGATATGGGAATCGAAATTCTATGTTATTGACAAAAATGTTTTTTTGTTAATAAATATTTAAAATTATTTTCTATTTTTGTTATTGAGTATCCTTGACGTTTTATATCGTTGACAATTTTACATTTTAGACGTTTTACTAGTAAGTCGTTTTGCCACTCAAGACATTGCCACCATATAGACGTTTTAATATGCCGTCGTTCTGCAAACTACGTCATTTTCCTTGATAGACCTTCTGATACGGAGCGAAAATAAATTACAGCAAAATAATAAACAATTACAAATTCATCATCATCATCATTTCAGCTGTAAGAAGTCCACTGCTGGACATAAGCCTCCCTCATAGATCTCCAGATGCTTCGGTCATAAGCGGCCTGCATCCACCGTGAACCCGCGGCCTAGAGTTGCTCAAAGAGCTATGGAGAGAGCTATCCTCTATAGGTTTCTCTACGGATCGAATCAGAAATGAGGAGATACGTAGAAGAACGAGGGTCACCGACATAGCCAAACGGATTAGCTCTTTGAAGTGGCAGTGGGCAGGACATATAACACGGAGAGCAGATGGTCTTTGGGCCCGAAAAGTTCTCGAATGGAGACCGCTGATCCGAAAGCGCAGCGTTGGACGTCCACCAACGAGATGGACGGACGACTTGGTTAATTACAAATTAAATATGTGTAAATACATAGAAAAAGATATAGGTACTTTAACTGGCACAACGGGTGGCCTTATTGCTAAAAGCGATCTCCTCCAGGCAACCTTAGGCTGGATAAGAATTGATCGAGGCGATGGATAACTCTCCAAATTTCGTGTCTCTAGGACCAGCGCGCTGGTCCTAGAGACACGAAATTTGGAGAGTGTATTCTTTGTGGCGTGTAAGGATTTTGGAAAAACCCGCGGACGGGGAAACCGCAGGACGCAGCTATTAGTTATCTATAACGCGATCTAACCCGAAGTTCTCATATTAAGGGCCCTATTCTGAAAAACTGAAAATTCATGTCGGGCGCATCGAAAATTGTTGATTATTTCATGACGGAATGTCGTAGAACTTTTTTTTGTGTACAGATTGTAGGCGACATTGTTTCCGATATTTTAGTGCAGTTTCCATACAAATATGTCGAAACGTATTGAAGCCTATCGATATTTTAGCCAAATCAGACATTTTTTGTCTAAAATTTGGATAGGCTTTGTCTTTAAACTACACCAAAATGTAGGAAACAATGTCACCTACAATCTGTGCACAAAAAAAAGTTCTACGACATTCCGTCATGAAATAATCAACAATTTTCGATGAGCCCGACAGGGATTTTCAGTTTCAAGGTCGTTGGCGTATATACTCCTCTTAATATAGAGACGGAAATCGTGTAAGTTTAAAAAGTGTTTAAAGTACGTTAGGTATGTAAAGGGTAGTGATGGCTGTAAGACATGTAAATGCCACATATATTATTTAAGAACTGGTTCCGTGTCCGGACTTACCTCGACGAACGGTTGTTTTCCTTTGAATATTCAACTAGGAGACCTCTTTTTACCCGACTGCTCGACGCAAAGAAGGCTTATTGTTAATGCATACAAACGATACCATTTCTGAAATTGTCGGTTACAGTACAAACTAGTTACTTGGAAAGGTTGGATGTTACCACTTTATAAGCTTGGAATATTCATTTAAAAGACCTACGGTTTTATTTCTCAAAGCCTTAATAATTTCTAATTTAAGACTATGGTTTGACACATATTTATGAAGAAAAAATGTCAATACAAAGAACGTAAACTTCAGATTATAGACTGAAACTAAAAAAGGTATCCTGAATAATAAATTAATCTCCTTCTTAATAAATGTCTTACATTTTTCATCTGTTTTCGCGATTTTGGATTGAAATTCAACTCATTTTCCGGTCTACCCCTGAGGGAGAGACGTAAAGATCTCGATACGTAGGGCATTGATAAAATGCTAAAAATAATAAAAGCAACACGATTAAAACCGTAAAATTAATTTAATTCGTAAAGTTAGTTTAAATTTAAAAAAGTCCCTGCCTATCGAAAAAAATAGGCATGTAACGATGGGCAGGACACTTACGCAGCGTCCTACGTGGGCGATCGGATGCGAACGCGATGCGGCGCGGTGCGGCGCGGAAACAAGGAACAGTCGAGAATCGCGCCGCATCGCACTTTACATAATTTTGGTCACGTAGGACACTTCAATAGCTATCGACTGTTCCTTGTTTGCGCACCGCACCGGATCGGATCGCTTCGCAATCGCGTTCCCATCCAATCGTCCACGTAGTACGCTGCGTTAGCTAGAAGATAGCACAGCTGATGATGAACTTAGGCTCTGACCGAATGGTGGTCCATAGACGTGAAGAGAACACCAGCTCATTAGCAAGACAACATTGTAGCATTCACCCAAAAACGGTGAACTCGCCTAGTAGAAGACATTGCGTGGTGGCGCAGTAGAGAGGAGGCCTTTACCCAACAGTTAGGTGTAAGAACGAAGGTCTAGAACAGGGGTTTCCTAACTTATTTGAGACGCGCACCCCTTCGACAATAAAAAAAAATCCGCGCCCCCCCGTCCTCCAGTCCAGATTATCAGGTCAGAATAAAAAAGTGTTCAAAATAAGTATTTTTATTGCTCATTAAATTTTTTCAGTCTTACAAAAGGTATTTGGTAAGTTGTACCAAATACCTTTCGATAGCGCTTGTGAGGTGATCGCGGGGCCAGTCTTGATATTGGCCGACTGAGGAAACAATATGATGTTCCTGACAGTTTCAATTTCAAATAATTTCTTTGGTCGTATCGAGCCATCTAGAATGCATTCTCTCAGCGATCGCAGGTTGTTATACTTAACTGCACAGGTGGCCCGCGCCCCCCTGTAAATACCCCTGCGCCCCCCCTGGGGGGCGCGCCCCCCAGTTAGGGAACCCCTGGTCTAGAATGATGATGAAAACGAATAAACAATTTCATCATAACTAGCAAAAGTAAACAAACAATTCATGAAACTTAAGGAAAAAGTTCTCAAAGACAAGTAATGTTTGCTCTCTTGAGTTTAGCAGTTTCGTATAATATATCTATCTATACTAATATTATAAATAGGAAAGATTTGTATTTGTGTGTGTGTGTGTGCGTCTGTATGTTTGTTATGAATAAACTCAAAACTACTGGACTGATTTCACCATTAGAAAGCTACATTCACCCTGAGTAACATAGGCTACTTTTGATCCCGATATTCCCACGGGAACGGGACTTACGCGGGTGAAACCGCGGGACGCAGCTAGTATAATATTATAAGTAGATAAGTAAGCCTCAAAACGGTTAAACAAATATGGTAGTCCAGTCCCGTTCGACTATATTTATCATACGGATCACATAAATGTTAAATCTATAACTTCCTCTTTTTTTAAATTCAATCGATGCGACGTGCCAGGCAATACTGAATATTGTATGCAACTCTGCTTTTGTTTTAGTGTGACTAGGTATATATGTATTTTTGTATTTGGCTTGAAACACACGAGTTTAAAAATAACTCCCTTTACTAATTATTTTGTTCTAAGGTTTTTATTTTAATACTATTGATAGCCCACTTCTCTGAAATGTGATAGGTATTTACATCAGAAGTGGGAATAATATTTTTCAGATTTGCCTTATGTTTTCGCGATGTTGGATAGAAATTAAACTCATTTTTCGGTTTTAATCGCGTGATGTTATTACTTTTAACACCACGCGTTTAAAACCGAAAAATGATTTTAATTTCTATAATCAATATTATCAATTTCATATAATATTTTGTTTACAAATCGATTGTTTTCTACAGTTTATTTAGTATTAAATTATGCACTTTGTGACAGTTAGATTTATACTACATATTTTATCGTATATAAAACATATTCTTTAAACGTAACCAAATGTAAATAAACCTAATTTCAATATTAATCACGACGAAGTGACTCATTTGAGTCTGCTTTCGTACAGTCATCAGAGATCAAACACCTTTGTGAAATAATTCATCGGTAATGTTATACAATTCGGTACTTTATGTCGCGGTATTTAGAGCTTATAATCGTGTAGTAACCAGGTAGTGTATGTGCGCGTGTTATGAGGTTTACAACTTGTTTATTTATTTAAACAATTGTAATTGAGGCACCGGGCTATTGATAGGGTTTCAATGGATTTGGAATGATGTGTGGTGTGCGTACTACTGTAAATAATGATGTAGATATGTTGGGATTGGCCAAAATAATCAAGAACAAAAGATAAATTAAACAAATGCTAATTGCCTCAGACTGCTTATTGTCGAACGTGCCAAGAAAACTTGCAAAACATTATAAGGCAATAGCCGCACCGGATTCTGCCTTTACTTTCGACTTTCTACTCTCAGACATGACGGGGTCCGTAATTTTTTTGCGAAAAACATATGATCGATTAATGGATGATTGACTGAACGATTGTTCGAATGGAATTTAGTGCGAAACATTTTTTTGTCGAAAAACGCTGCATCGTTGAACAATTTATCGAAAATTTATTGATCGAAGGACTGCTCTTTCGAAAGTTGATACGAATTTTGCCATTAAGACCAAAATGTTGACTTCGTAAAATGTTTAACAGCTGTGAAGTCTGAAGAGGTGTGTTTTTCGCAAATATTACGGACCCTTATCCGGGTCCGTAATTTATTTGTCTTAAATCTCGATGTATCTGAAACCATAAAAGTGTTCTCAGTATAGCTAGGTTGATCCAATAGCTTGAAAGCTGCTACTAACTGGGCTGTACCGAGGCCCTAGGAAGGATGACAAAATCTCATCGAGATAGTCATATAAGGTAGCTGACGCAACGAACGCGAGTTCTAACGTTACTTGTAGCGCTATCTCGCGGTCGACTTGTGACTTTTTTAATTTCTTTTTAACTGGAGACATTTTTTTTATATATTTAAGACAACATTTAAATAAATTCAATAAAGGTTCATGTTTATAAATTGTTATTATTTATTTTAAATATGTCTAAGGTCAATGGTTTCCGATACATCGAGATTTAAGACTTCACAGCTGTTAAACATTTTACGAAGTCAACATTTTGGTCTTAAGAGGGTGGGTACTGTTACCATTTCCATACAAACATAATACCAAAATAGAATTATGAAAAATTTAGTTTTCTACCCTAATATTGGTATTATTCGGATTAAGATTTTTCCAAAATATTCATTCGAAATGAAATAAAACGGAGATACATTTCGTTCATTTTTCTAGCGTAGAGATTTAAGACAAATAAATTACGGACCCAATCATAAGGGTCCGTAATTTATTTGCGTAAAACACACTTCATCAGACTTCACAGCTGTTAAACATTTTACGAAGTCAATATTTTGGTCTTAATGGCAAAATCCGTATCAACTTTCGAAAGAGCAGTCCTTCGATCAATAAATTTTCGATAAATTGTTCTATCGATGCAGCGTTTATCGACATAAAAATATTTCGCACTAAATTCCATTCGAACAATCGTTCAGTCGATCATACGTTTTTCGCAAAAAAAAATACGGACCCGACATGACGCGTGAGGTGGTGAGGTCTGCTTTTTTTGGCTTTTCTCTAATTCGCTCTATCCGACGCAGCATATTGGGACAAACTTTCTGAAAGATTTAAAAATTTCTGTGCGTTGATTCATCAGTCAGTTAGGACAAAGCATTTAAAAAGTGATCTACATAAACCGTTTCAGACCGCAGACAATGAATAAAAACCTAAATAAAATAACTTCACAATGATCAATAATATTTTCACGGACAACAACAATTTTACGTTGCTAATTATGTTTTTCTATCGTTATTGGCATGAAATTTGCGAAGTTGAAGCAATTAAAATACTGGTTAAATACCGTTTAATTAGGTACTTAATCGAAGATGAGCCTTGCCAGACGCTTTTATAGAGAAATTATGAAATTACTTTTTTTCTTTCTTTATTAAAACGTAAATAAGGATAAACTACTATACACCTAGATCATAATTCACTAAAATATTTAAAACTAGCTGCGTCCCGCGGTTTCACCCGCGTAAGTCTCGATCCCGTGAAAATATCGGGATCAAAAGTAGCCTATGTTACTCCTCGAAAATGTAGCATTCTTTTGGTTAAAGAATTGTTGAAATCGGTCCACTAGTTTATTTATTACAAACATACAGAATCACACACACACAAAAATACAAATCTTTCCTCATTATTATATTAGTGTAGATAAAAAATTTAAAAATTAGTCCCTCCCTAGGTATAGTACCTAAAAGGCTGGCTGTATTGCCTCTTCGGATAGCAATACCTATTCGGTGGCCAAAGTAGCCGCCAGCCCTTTGGCCACCAGAAGCTGAAACTAATAATTTTGAAATTTGCAATTATTTGTACAACATTTTTTAATGCTATCTATATTTTAAGGTTTCAAACGATTTTATCAAGCTTGTCCCACGATAGTGATATCTGTTTATAACAAATTATCTTCCTTCATATTATAATTCCAAATTATTTTTTTGACATAATTAGGAATCGAAGAATAAGTTCATTGGCGATTTCGTATGCTAATACATTCTGTTATCTGTGATTTATGTAAAAAAATATTAATCAGAAACGTTTTTGTGTCGTGCATGCAGATTGCACACCTCACCTACTCTCTGATAAGATAAATCAAAATTGTGAAATGTTGATTCGCCCCCCTTTTTTACCCACGGCGGAACGGAGCAGGTATATGCGTTTAGGTTGAAAGTGTGTTTGTTAGTTTGAGGGCCATCAAATATCTGTATTTGTCCCGGTTCGTTTCCCGCTGGGTGCAAGTATTTCTGCTTAAAAATAAATAGTTATTTGTGTCTGGTCTGAGTGTCTCTCTATCTATATCTATACTAAAATTATAAAGAGAAAAGGTTCGTATTTGTGTGTGTGTGTGTGTGTGTGTGTATGCGCGTCTGTATGTTTGTTATGAATAAACTCAAAAACTACTAGACTGATTTCAAAAATTCTTTCACCATTAGAAAGCAACATTCAGCCTGAGTAACATAGGCTACTTTTGATCCCGATATTCCCACGGGATCGGGACTTACGCGGGTGAAACCGCGGGACGCAACTGTGTATAATATGTATGTATTTAAAGGAACATAAATATAGATATTATATCCGTTGTCTAGTCACCGTAAGACAAGCTTAGTAGCTTACCACGGGACTAGATGGCGCTGTGTGTTCCCAGAATTTATTTATTTTACTTATCTCCGAAACGACTAGACCGATTTAAATGCGGTTTTCAGTAAAATGTTTGTAGTTTTTTTGCGACTGTTCGTGGATAGTTTGTATGAGGAATATTCGCCAGGGGGCGCTAACATTTGTACGCGGTCCAATGTTTCTGTTTATATCAAAAATGCCTTAACCGATTTAGATGATGTATTCCTTCAAATGTTTGTTCTCATTGCTGATAGGTGTCATGCTAGAAATATTAACAAATTTCTTGTGTATGCGGTTTGACATTGAAAGGGTAGGTCTAGCGACCTCCAGACTTTTTATCTCATCCCTTCTGATCCTATTCTAATCTAAAAAATAAAAATAAAGAGCGTGATATTTAAGAGTATTTTTTATATTGTTGTGAAAATAATTTCAGAGGAAACGATAACTAACTACTCGTTCTCCAGTTCTCCATACAAACGTAGTCGACTGCTACCTCCCTGGACAAAGACATTAAAGCATATTCGACATGCCCAGAATGCCCACGCCCGGCCCTTTGTTTTGTTATTTCATACTAGCTGCGCCCCGCGGTTTAACCCGCGTAAGTCCCGATCCCGAGAGAATATCAGAATAAAAAGTAGCCTATGTGTTTCAGGTCTCCAGCTATCTACATATCTAGTTTCATGGTAATCGGTTCAGCGGCGTTTACGTGATTGAGTAACAAACACACACACATACATACTCCCATACATACTCAATTACTCATAAACTTTCAGCTTTATAATATTAATAGGATTCTATTTTTTCTAAATTCTCTTTCTCTTCTAATTAAGGCCACGCTACGAACTCGGCGTATTAGATAACTATTGTATAATTAAATGTTTGTAAATAGAAGAGGAAGCAATTGAATCGATGGTATCATACGCATAACAATAGTGAAACAATAGTAATGGTCATGTACTCATAAAGTTATCGCTGTAGGTACATATTATACTGCGAGGAGTATGTTACAGTCGCACTCAGAAACGTTCCTAAGGGAAAGTTTAGTTTATTACATCTTTAGTTAGTTAGTTTTTACTGTGTGTTTTCGCAACTAGCCCTATAACTAGGCCTTTTTGCGTGACTTTAAGCCGTGGGTTTCCTCACGATGTTTTCCTTCACCGTATGAGCGATGTTAATAGCGCACTTAATTTTCTCTTTAAGAAAACGAAACCACGGCCTTCAGAATGAAAGTACTAGAGTCTAGACCAACACCGCTCCCAATTACATCTTTCATTTTTTAACAACACTTTAGCGACAATGTGACAAAGAATCAGATAGAAATTTACATCCAACAAGTATCCAAATATTCATCTAAACTTCTCCTCTTTATAATATTACTGTAGTTTCGATAATTACATTACCATAATCTGGCAAAATAACTCTGTACTTATTAAACTAAATTTCTACGCGATTATTACTAAGTTATTTGAACGCTACGCGATTGATTACTACGGGATCGCTTAATAATTTATTTCAACGCGATTAAATGCGAAAAATGAGTTTAATTTCATATCTGCATTGTGAAGGCTGAAGAAAAATCTAAATTTATACAGATAACATATAATGTTATGTATATCTGCATATTTATTTGTTTGCTATCTATCGTCAGTTTATATTAGGTATTTATTCTCGAAAATTTAAAGTGCATTGAACTCCACCTATCAATAGATAGCTGGTACATATTGTGGAGGCATTCATTGCAAGAATTTTACCGTACCTAATCGAAAAATTCATCATACATATGTAACATGTACTGATTATGTAATCTTAGACACATTATTATTACCCTAAATCTTTTTTAAGTCTAGTTTTGAAATTAGTATTTGCCAATTCCGATTTGAACTTTTACATGAATATAGGTGTACTTTTATTCACCTAATGACAGTGTTTTTCCTTACTTATACATATACAGGCACCTATTTGCATTTTGCATCTCACAAATTTTAATATCGCCGCTCACTAATTTAAATCCCAATTGTATTAGTCTCGAACACTGAAGTTATTTATTACGTATAGAGCTGCCACAGCGTGGATTTGTTTGAAGAGGGTTTGTTGCCCATGGTCATTAATTAAGCCATGTCTTCACTACGCAACATTTGCCGAGTAACAACTGCAACTGGCGTGCAACATGACGCGTTGTTTGTTTCTGTATCTAATGCCTTTTACTTTTTTACATACAAACAAATTATACACAGAGAGACACCTAGAAAACTAAAAACAAATATTCATTTATAAGCAAAAATACTTGTTCCTGGAGGAACTCGAACCCGCATCCTTCTGTATTGCAGTCAGGTATTCGCCCTACGCGTCACAGAGGTCGAATGATATAAAACTATAAATAAAAACTTTCTCTCTTTTCCACAGTCGGGTAAATACGGCGAGGGTTTCATCGGTTCCTCGCGAGGAGTCGCAGTCCACGTCCGCGCCAAAGGACCTGGAGGTGAAAACGACCACACCGGGTGTACGTGGCCGCTGCTCTCCGTGGCTGCGCCCAACGAGAGCCTGCCCAAGGAACCTTGGATAGCAGTCATTAAGAGAGGCAGCTGTAACTTTGAGATCAAAGTAAGTACTTGTGTAATTATGTTATTTATACGATCACTGAAGTTGCTTAAGTATCTATAGGCACGAGATGTACTTACATTTTGTGTACAATGGGTGTTTTGTAGTGGGTGTAATAGCTCATCACATCACTGCCTGTTTACACTGCGCTTGTCTGCCCGCCAGAGAGTACTCGCACGAGTGGTAAAGATATGCAGACTCGCAACGATAAACTCGCACGCCGAGTTCTACATTCAAAAGGTTATAGAAGTATATAGCCGGGCGACAAAATTTGTCGATTAGCGAGTGATAGATTAATCTATCAATCGCTAATCAAGGTTTGTAGTTTCTAATTTAACTCGCTGCTCGGTCCTCGCTGGCGGGCGTCGGACACCTGCCCTAGAAACGTCAAACAGAGTTTACGCGCGCTATTCGGAGCAAAGATTTGGTTTACGATGTCTGATCCATAATATTTTATCTCTATGTTTGAGCTTATTACTTGTTGGATGTTGGATGATGTTTAAGGAAAAATGCACCCACAAAAAATAATAAAAACGAATTATTTTTTCTTAGAAATATTTTGCTTAAAAATTAGCTTTAAACATTTATTGGTAGGTATAATTATTAGAAAGAATGGAAATATAATGATGATTTTCCAGTCTAGGTAGGTAACTTTATGATTTTAGCATGTCGAATCGATAATATTAATATTACCCTTTATCTATTTAATAAAAGCGCTATCTACCCTGACCGACAGACAAGGCGTAGCCTAAATATATCTATAGGTAAGTATATCGTATATATTGCAAAACTAGCTTTCTTGTGCGAAACCATTATAAAATAATAAAATTAAATAATAATATTAAAAAATAATATTAAATTAAAATAATATATTTACAAAAATCCTATATTATTTGAAATCTGAAAGCAGTTATTTTCATAGAAGTTTCAAAGTTGACAGACAGAAACAAACGTTAGGTACACGTGCCGGCAAACATCTTGAAAAAAAATAGCGGATGCGATAAGTCGATTTTTCATAGATGACGCACGTAAACGAACTGCGCAAACGCTTTCACGTCAGAATTTTCAAGATGTTTGTTGGCAACTGTACCTACGTCATAAGTTTCTAATAATCATCGTTTATAAGTAAGGGGTTTAGAAACCAGCGGCTCGATTCTCGTAAATAATTACTTACCAGTTCGATGACAGAGACAGTGCAGACACAACACAACTGCAAAGAACACTCAAAATACACTCTCATTGTATTTGTATGGCAGTTGAGAGTATATTTTGAGTTATCTATGTAAAAAAAAAAAAAGTCACAAGCGTCATTTACTGAAGGGAAAAGCGCTGCCAGTGATATTATTTTTCATTTTCACCAAAGACGTTACAATATTGTCAGCGCTGTAGCGGCTTGTTTTATTGATTTTGTGTAAAAGGAACATGAAGTTTGTTTGAGACATCATCTCTAGTTACTACTTATTAACTCAATGGTCTACACTGAGTCTGTCATCGGTCTGCACTGCCTCTGTCATCGAACTGGTTTATAATTATTTACGAGAATCGAGCCGCACGCGCAGGCCTCGTCACATCACTGAAACCAAAACCTGACACAAGTAAGACCTACGTCAAGTCATGCCGTAACAATGACGTAGCCCACGTCACTGTTACCTTACGTAGGTAGGTTCATAATGTTTGATATTAATCGTAAAACATGTAAGTACAGTTGTAATGAATGATGTGAAATTTTGTTATCGTTTCAGGTGCAGAATGCTTGGAAAGCGAACGCGACTGCCGTACTCATTTACAACGACAGGGATACCACGATGCTAGAGAAGATGAAGTTATCTACTGATAATGGACGTAAGTTCCTATTGATTCATAGAAAATATTGTTATAAACATAGAACTGGACTGGTCTCTATTAGAGCTTAGAAGGAGAAAGGTCGCCTAATAGTGATCAATTTCAAACTCGTCTCTGACGGACGAGCTTCATCAGTTCCAAAGTCAAACTGTTCGGGAAATTACTCTCACACCTTTCAAAAAGATGGATCAAAATTCGAACGTCGTTGTTAGAATATTCACCATCTAGGTAATCTAAGGTTTAACAATAGTACCTACTCAAAAATGTATGGAAAACGGGTTATCCAATGATAATTTTATCGAACAATAACAAATGTTATTTGACAAGAATCCAATTCGATAATAAAGATTGACTCCAATGATAAGGAGATAATATTTTGGATAATGTTTGATGTGACTTGTCGATTTTTGCCAGTTCAATCCTTCCGAAAGCCGCCAGAAAACTACGTTTCAAAATCGGCTAGGGCTGCAATCACAATCATCACTATCATCACGATGTTCCCGGTTGCATCTCTCTTACCCGAGCCCGGGGTCCGCTTACCTACTTTTACGCCAATGCGTTAAATAAATAATCCCGTGGCCTATTGATTTTTATTAACGTTTTATGAAATTATCAAAGCCTACTCGGTTTTGTTCACCTCAATGTGTTCTTTAGAGGGCGGGAAAGTCAGACAACCAATCAAATGCGTCCTTCAGCGCTCTGTTAAGTTCTAATCCCCTCAGTCGGTCAAATAGAAATGATACCACTGGAAATCACACTTCGTCGAAAAAACCGTCTCGTTTTTCCAAAAATTGTCGAGTTTGCTGTTCAGTTATAGAGGCAGAAGCGACGTAACTTGTCTCTGGTTACATGATACTGTAGACTATACTTAAAGATTTAAGTGTAGGAGTAAGGTTAAGGGTAGAAACATGCTGAGCCCACGTGTGCAACGCATTATGACGCAATTTGTATGAAAACCGTGGGACGCGTGGGATAACGTTGTGTATGATAGTGTGTTTTAATTCAAAGGATTTCATACAAATTCTAAAGTCCAGATGTCATAATGCGTTGCTTACGTGGGCTCAGTATGTTCCTAACCTAAGGCCAGAAGAGCGTTTGGAAATTTTTGAGTTGTTAATCGCGGTTTTTTGATCGCGTATTTTCTGCTACTTTCGGTTTTATACAAAACCCCTGTTTTGCCACACAGCGACACAAAATGAGTTGTCTATTTTCTATGATACTCATTGAAGAATTACGCGACACATAACTCAAAAAATTACGCTCGTCTGGTCTGTAAAGAGATACAGAAGTACATACTTTATTACCTACGCTTATCATTTTATTAACGTCGTCGCTATAACAAATTGTTTTTGCGAATTACACTCAATACCCGATGCCCGTTAAAAGTTCGTTCACACGATAAATAAAACACTTATGTCAATGTCAATAACCTAAAGAAAAAACTATATCAAACAGAAGATACAGACAGATCAATTTATCACGATTTATGGAGTAAATCGAGATGGTTTCTAAAGGTGATCGCACATTTATTAGAAACGTACGCGCCGCACTCGCCGCATTTCAGAATTCATTGTATGTAATAACTAGCAGCTCCCCGCGGTTTCACCCGCATAAGTCCCGATCCCGTGGGAATATCGGGATCAAAAGTAGCCTATAGCCTTCCTCAATAAATGGACTATCCAACCCCGAAAGAATTTTTCAAATCGGACCAGTGGTTCCTGAGATTAGCGCGTTCAAACAAACAAACAAACAAACAAAAAAACTCTTCCGCTTTATAATAGTATAGATTATGTGAAACCTCGCACCGCAATTTACGAAATGCGGCGCGTACGGTGCGGGTGAAATGTGCGAGGTTTCACATCATAACATATATTGAATTCTAAAATGCGGCGAGTGCGGCGCGTGCGTTGCTGATAAATGTCCGATCACCTTTACAATACATTTAGATTGCGGTTGGACTAGACTAGACTCTAGTCACTAGAGGTTACGTCTGAAATTTCTACGAGTTTTTGATGTAGAAACATCTATAGGCCAGGGTAAACCTGATATTTGGCGTGGCGATACAGGCCGTGGCGACGCATCGCCACGCTAAACGATTGGTGTCAGTCAAGAGTAGGTTTGTTCTTGAATTAGGTACGTCTCGGCGATAAAAATAACACAAAACATAAGCTATACAGAATAAATAATCTTTTATATTTTATGTACCGCTCATTACAATAATTATTTGTTTTTCATATCAAGTTTTAAATGGCTCGCCTTATTTACATGCGCGATTGGACACACTCGAGTTGCATACGACTTGAGTTTATATGGAAATCGACCCTGGATAGGTATATATAAATAACAAAATAATAGTGATGTGCAGATTTGTGTTGATTTAATCTTAAGATATATATCCGGCTGGGTAGGTAGTCGAAATTTTGAATAATCATCATTAATAATCATTTTCAAAACTGATAGTCATCTATACAAATCAAATTCAAAGTCCTGACTGACTGAACTGTTAACAACGCACAGCCTAAACCACTGGTTGTAGCGACATTAAATTTTGACGAGGTGTTCTTTGTGATCCACTAAGAAAAGGTTTTTGGGAAATCCTACAGGATCGGGATTGACGCGAGTGCAACCGCGGAAAACTGCTAGTTCAATATGAAAACACTTTTTGTTTTTGTTTGGTTTTGTTGTCCTTTTTAAAATATAAAGTACTAGCTGCGACCCGCGGTTTCATCCGCGTCAATCCCGATCCCGCGGGATTATCGGACTCAAAAGTATCCTATGTTACTCTCTAATACTTAAACTATCCCTATGCAAATTTTCATTCAAATCGGTAGAGCCGTTTAATCGTGAAGAGGGAACAAACAAACAAACTTTCCAATTTATAATATTAGTGTGATCATGTGATGTGATAGTATAGATCAAGGTACACTAAACATTAGTATCAAACTGATACGTATCTCTTACCCACGCCATAGCTACCATCTCTAAAACAACAATGCACACGGAAGACTTGTATTGTAGTTATCTGACCGGTTATTATTTAATTAACAGTTCACCGATAGTTTACTAATTGTGGACCGATTCGTTGGTCGAATGCCCGTCTCAGTACAGTGGGTCTCCTATCTATGTATAATCTATGCTATGGGCAACCGCGCGTGTGGCACTTTGGATAACTTATACTTGTTTACTTTACTGGGTAACTAGTACCTACTTTTACAAGCTATTGAAGCAAAAATACTCGTTTCTGGATGGATTTACCTAGGGTTCCTAGGGTCTAGTCTAGTGCCTCAAATGGTAAAAAGGAACCCTTTTAAGATAACTTTGCTGTCCGTCTGTCCGTCTGTCAAGACCCTTTATCTCGGGGAATGCGTGGAGGTATCGAGTTGAAATTCAAACCATATATGTTGACGACCTCTGTGGCGCGTCGTGCGAAAGCGCGACTGCAATGCAGGAGGTTGCGGGTTCGATTCCCGCCGGATGCAAGTATTTATGCTTATAAAATAAATATTTGTGTCTGGTCTGGGTGTCCCTCTATGTATAATATGTATGTATTTACAAAAGAAAAATAAATATAAGTATTATATCCGTTGTCTAATCACCGTAACACAAGCTTAGTCGCTTACCACGGGGCTAGATGGCGCTGTGTGTTGTTCACAGAATTTATTTATTTATTATTTATTACATAGAGGTCTATGCCATATATCTATCAGGTCTATAAAAATCGAGATTGTGATACACACGATAAAAAGTAATGGGCCAATTTTTATTTTTTAATTCTCTTTACGTCGATGACACATTAGAAGCCCCATTACAGGGGTTCTTACACTCCGATTGACACAAGTGGTGGTCTGTGGTGGACATGTCCGTTTCCTCACGATGTTTTTCTTCAAGGGACTCAACTATAGCACAGAATCACCCACGCTGTAACGCTGCCGCTGTGAAAAGAAACTTAACATCATTTACCTATATTTTTAATAAAACAATCAATTAAAATAATCTATTGGATCGCAAAACCTCAAACACTGCAAATTAGTCATGTCGGTGTATTTACAGTTGTGAAGTAAACATAATAATAGAGTTTATCGTTCAATAAAAATATACAGTACAAATAACAGCTTAAAAACAAAACATCGTGGCTGTTATCTATATTTTTCTTCGATTAAAAATCACAGCTCAAAGCAATGTACATAGTAGACAAATCAGACTTTAAATTTCACGGAATTTGGACCTGCGCGGTAATCAATTATTTTCCTCTATTCTTTTTGTAAACATATTGTTTTCTTTCTTAATTAGAGCTTATCTAAGTTAAGTTAAAAATCATGCATTGGGAATTTACTAAATTTTCTTTAACTCAAAATATGTTTATTGGTATCTCGGTCACTGCGATACAAGCTGTGCTTAGTGTGGAACTGATTTATAATGTAATTTGGGAAATGTTTAATAAGTTTCATAATAATAAATAAATATTGTATTTGTATTTTGTATTCAATAAGATATTCACAGATCATTTTGAATCGTCAGTAACTTACTTATATTATTAGTCATACCGTCACGTAAGCATTACAATTTCTAAAGATGCCATCCTACATCTGAATCAGAATGCAGCCTGAGGAAAACGCGATACATTGCCTCAACCTGAGGAAGACGCAATACATATGCAATCCGAACGATTCTACCTCAAGTTTAACATGCAAACAAAAAGCCCTTCGCACTGAAACGGGGCGAATTCTAGCTCACAGCGAGCACATACGTCCCGACTGCCCGAGGCAAGCGTGAACGAACCGTTCGTGACACACGCCTCGTGATGTCTGGTCGCACCTTAAACAACTACGACAATGACGATCTAACGAACTAATGTTGGCAGCCCTACTGCGAGTACATAGCTAAATACTCGAAGCATTCATGCGTCTGCGCCATAAGAAATGGGCAAGCATTGTGCGAGAGCCAGCGCAAGCGCAACCGAGGCCGCCCGGTCACTCCTCCTTGTTCTATGAAGGGTATCTTATGTTACAGTACGCTACTGCATGTTGATGTTAAGCCCTTTTATAATGTTTCATTTTATATAGTTGTGGCCAGGTTTCACCCGTATAAGACCTGATGGTCCGTCTTATATTTCCTGAGGGAAAATCCTTTCTTATCGGATACCTACATCATCCTACTTCCTACTAATATTATAAATGTGAAAGTTTGTATGGATGTTTGTTACTCTTTCACGCAAAAACTACTGAACCGATTGCGATGAAACTTGGAATATAGATAGCTGAACACCTAGAATAACACATAGGCTACTTTTTATCCCGTAATTCCCGCGAGATCGGGACTTACGCGGGTGAAACCGCGGGGCGCAGCTAGTATTATTATAAAGAACACACTCTCCAAATTTCAGCTCTCTACTATAAGCGGTTTCGGCTGTGCGTTGATCAGTCAGTCAGTCACGACAAAGCATTTTATAGATAATACCCATACTTATAAACGATGATTAACAGGTGACTAAATTATGTAACGCTTGTTTCTGTCTGTCAAATTTAAAACTACATGTCACAGTAAAAGACAAACGATGCATAGTTTATGCAGTTGTTAATCATCGTTTATAAGTAAGGGGGAATAGATTTCTCTACAAAATTCTATAAAACTATGCAACAACCTTAGATAAAAACAAATACGGGCAGATACGGTACCTTGCCACGGCAAATGAGACGATTAAACTGCGTCAGCTGACGCACTAGCCTCAGTCGTATGTGGAACCGTTGTCACGTGAACACGTACTGTCACACTGCGAGTTTCTAGCTCATTTTTAAAACGGGACCCTATTACTGAGACTTCGCTGTCTGTCCGTCCGTCTGTCCGTCTGTCACCAGGCTGTATCTCATGAACCGTAATAGCTAGACGGTTGAAATTTTCACAGAAGATGTATTTCGGTTGCCGCTACAACAACAAATACAAAATAAAACAAATATTTAAGAGGGGCTCCCATACAACAAACGTGTTTCAAAAACATTGAATCGAGTAGGTCATGAAATTCAAAATGGCTACCCTTTTTTTTTTTTTTTTAACGTGGAGAAAAGCCTTAAGACCGTCAGGCCGCTCCCGGGGGAGTGCGGCCCGGTGTGTGGGGGTCCCCCTGACCGAAGATGGTGGGTGGCCAGGGTATACCCACTAAACTCCACGGTGTCCTTCGCTCCGCTAATGTGGGGGCGGACGGTAACCGCTCTCGCATTAACACGTTGACACACCGCCGCCATCTCGGGCTCATTGGTTGGCGATCGACCCCCCCGAGTCAGCCGCCAAGAGCCGGGTTGGGCGGCAACCTGCGTTGCCCGCCCGGTGTGTGGAACTTGTGGAACTTTGGGCCCACGAGTGCCGGGGAGCAGCTCGCGGGCCCGTTCCCCCTCTCTGGTTTTGTAAGGCAGTGTCCTCTGCCGCTTTGGTCAGGCAGTGTGCTCTGCCGCTTTGGTGAGGCAGTGTGCTCTGCCGGGCCCGGCCGGTAAAGGCAAGGCCCCCATCACCCACCGCGGGTCGCGCGGGAGTCCACCGCCCACGTGCCCGGCCAATGAAGGCAAGGCACCCACCTCCAATTTGGGCGGGTATACTCCGCACACACCAAAAGAGTGTGTGCGAAGTATACCCGCCCGGTGCGCCTCTTCGCTTCACCGCCCAACATGGCTGGATTGCCATGGTGGGCGGTTACTGAGCCCTCTCACCACGGCAAGGTGGACGCACGACGAGAGGGAAAAATGGCTACCCTATCTGTCAAATATACCAGTCTGCCTTCACTTACCAATAAGTTTCTTAATTATAAGTTTCAGATTGTCTTTGTGCCAAAGTTTTTTTTTTTTTTTCATTTTTTTTTAGTGGTGTGGTCGTATGATGGAAGTAAGAATCGAAGCTAAATACACACATCAACACCGTCTAGGGATATTCAAGATTTCTCAATTTACTCAAAAATTGTGTGTACTAACAAACAACATGTATATATTTTTGTAAAGCCTACTTATCAGACTATGATTTAGAATACAACAAAATATTGTTTTATGCTTAAATATTTTTTTATTTTAAAAAACGCAAAAAGTGAAATAATGTTAAATTTAAGATAAAATGTCTATCTAAGGAAAAAAATAAAGTAAAACGAAATTATTAGGTTTTTTTATTTGAAGTTAAAATTAGTAGTCAGTGAAACCACCCATGACGTTAATCACGGCCCTGCAACGGTTTTTCATGCTTTGAATCAGGTTGTCAATATCTTGCTGCGGAATAATGTCCCAGGTCCTGCTAAGATGCAAAAAAAGTTGCTCTTCAGTCGCAACATTTGGAGGCAAATTCCTTAAAGCCCTTCTTTGAAGCATATCCCACGCGTGCTCTATGGGGTTTAGGTCTGGTGACTGCGCGGGCCAGTCTAAGACCGACACGTCGTGCTCCTCTAGCCAGCTGGTCACCACTCGCGCAGTGTGCGGACGGGCGTTGTCGTGCATGAGCGTGAAAACTTGGCCCATTTGCAGTCGATGGGGATAGATTATTGGTGCTAGCACCTGATTACGGTATTTTTCGGCAGTCATAGTGTTTCTGATCCAAACGAGGTCTGTTCTTCCACCAATACGAATTCCCGCCCAAATCATAATTGTTCCGCCATGGTATGGATGGACCTCCTGAGGGTGTTGCAGACGGTTGTCACGACCAGAAGCTCGCCATACGCGTACTCCACGTGAATCGGGATAAAATCCGAATCGGGACTCATCGGTAAACAACACTACCGACCACTCGATATCTTCCCAAGGCAAATGTTCTCTAGCCCACTGTAATCTTCGTCCACGATTTCCTCTGCGTAGTGCTAGAGTACGAAGCGGCCTGCGAGAATGAAGGTTAGCCTCGTGCAGTCTTCTCCTCACAGTTTGGTCACTGACAAGCACCTGGTGGTCTGACTGGAGCGTTTGAACCAACTGCATAGCCGTAACATTTGGTTGTCTTCTCGCGGCCACTTGCAAAAATCGGTCTTGTCTTTGGGTAGTTATCCGCTTTCCGCCTGGATGCCTTTCAGCCACTTCACCAGTAGCACGATAACGTGACCACAATCTTGATATCACGTTTTGTCTTGTTCCAATCTCCTCGGCAATACTCCGTTGAGTAGCCCCAGCTTGGAGCATTCCCACTGCCCTTAACATTTCGTTTCTTGTTAAATGACGCCGCTGCATGATGCATACAGTTGTATTAAATTGTAATTAATCAAAAAAAAAAAATTAAAACTTCAATTTGTTTAAACAAAATGCTTAAAACTGCGTTAAGTAAATTTAAACCTTCGAACTCGCTACAATAATTGCCGCGCTAATCTTATGTTTTTAATTAATTTTTTAAAATTCAAATTTGGAATCATACAATAAGGCCTACACAATAAGGTTCCATTAAAATATTTTTAAATCGGCCAGTATTTTTTAAGTTTAAGAACTTTATATAAAATATCCCTAGACGATGTTGATGTGTGTATTATGTCACATTTTTTTCCTATCAAATTTTAAAATTGGGAAACGATTTTAGGGTTCGGTACCCAATTGTGATAGTTGTACGGAACCCTTCGTGCGCGAGTTTAGCACTTGCCGGGTTTCGACTACGCAATGTTAGAATATACCGTATCTTTTCTATAAGAACATCATTGGCCACAACCGAATTTAGTTACGATTTTTACCAATCATTTTAATAATTTATTCCGGAAGGTGCATACTGCTTTATGTTCTATACTGTACATTCTAAGCCTGAGCTTAGATACCTGTAGTTATATAAATAAGAAGCCTTACAAACCCCTAAGTAATGTTGTCACTCTGAAGTTCTAGAGTGACTTGATTCGATTTACTGCAGTTCTATAAATGGCGTCCAAGTCGGCGGTTATGGTGCGATTTACCTTGGCAATGAAACCTTATGTGGGGCAATCCTTTTATAGTATCTACTTTAGAGATAAAATGTAACTCTCATACCTACTACAATTTAAAGGACATCAAAAGGATATTCTTGAAATAGAAGTTACATTTACTATAACTTGAAACTCAACTACAATCTAAATTTTTATTGACTCAAAAATGTATTGAATACGGTTTTCCAAAGACAAATCTTAACAAATTAAAGATTGACTGCTATGATATTAAAATGATATTTTGAATAATTATGCCAAGGCCATCAGACCACTTAGGTTCGATTCGCCCATACTGGAATAAAAAATTCTGCGCATAAATTGTCTTAAGAGGGTTCATTCCATTCTCTTTCTCCATTCAAACGTAGTTTACGTTTTCCTCCCTGGATAAAGACATTAGAGCAAATATGTTTATGCCATAAAACCTATATCTGTCATGTCTTGTCAATGTACGAACCTCTTTTTTTTTTTCTAATTAAAATAATAATAAAAAATGAAAAAATAATTCGGAAGATGAATAGTCATGCCAGATATAAGTTTTATGGCATAAAAATATTTGCTCTAATGTCTTTATCCAGGGAGGAAAACGTAAACTACGTTTGTATGGAGAAAGAGACTGGAATAAACGCCCTTAATGTTTCAGAGACACCACTAATCCCAGTCTTGCCGCATTCAGTACCTATATCTGCCTATATCGTCATCCCACGATAAAATGACTTAAAATATAAAGAAGATAATTAGTATAAACAAACAATATGATAAGGTTCCGGTGTTTGTAACTGTTAAGATAATATTTTTACTGAAACTTACGTAATTCAGTAACATTAAAATGTAGGAAGGAACATAATTATTATGTGTTGTAACTTGTATGATAAGTAGGTACCTAGTTGAGTGGTAACTCGAAAACACTTTGTAGCGTATAAAGATAAGAATCTACTGTTTTATAATCCTTTCTATGAAAAAATCTCTTACAAACAACAATAACCCCAAATACAATAATAATAATTGACTTTTTTAAATCTAATTTTACATCTATACCTACTAATATTATATAGAGGTAACGTTGGAAACGTGTATGTTTGCTTATATTGGGGGGTAATCTCCGAAACCACTGGACCGATTTCAAAAAATCTTTTACTAGTAGAAAGCTACATTATCAGGGAGTTACAAAGGCTACTTTTGATCCCGATATTCTCACGGGATTGGACTTCTGCGGATGACACCGCGGGACCCAGCACACGCAGCTAATGACTAATACAGCTCAAGCAATTTTTAATCCATGCTATTTAATTTACATTTTGTCCCGGGCCCTACAGGGCCACCTGTAGGGCCCGGGACAAAGTGTAAATTTATTAGATTGTGTTTATTTAGGTTTCTACAAATAAAGTTCTGCTTACTTATATATATATTTTGGCAAGTTGACAATATTAAAACTATGATATTTTTTGGCTATTTGATTTTCTTGGTAGAAAACATCAACAGTAACTGCAAGGTAGTTTAATTATTTTACACCTGTGACGTAGTATCTTGACTGATATCGCATAAGTTTTGTAAATTTATTTATTAACTCCCGCACTCATGGATTTCGAAAAGAAAATCTTTACTTATGGATAGCATAAGTAACCATTACACGTCTCTGAGTGCGGTGGTAAGGGTTATTTATTTATTTTAGGAGAACTAACAGCTATTACAAAAATATAGGCATACATTAAAGAAATTGAGAGCCAATTAGAGGTTCCCACGAATAAACAACAACTTAAACTAACAGTATGAGAGGTCGATCTCAAGAGATCAAACTGTCCCACTATAGTGCAAAGGCCTCTCCAACTTCCTTCTAATCATCGCAGTCTAGAGCTATCGTGGACCAAAAATTTTGAAAAGAATCAAAATCGTCCAGTGTTGTTTGAAGTTTCTTTATTGTTTATTCCAGGTAACATAAGCGCAGTGTTCACGTACAAGTGGAAGGGCGAAGAGATAACCCGCCTCATCGACAACGGGACGCGCGTTATGGTCGGCATTATACAGGGGCGGACGTTCACACATGTCACTAATAATATTAACAAGTAAGTTGTTACCATTACTACGAACTATGTACAGGAGACCTACACAGTGGACTCACTGGTAGACTGGGAATCTCTATTTGTGGCGTCGTATGGGGAAAGCCTATGTGAAGCAGTGGACGGATAAGGGCTGAGATGATGATAATGATCATGACTCGATACTATCTGCTGGGCTCAGCTTTCTGAGTTAAAAAAAAAAGGTATAATGCATCTAATAACATTGCAACCGCGGCCAGGATCTTGTTTGGTCTTGTTTTTCCCTTTGGTCACAGAACCCTAAAAACGAAACTTATTTTTCGATATTGTTTCAGAACATCGGTACTGTTCGTGTCGATTTCCTTCATTGTCCTGATGGTGATATCGCTCGCGTGGCTCGTATTCTACTATATACAGCGGTTTAGATATATCCACGCTAAGGATAGACTATCTGTGAGTTTTACTGAAAATTTTAGCCTATAGACGTGTTTTTGTTAATTGGGCATCCGGCTCGAAGAACCATAATATCCTAGAGTCTGGGGAAATGAAGCTTATTACAACCAAATGGTGTGTGAACACAGCCTCATGAATATTCGTCTTGGAAAAAATATATAGTCAACCTTTACAATGGTATTGATAGATTTTAGTTGCTTAGTTTTGGGGCTAGATGGCGCTGTGTACAATGTTATACATTTTTTTTAAAGAAGATAATAAAATAAATAAGAATCAGCCTTAGAGTTAAATTAACTTGCTAGGATTATTTACAAGGTTAAAAAAAAGGGACGAGAAATCTAAGAGTATTATTAATATTTTTCCTCATTCAGGTATTTTTTATGGTCCTTTGAACCGGATCATATTATTATGTCCATACTTATTATAAAGAAGAAATATGTATGTATTTCTATGATTGTTTGTTTGTAACGAATAGGCCCGAAACTATTGAACCGATTTCCAAAAGTCCTTCACCAATAGAAAGCTACATTGTAGAGAAGTAAAATAAGCTACTCTTCACTTTATTACTCATATTTTGATCCCAATCTTCCCAAGGGATCAGGACTTACGCGGGTAAAACCGCGGGACGCAGCTAGTTTTACCCGAGTACAAAAAAAGAAGGGTTATTTATAATTCTAATGATGTTTCTTGCTTCTAATGTGAAATGATTGTTACCTATTTCAGAAACGGCTATGTTGTGCTGCTAAGAAGGCGCTTTCAAAAATACCTGTCAAGAATTTGAAGGTAGAAGATAGGGTAAGGTTTTCATTATACCGTTTATAAATACTTCTTGTTTAGGGTTCCATAGTCTGTTGACTGTAGTCCATAGTCTATTGACTGTAGTCCATAGTCTATTGAGGTACTTAATTCGGTCCGCTCTGTCTGTCTTGTGTTCCTAACACGGCATAGGATTTTTCTAAATTCGAACGGGATCGGGACTTACACGAGTGAAACCGCAGGACAGAGTATGAAGCGTTTTTTTTTTTTAATTTTTAAAGTTTTTTTTAATGTTTTTTTTTAGGAGGTGCAAGGCGATGGCGAATGTTGCGCCATCTGCATAGAGCCGTACAAAGTGTCTGAAACACTAAGATCTCTTCCTTGTAGGTAAGTCTTTAAAGATATTTACTTTATTATTTCTTATTGTTACTCAAGGCATTCTACTAAAAATATTTTACATTTCTCCTTGTAAAATATTACTATATTATATTTTCAAAAAAAAACCTTTAAAAGTCTTTCTTAAGTGGAGGAAACTCGTGCGGTCTAGTTCGTCAAGAAATTGGGGTACTGACCCTAAGACACGAGTTCAAACCTAAAACTTTGAAGATGTATTTTCCTTTAAAATATTTCTAAAAGTCTTTAATTAGCAATAGTAGTTGTAGAATTCTACATTAGATACCCACTTCTGTTGCCCTTGGCATAATAGTGTGTGTTGTATGTGTTTTCAGACATGATTTTCACAAGAACTGCATAGATCCGTGGTTGTTGGAACACAGGACGTGTCCAATGTGCAAGATGGACATACTGAAGTACTATGGCTTTGTGGTGAGTCCTTTCAATCTGGTGGATCGGATCTTATCTGTTTATGTAATCCTTTTATCATTTTAAATATTTTGATCTATTTTCTTTCATAGTACAAGCCTAGTGCTTAGTTTAGGGCTAGATTGCGCTGTGTGTAACGTCGGGTAAAATATCTATGTTTATATAAATACTAGCTATGCCCGCGACTACGTCCGCGTTGCTCGAACACCTACCTACCTACCGCTGTGCAAAAAAAACACACTTAAAAGGACGACTAGCGAAGTACTGAAGCTGCTACTGGCAGCATCAGTACTTCCATGGGCCGGGGGTCGCGCCTAGTAATTATCTAAAAGAATGTCGTGTTAGTTACACTATTTATAACTCAAGAATGGCTGAACCGATTTAGCTGAAAATTGGTGAGGAGGTAGCTTAGAGCCAGGAGAAGGACATAGGATACTTTTTTTTGCCTCTAAGGTGGAACAAAGTTCGCCGGGTCAGCCTGTATATTTATATATATATATATGTTACAGTTCACGGGCAGTCAGGAGAGCATTCTGCAACTGGACGTGGAAGAGAGTCGGAGCCGCGCGCTCTCGCCCGCGAGGAACCGACACCCACTCACACTGGTAACTATTGTCATGCGACGCATGCGAGGCGAACCATTCGCAACGCACGCCCCGCGATGTCTGGTTCCGCATGTCGCCTAAGGGATCCTGCAAGTCAAATGGTCTTCTTATTTTCGTGTAGTGGTGTGCTATCCAAGTCGGATGGTGAGTGGACTCTAATACAGTCCGCTCACCATCCGACTTGGATAGCAGTCGTCAGGTCAAGTTAGAGGCCTTAGGGCGATTTGAAAACTCTAACACCAGGTGAGCCACACCACTACACGAAAAGAAGAAGACCATTCGGCTTGCAGGCTCCCTTAGCCCACTCTAATTGCGGAACCAGACATCGCGAGGCGTGCGTTCCGAATGGTTGCCTCGCATGCCTCGGGCTGTGTGGACGTGTGTGCTCACATTGAGTATTCGCGTCATACGATCGTTGCGAAAGCCGCCTTAGTGCGAGCGCTCCGTATGGACGGACGGGTGTTTTTCTATTGTTCTACTGACGAACCCTGTGCGTGGTTGTTTGCGTGCTCAACTTGAGTATGTGTCGTGTGGGACGAATGCATAAATGTAATCGATCGATGTCTGGTTCTCCAAAGTATTGAAGTATGCACGAATACAGACAAGTTGCAATAACTTGTGTCCTGTACTTACAGTTAACGAGCGACAATTCGTACTCCGAAGCGACGAGCGGACGGAGCAGCCGCGCCTCCTCACCTGACGAGCTGGTTCCCTCATTGAGGAGCACCATCGCACCCTCCGCACCTAGCGGTAACCAACACAGGTAGGTACACCTGACGAGCTGGTTCCCTATGGGCAATATGGGCCACGGCTTAAGTGTAGAATTTTGCACAGTGGGAGGTAACGTGTTTTAGGAGAGAGGCCAAAAGAATATGGTCCGTCTTCCGAAAGTAGGCGATAAATAGACAAAGACAGCCCCAAAAAATAAATTGGGTTTGTAACAGGCATATAGTATTTATACACCCTCTTTCCCTCTTCAACAAGAATCGTTAGTAGAGTCTTCCTACTAGAAAGTTAGAAGACTCTAAATTACTATTTCTTATTCTATGACTTTCCTACTCCCTTTGGATTGCATTCTTTAAGTTAAGTAGGGATGAAGATAAGAATTAAGATGGATATGTTTATGGTTTCTTGACAGTAAACGCACGGCTTAAATTGCTTGATTTCAAAATCTGCCACCTTTACATTTTACTATTTAAAATAATTAAAGTTTGTAAACCATGGAACTGGATAAAAACGAAAAGAAAAATAATTTAAAGTACCAATTACAAATATCCATTGTCTAGTCACCGTAACACAAGCATAGTATCTTACCACGGGAGTAGATGGCGCTGTGTTCACAGAATTCACTATATATCTCCATATTCCAGGTCCCGCGTGGGGTCGCCCCCCGGCGCCCGCCCCGACACCAGCCCAGACTGTGCGTCCGTCAGCTCTTCCTCCACCGAGTGATGCCACCCGGCACTCGGCACCGTAGTACACACCGCGGCCTGGACCTGCTTCTATGAGGAGTTAATACCTAAGACACTAGCTACGTATGAGATTGGCTATTATACAACATGGAATAGTCCGAAAGATCTTAACCAGCTCATATAGAATCTGTTATATGACTTGACGGTTCAATATCTGGGACTTAGATCCCAAAGCCATCTATCGAGTGGAAATAGTAAAAGAGAAAGAAAACATTAAAAATAAACTCTGAAAAAAATAACAACAAAAAAATTAGCGGAAAATAATTGAAGAAAACGAAATAAAAAACGATTAATTCGGAGAAAAAATTGCAATGCAATATTGGAATGATTTTCGGAGCGAAAAATGAGTTAATGTAGATTTTTTTCCCATGCATACTCATCATTTTAAAAACCAATTTTGTATCTTAAACTTCCGTATCGTTACAAAAAGAACATTCAAACTTATCAATCAAATCAAAAGTCATATAACCGATTGTCCCACATCAACAGTGTCTAAGGCTGGCATAGTACAAGCCTTAAGTGGTACCAAGGCCTAGAACAGGCCGGAATAAGACTCGAAGAACAAATTCTACGGATAATTTGCTCAGAAACTACAATAGTGTGAGAGTTGTAAGTGACAGTTAAGTGAAAGAAAGTTACAGTGAGACAGTGTATGTGTTCATATAATAAGTAAGAAATACTCAATAAAACCTTCCAGTGTCGAGTGGATAAGTGATATTGTAACTTAAGTTTAGTTTATGTGACCCGATTAAGTTATGCAGCTGTAAAGGGCACCGGTTACTGTCAAGCGACAAGCATCAAGCTTCAAGCCTCATGTTGAACAAGCGGGAATAAATTATGTTTCGCTTTTGTTTGGAACCCGTGGGACGTCTCGTCCTGAAGTTTTATTTTCGTGAAACCTATTATTTTATATGCATATTGATCAATTTAGTTCCGCGAAAGATAACGAATGTAGTGCAACTACAGTACCAAACACGGAATTAGCGCTTCGGTTTGTTGGTTTCGCAACCCGCCCTCCGGTGAGAAGAAACCACAAGAAACTCATGGGGTTTTTTATCATAATAGGCAGTGTCTAAAAAGATTTGCAACAATTTGTTAGAGTCATAGAAATCAGACGAAAAAGTTTTTAAAATACAGCCTGGTGCAGACAGACGGACAGTGGAGTCTTAGTAAAAAGAATACGTTTTTACCCCTTCAGTATGGAACCCTAAGAAATTTTTTTAAGCTCAAAATACATGACGACACTACCTTAAACGCCTTAAACACCGACTAGCACACATAAATGTAGGTACAGTGTAAGTGTGATCGTGTATTTTGGGCTTGAGAATTATTCACGCAGTATGATGCTTGACGCGACTAGGTGTATCTTCTTTATCTAGATAATATGAAATTATGTAAGCGACGGTAAAAAAACGAAAACAATCAATATCACAAAACCAATTTAGTACCTAAAATGTAAGCGCGCCATTGGTCGTTTTAAATGTTGAAAGTAATTATTGTGATTGGTTGTTATAAATGTACCTGAATGTTTTACTCCAATGTTGATTGGTCAATTATTTGCTTTGTAAAGATTAGCTGTATTGTTATTGGCTTCAGAATAAGTGTCATTTTGGCTCCGCCTAGTCAAATATGTTTTAACCCCTGATTACGTAAATATGTTGCTAACAAATTTCGATTGAAACAATGGAAATTGTTGATTACACGTCTTTCAGTCACTAACAAATTGTCATTGCAATGAAGACAAGCGACTGTAACTGTCAAATTGTATACCGTGAACGCAAAAATCAACAATTTCAATTGTTTTAATCGAGATTTGTTAGCAACTTAGTTACGTAATCAGCTGCCTGGACACGTAGGCGATGTTAGATATTCCCTGCGTTCAATTACTTTTTTGGAAATTTTGCAGTTTCACTGAACCCTTTTATCTATATTCCAATGTGGTAAAAAATCTGCCCCATTTAAATATATTTCTGTCCACCAATAAGTCCCTGCAGACAATAGGAAAAAATAATTATTAAAACTATTAAGAGCGCATCCTATCGTCCCTGTTTTCACATGCATATACATTACCCTATCATCTTGAATACAGCTTCTAACTATAGTAATTTTCAAACATTTTTATTTTAAGACTTAGTACTTGCTAGTACAAAGTTCGCTCAGCTTTTGTAGCGTTGTCTGGTCACACCTAAGCTTCGATATTTTTTTGTAGATCAAACTATTTTGTTTGAATATTATTATTGTCTAATTTTTTCTCTTTTTGGGTTTGACAATACAAAGGCCGATGGACACCGACCCTTGTTGGGAATATGTTTCTTATGTTAAAGTAATAATGCTTAAAATTGCGCACGATAGCGTCTGTACTTATCATAATGTGCTCGATTGGTTCATGATCTCATAGTTAGATCCAATCTATATTGAAAACTACGTGCAGCTACTGATTTAAGAGCGTAGACGAGCTGTTTTGTTTCTCCATACAACTATATTGAATGTAAAAAGATTTCTATTACTTGGTTATTTAATTGACACATCATCCTGAAGAAAAAAATGAAAAAAAACGAAAACGTCAGATTATGTTCTGATGAATTTAAGAAAAAAAACATACTGTAGTCTTTTTGTTAATACTGAGTTTTGTAGACATTTTTCTACTTTTAAGAAGTAGGCACCTACAACATAACTATTAATACGAAGGACGAAAAGAAAACGAATTATGAAAAAAAAACAAAGATATTCTTCTGAAGGGATTATTTAGAAATGAAATAGGATATTTGCTTAGACATATCACGACTCGTCTACCTTCTTAATATTTTTATATATTTAAATGAATAGCTGCCTATTAAATTACCAACAGTTTTATTTCTAAACGAGTTTTTTTATAGTTAATTTGGCTGTTTCTTTTTTATATAAACCTACCTTGTTATTATTTAATGAATTGGCTATTAAACCAAAATCATTATACATATTAAAACATATTTTTTTAGATTTATTATTTTCCCAAGTTTCCTTGGTATTTAATAAAAATGTTTTTTTTCTGTTTATATTCATATATGTACATATTATATTTTAACCATTGTATGCACGGTTATGTATATCCGTCCATAAGGTAAATAAACAAATGTACTTTAATTTCAAAATGCCTGCTTGTAGATTTTTTTTTAATTACCTACCTAATATAGTTTTTATGTTTCTAAAGTAAAAAAATCTAAGAAACGACTAATAGAAAACCATGTTTTTGTACAACGCTATCGACTTATCTGTGCAGGCAGACAAATAAGGAACTAAAATCGACTCATAGATATTCGTTAATTTATTAGTACAGTAGCGCCACCGCTATCTACACAGATAAATGTGTCAAAATGTAAAACTCATTGCCAATCAAATGCCTTGGATCTATACTACGTTTTTAAATTTCAGACTATAATCTGACGTTTAGGTTCTTTGTATTTGACATTTTTTTCTTTGGGAAATTGTGTCTAATCATAGTCTTCAATTAAAAAACGAAGTATAAGTGTAGCTAGTCAAAACAAATTTCATTAATTTTAAGTCGGCAGTTATAAGAAATATTTCAATGGAAAAATGTTGCTTTGGAAAATTTCAATCGTGACCAACTTATATTTTGCAAAACCTTTTTATATTATTTTTCTCTGCTTTGTAAGTTTGCCAATAGTACTTGGCAATATGTCTGCCTGGTAGGCAGGAGGCGCAAGTTTATATCTCTTCGGGGTTGCAATTTTTGAAGATGCAGTTTTCCTTGAATATATTTCCTCTGAAAAACTAGCAGATAATCGATAGATTAGGTTGTTAAACAAACAAACATACAAGCAGGTTTGTGTGAGGTATACTTAAAGAAAAAAAAAACACCAGACTGAGTATTGTTTTGTTAAGTAGAAACAAATATAGCATGCACAGGCGGCAACAAAAGTGGATCTCCACTGTATAGTTCTAAAACACAAACATTGCAAGGCTTTATAACTAAACGGTGGATATCCACTTTTGCTGCTTGGCTTAATTTCAAGGGATAAATAGTAAAACTAACTTTAAATAGTGATTATTATAAGAGTTAGATACTTTATGCAATGTGTACCACCTTTATTGAGTGATAAAATAATAAATATATGTTATAGGAGCGAAAAGGGGCCATGAAATTGTTTTAAGAGACCTGCGGTTACACGGCTCTTGCAACAGTGCCGAAATATCAAGTTCTATTAAATTAATCACCAAAATACAGGCGAATATAACTTCTCATTTTTTTAATAATTTAAAAACATACTAAAAAACCCGGTTTGAAATCACTTTAGTATTTTAGTAAACTGGTTACTTTAGCCCAAGTCGTAATAATCGCGGGTCCCTTGATTTTTTTTTACTGACCAGACATGAAAATAGCTAATCTTTCCTCTCGTCAGTTTTTTTACGTTTATTTTCGACAGCGTGGGAGTCATGTTTTTTTTTGTAACATATTCGGTTTATATGTAATTATCTAGTCTGAAATTAAGTCGCATTTAAGCATAATCATAATCTGTAACTAATGGTTCGCTAAGTTCGACAATTAATTATGTTTAAAAGCGACTATTATATTCAAACTTAAAATTATTTACTTTTAAGTTATGTACTTATTCTAAGTGAGCATTTAAGTTATTTACGCGTAACTTAGACTAAGATAGGTACTTCAATCCATTGGATTTATTATTATATACGAGGAGACTGGTTTGTAATGTTTAAAGTAAATTGTTTAGTGTTTACATTCCCATCTTGCTGTTTCTTGTACACCTTGTGTGGTAATCAAGATAATAAAAAACCATAACAGTATTTATATTTGTGTTTTATTCACTGCTACATAAAGCACCGATTAATTAAAATGTAAGTTGAAATTTGGAGCCAGATTTTAGGTGTCTACAAAGTTACCCGTATTTCAAGAAAATCGATAACTGGGCGAGGACTTACATGCCTACGAAAATATAATGTCTCAAAACTAGATACTCTATAAAATAATTATTATTTAATGGTTTGGTGTTCTAAATCGCGAGTTTCTTCAACGGATAGTAGAAGTAACAGCAACGAGACATCTTCAAGGTCCTTCGTGACGACAGTTTTAGGTGTTACTTTGACTTTTACTATTGGTGAAGCAATTCGGCGTAACTAATTCTATATCATATATTTTTTTTTACCAGATATTTGTAAATGAAAGCATGGCGTGGCCAGAATAAATGGGTGGGTGTGTAACTTTGGCCCGGTCTATGCGTTCGAGCAATATTAATTTCGTCGTGAATCAAAACTGAGACGCCGGAGGGAGAAAGCGCGTGCGAGGTCATGGTCATTCATTGTAGCACAGATCGGGCCAAAGTAAGACGCAGTTTACAATAATTACACATAATTCTATTATTAGAAAAACACAAAGTTAAATAAACAAAATATTTATTGAAAAAGAGTACTTTAGCTAAGTATTTACAGTAAAATGAATTAGTTGTACATTTATTTATACGAACGTAAAAAAGTCGTTAATTCACAAATGCATTCATTGAAATGAAAATAACTAAGTATAGAAAATTTTAATTTTAGAAAAATAACGTCATTGTTGCAGCTTTTCTGCAATATTTAATTTATTTATTTACCTAATTCAGAAACCAAGCGCTAAACCTTATCCCTGTCATTATAATATGAGTTTTAAGGTCTGACCTGGTTTAAACCATGATCTAGACAAAGTAAATCATGGTCTAAACCAGGTCTGGAACTTAAAACTCATTTTATAATAGCATGGTATTGGTCCGGGATACGGGATATAATCCCTTACTCCGGATCAGATTATTATATATTTTCCTAATAAGGATACCAAGCACTGTACCTTATTGGTCTGAGATACGGGAGTTTATCCCTTACTTCTCGACTCTGCCTACATTTCAACGGATTTCATACCTTATCTCTGATCAATAATGTTTAATAACACTAGTATTCTAGTTAGTTGCATTCGTTAGTGAGATATTGGTCTCCAAAATACAACCATATCTTTTACATTTTCTATGAAAAGGTTTTCGCCTAGGCGTTTAATTTAAGGCTGTCTTGCAGCAAGCTGGGTTAAATTCCCAGAGTTTGGTGGTTTTAGCATTATTTGGTCTAATTCTAAGGTAAAAAAGTTAGCTATCTCTTACAAGTGTGGTTTCGACGCGAAATATACAGAGAAACCCATTCATAAAGTATACAAGCGATATTTGGAACATTAAAAGTTAGCTATCTCTTACAAGTGTGGTTTCGACGCGAAATATACAGAGAAACCCATTCATAAAGTATACAAGCGATATTTGGAACATTACGATTACCCCGTCGAGAGACATTGTATGGGCATAATTGACGTCAGGCAAACACCTGGCTACAACGCAGAAGGTCGCGGGTTCGATTCCCGCCGGCGACAAGTATTTAGGCTGACCATAAAGGTTTGTTGTCTTTAACGGACGAATACAGAAACGCAACTCAAAATTTGAGTTCTACTTAAACAACTAACACCTCTCAAATTCAAAAAATTCCATACTATTTTTAAATTTGTAAGCTGTTCAATTATTCAAGTACGCCTCAAATTTTAAGTGGCGTTTCTGTATTCGGCTGTAAGAAGCATAATATGTATTTATTCATACAAAAAAAATCTAATATATCAGTTGTCTAGTACCCATAGTACAAGCCTAGCTAAGCTAAGCTTAGTTTGAGGCTAGATGGCGCTGTGTACAATGCCCTGCAGTATTTATTATTTACTAATTTAGACTATACAACGATAACAAATATCATAATTACAAAGAAAGTTGAATGTGTTTGATTCTCCATGACGCAATAACCGCTGAACCGATAGTGATAAAACTCGGTACGTAGATAGCTGGAGACCTAGATTAACACATAGGCTACTTAGATTTTTTCTTCTGTCTTCTAAAACTCGTTTTTCGGTTTTAAAGGAACAGTCTACCTACTCTTTTCTCCATACAAACTTTACTGTTTCCTCCCTGGATAAAGATATTAGAAAAAATATGTTTATGTCATAAGTCCAATATCAGCTATGACCATGTCCTTGCGTTTTGTTTTTTTTTTTCATTTTCTAAATTTCAGAATTTTATTCTTATTATTAAAGGTAAAAAGAAATAAAATGTAGGGGCGGTCATGGCAGATACAGGTTTTATGTCATAAATATATTAGCTGTAATGTATTTATCCAGGGAGGAACAGTCGACTACATTTGTATGGAATAAGAGTAGGTAGATTTTCCTCTTAATCGCGTGGTGTTTATTTAATAAATAAAATAATAAATTCTCCGAACAACACACAGCGCCATCTAGCCCCGTGGTAAGCGACTAAGCTTGTGTTACGGTGACTAGACAACGGATATAATACTTATATTTATTTTTCTTTTGTAAATACATACATATTATATATAGAGGGACACCCAGACCAGACACTATTTATTTTTTAAGCATAAATACTTGCACCCGGCGGGAATCGAACCCGCAACCTCCTGCATTGCAGTCGCGCTTTCGCACGACGCGCCACCGAGGTCGTCAAAATTCCTCCTTATTCCTTTTAGCATTGTTTCAATGGTCAACGTTTCGAGACCTTTACAGGTCATTTGAGTTTAATTTCATAGGTCACTTTTTATCCCGTAGTTCCCGCGGGATCGGGACTTGCGCGAGTGAAACCGCGGGGCGCAGCTAGTTGCGTTATAAAGTAACGGTCGAAATTAAACTTCAATCATTTGTCCCAGAGACCGACTTCTTTCATTTTCGTGTGGAAATATTTTTCTAAAGTGTTGGCACATCTGAAATGAAAAAAACATAACGGTAAATACAGGGACCCTTTTACATGTTTGGAATGTGTCATTTTATATTGTAATCATTTCCATGTAATATGGGAAGTTACAAGCCGAGTTGAACTGCAAAGTTCGCCGGTAGATGTCACTACGAGGCACTATAGTCCAAGAAGGTCGGTTGCTGATCACAATTCATTTTCCAGAATGTCGCGAAAATGAAAATTTATTTAACTTACATGAAGTTAAAATATCCTACTTTATTAAACACTAAGAATTTTTTGGTAATTGTTTTAAAAAAATATAGAAAAACTGCGCCAAAGCATCCTCTTGTTACGTCAACGCTTGGAAGTTGTCCTTGGACCTCCAAGCGAAACATGATATCTCGATTAAAAAATGTACTATATACCATGTGTCATACCTTTTTAGAAAGCCCCGTTTATATTAATGCTGATACAGTTATTATATTATATGTATTTTGCGTATCTTATAAGTGTAAACTACTTTACACAGCCCAAGGAAAAAAGTCAAAATGAAAAGTTCGTTGAAGGTTTTCGCAGTTACCCACGCTTCCCCATCCTCTATTTTTTAAAATAATTTGTAGCTTATATATTTAGTAATAGATATACGAAATAATTAGGTGCGGTATTTTGCGATATTTTAAGCTACATGCAAAAATGTCTTCAAAATCGGAACAAAAGTTAGGAAAAATTATAGCATTATATTATTGAATATTATACCAAAGTATAAACGTAGTTAGGTATTTAATATGAAATTAAATAGAAATTATAGGTATTAAATTAAGTAAATTTCGGTTTCGTTTGATAAGAAGTAAGGAAAAAATTGGCAACCATAAAAGATAAGATTTTTTACCCATATTATTATTATTTACAGTTATGAAATTTTATGAAAACAATGTGGTGTGATAAGTACTTATTAGTTTGATTAACTATCATTTTTAGTGATAAGTTAATTGGAAAAAGGTCATCTTGCACTCCTAATATGCTAAAAATAGAAAATTCACACGTCTATAGATACGATATCACTTATTACAGATCCTGAAGTTATATTAGTGTAGGTATTTTTATCATAAGTAAGTACTTTAATAAAATAACAATAAAAAAAATAAAAATAAAATATTGTTATTTTATATATACCTATACTAGCTGACCCGGCAAACGTTGTTTTGCCTTATAAATTATAGATAGTAGCCGATTCTCAGACCTACTGAATACGTATACAAAATTTCATAAAAATCGGTCAAGCCGTTTCGGAGGAGTACGGTAACTAACACTGTGACATGGAAATTTTATATATTAGATTAGAAGATTGAATATTTCGTTAGATTTAAGGTAAGCATTTATTAATATTAATGTTTTAAGTGCTTTTATAGTGATTTATATTATATTATTAATATTAAAAAATGTTGCCTTAAGTTAATTTTATTATGTTGTAACATATAAAAGGTCGAAACAAACAATAAAGTTATTTTCGTATATTCTTCATGTTTTCAATTTCATTAATTTTCACTATCTACGCCCCGCGGTATTACCTGCGTAAATCCCGGATCTGTAGGAATATTTAAAAAAAAAATAAGCTTATGTGTTAGTTTATGTCTTCAGCTATCTACATACCAAGTTTCATCGCAATCGGTTCAATAGATTTTACGCGAAGAAGTAAGAAACACACGCTTCAACTGACGAACTTTCACCGTAATAATATAAGTAGAAATACATTAAAAATTAAAAATATTTTTAATTAATTGTAAGGTATATATATCACTCAATATGTATACCAATTTGTAGAAATGTATCTTCATAAACAAAAAAGATATAGATTTTTAATCAGCAAACGACCTTCTTGGACCATAGTGCGAGGCCTTACTCGCAAGAACACACGAGGAAGTGCTTTCTTATTTCGATTTCGACCAGGGCTACCCGTGGCGAAGCGGTCAAACGTGTTGCTTCGGATTTCCAATAGCCGCAGGTTCCAATCCCGCCAGGTACTAGGGTCGGGTCGGGGTTCGTTTGACGATAACTTGAGAACCGATGCACCGATCTTCATGATTTTTGGTATTGGGGTGTTTAAGGGCAATAAGGTTAAGTTCAAAGATGAGCGGGATCGGTATGGAGATAGGGGGTGATAGGAAGGGATGAAAATTATAGAGCAAACAAATATAACCCAAGTGGGGTATCAAATGAAAGAGCGTAAAGTCAGTGACAATAATATGGTACCATGGAACTGATTTGACGATGGACCTGGAAGTTATCCATTCACCAGAAACTCTTCGTCAGAATAAGGTAAATTGCACCAATCAATGAGTTAAAATGAGCACTATCGGGACTTAAGCCGGTCGCCTAGAGAACGGAGGTCAGGCATTATATCAAAATGAGTATTGGAACGAAGTTCCTTATCGCGCGTTGCGAAAGGGGGCTAGACGGAAAAAATTAAGGCCAAAAGTTGTAACGACACTTTTTTTTTGCTTGGAACTTCGTACCTTCCGGGTTTCCCTTGACACCTCTCAAGTTGTTTTTTTATTTTTATTTATTAGTATACCTGTAATAGTCGGTGTCGGGCGAGTTGTAGAGCCTGCAGTTGGTGAATATCCTCGTCATGTCCGCTACGAACAGCCGCTTGGACACGTAGTAGCGGGACTTCAGCCGGTCGCCCATCGAACGGAGGTCTAACGGGGAAATAAACAAATTTCTATAAGTCGTAGAACAAAAGTTGTTCGCCTAGACCTCCTTTTGGCTTATACTACTGTTTGGTTTATAATTAGTGCCTCCTTTAGCCGGGTGAGTGCCAAATCTTAGGCGCTAGCCAGCTTGTTCGAAAAAAAGTGTAGGTATATTTCAGATACTTAAGATCTCAAAACTGTAAACTGTAAACAAAAATCCCAGTCATTTATTTGAAAGTGACAGCTCTTTATTTACTTTTTCCTTTAAAATTATTAATTTTATGTTTACATTATTGATTTAATTTCTGAAATAGAGTATAGGAGCGTGAGCATTAAGATTATGTTACGTTTATAAGTAAGGGGGTAAATGTATAGATACTTATAGTAGATTTAAAGTTTAGAAAAGAACTTACCCATAGGATACTTAATATGATCATAATAATCCGGTACTTCAGACTTATCGACTGGCTTCAGGAATGGCCACGAGGCCGCGTGATTTTTTACCTGAAAACAACATTTCATTTTAACTAAGAGCACAGAATACATAATAGTATAAGTATAGAAGACCTACTACGCATAGTGTCATTAAAATAATAGTGGTCCTTGCTACGATACAATATAGCGCAATTCGGCAATTCATGGAGCCCTGTAGTAGGGTCTTAAAAAACCCGGCAAGTGCGAAACTCGCGCACGAAGGGTTCCGTACCACTATCACAATTAGGACCGAACCCTAAAATCGTTTACCAATTTTAAAATTTGATAGGAAAATGTGACATATTTAGCTTCGATTCTTACTTCCATCATACGACCACACCACTAAAAAAAATGAAAAAACGGGGCAAGTGCGACACTCGCGCACAAAGGGTTCCGTACCACTATCACAATTAGATACGGAACCCTAAAATGGTTTACAACAACCAATTTTTAAATTTTATAGGAAAATATGAAATATTTATCTTCGATTCTTACTCCCATCAAACGACCGAATCACTCAAAAAAAAAAAAAACCTTGGCACAAAGAAAATCTGAAACATAAAAGAAACTCTTTGGTAAGTAAGGCAGACTGGTATATTTGACAGATAGGGCAGCCATTTTGAATTCCATGACCAACTCGATTTGTCCTGACCAATCAGAAGGAGTTTAGCACATTGTACTAAACTCCTTGTTATTTTTGAAACACGTTTATTGTATGGGAGCCCCTTTTAAATAATTGTTTTATTTTGTTTTTAGTATTTGTTGTTGTAGCGGCAACCGAAATACATCTTCTGTGAAAATTTCAACCTTCTAGCTATTACGGTTCATGAGATACAGCCTGGTGACAGACGGACAGACGGACAGACGGACAGACGGACGGACGGACGGACGGACGGACGGACGGACGGACGGACGGACGGACGGACGGACGGACGGACGGACGGACGGACGGACGGACGGACGGACGGACGGACAGACAGACAGACAGACAGACAGACAGACAGACAGACAGCGAAGTCTCAGTAATAGGGTCCCGTTTTTACCTTTAGGTACGGAACCCTAAAAAAAGAATCTTTGGCACAAAGACAATCTGAAACTTAAAATTAAGAAACTCTTTGGTAAGTGAAGGCAGACTGGTATTTGACAGATAGCGCAGCCATTTTGAATTTCATGACCTACTCGATTCGATGTTTTTGAAACACGTTTGTTGTATGGGAGCCCCTCTTAAATATTTGTTTTAATTTGTTTTTAGTATTTGTTGTTGTAGCGGCAACCGAAATACATCTTCTGTGAAAATTTCAACCGTCTAGCTATTACGGTTCATGAGATACAGCCTGGTGACAGACGGACAGACGGACAGACAGCGAAGTCTCAGTAATAGGGTCCCGTTTTTACCTTTAGGTACGGAACCCTAAAAAGTATGGCTACGGTACCCTTTGCCCGTCGTAAAAGACGACCAAAAGGGGTTTTCTGGTGGGATACACTGTACATATAATCGTGGCTGGAGAGACACAGTGTCTGTCTGTACGTATACTCACGGCATGTAACACGGTCCGCAAGGCGTGTGGCTCCGCGTCGTCGTGCGTGTGGGAGACGGCGGGCCGCGCGGGCAGCGCGCCGCCGCCCGCCTCGCGGAGCCCGGGGATACATTCCACGGGGATGCTGCGGATCTGGATACATACATACATAAATTATAAATAAGTACTACTTCTAGAAAAAAATAAGGAAAAATACGCTTGCCAATTTAGTATTCCCAATCTTAACAGTTTATTAATGGACTTTTTCTAATGAACAACAGCTTTGAAACAGGAAAAATCAGCCACATTTTATACGATATCACCCCACTGGTTTCCCACAACTCAGGCTTGCCCTTGTGCGGGGGCCAAAAGTAAATTTACCTAATGTTTTTTTTTGTTTTTTTTTAGTAATAAATTTTTATTATAATTTTTTTTATTTCTTGTGGCGAGACAAGTTCTTATCGTAAGATGTCGCTTACGATAAAAATAAGTTAACTGTAAAGTTAACCATTAAAAGACAGGTGAGAACCACTGGAAAATGGTTTCCTGTAGCGTGAGATAGATGGCGTTAACACGTGCCTTAGTTGTTAACAAACTTGGGATGAATGCCATTCGTGATTTTCACCGCTCGGGGCAGGGACTTGTGTGGTCTAGTTAGTATAGACGTTGGAGTACAGACCCAAAGACGCGAGTTCAGGGCTCGCCGCAAGTGAAAATTTATGAATGCGTATTTTTCCTTATATATTTTTTAGATTGAAATAGCCTTGAGCAATAAAAACCGGTTTAGGCTGTGTGATGATCAGTCAGTTAGGAAAAATCCTTTAATAGATATAGATTTATACTGATGCATCTTTGATTGGTTGTGGTGCATTTTGTTGTTTAGCACTACTTACTCAATAAATTTTGTTTTTAAATTTGATTTTTTTGACACACTAATTATCGGTCACTCAATTCACCCATCCAAGTAATGACCGCGTCAAGCGTTGTTTAACCCGCACGACTATTCAAGATCGACAGGGGGCAAATTAATAACTCTATTAAAAGGAATCGTAAAAACTTACTCCTTCCTTAAAACAAGTTAGCCCTGGATGAATCTTCCGCACTTCTTTCTGTCGCATATCGATCAATTTCTTTACTATCTGCAACAATACATTAGGACATAAATATTATGAAACACAACTTGTGAGGGTTCACAGACACATTGGTAAATGGGTCTATCTAGGCCCTAGGCTCATACAGCCAGATGGCTCTAATAGGCCAATAAGTTGTAATGAAAGGTCTTGGTGGGTCCCGTATAAGTTGTAATATAAGGTCTTATTGGGCCCCGTATAAGTTGTAATATAAGGTCTTATTGGGCCCCGTATAAGTTGTAATGTAAGGTCTTAGTGGGCCCTGTGTAATGTAATATAAGGTCCCAGTGGGCCCGGTATAAGTTGTAATATAAGGTCTTGGTGGGTCTTTTAATATACGGTATTGGTGGGCCCCGTATAAGTTGGAATAGAAGGTCTTATTGGGCCCTGTATCCGTTGTAATATAAGGTCTTATTGGGCTCAGTCTACGTTGTAATATAAGGTCTTAGTGGGGCCCGTATATATTGTAATATCTCCTCCTTCTGTTCTGTTTCTTCCTTTCCCTCTATCTCCTTGATGTAGCCCTGTTCGCATGGCGCGCGGCATGCTGCAGTACTAAGGCTACACTACACACACACACACACACACACACACACACACACACACACACACACCACCTCCTTCTGCCTCCGCACAACGGCCGTGAAGTGCGTGTACACGATGCGCGGGTTGAGCTGGCAGTGCATGAGCGTGGCGCCCTCGTAGTCCTTGATGTAGCCCTGTTCGCATGGCGCGCGGCATGCTGCAGTACTAAGGCTACACTACACTACACACACATACACACACACACACACGGACACGGACCTCCTTCTGCCTCCGCACGACGGCCGTGAAGTGCGTGTACACGATGCGCGGGTTGAGCTCGCAGTGCATCAGCGTGGCGCCCTCGTAGTCCTTGATGTAGCCCTGTTCGCATGGCGTGCGGCATGCTGCAGTACTAAGGCTACACTACACTACACACACATACACACACACACACACGGACACGGACCTCCTTCTGCCTCCGCACGACGGCCGTGAAGTGCGTGTACACGATGCGCGGGTTGAGCTCGCAGTGCATCAGCGTGGCGCCCTCGTAGTCCTTGATGTAGCCCTGTTCGCATGGCGTGCGGCATGCTGCAGTACTAAGGCTACACTACACTACACACACATACACACACACACACACGGACACGGACCTCCTTCTGCCTCCGCACGACGGCCGTGAAGTGCGTGTACACGATGCGCGGGTTGAGCTCGCAGTGCATCAGCGTGGCGCCCTCGTAGTCCTTGATGTAGCCCTGTTCGCATGGCGTGCGGCATGCTGCAGTACTAAGGCTACACTACACTACACACACATACACACACACACACACGGACACGGACCTCCTTCTGCCTCCGCACGACGGCCGTGAAGTGCGTGTACACGATGCGCGGGTTGAGCTCGCAGTGCATCAGCGTGGCGCCCTCGTAGTCCTTGATGTAGCCCTGTTCGCATGGCGTGCGGCATGCTGCAGTACTAAGGCTACACTACACTACACACACATACACACACACACACACGGACACGGACCTCCTTCTGCCTCCGCACGACGGCCGTGAAGTGCGTGTACACGATGCGCGGGTTGAGCTCGCAGTGCATCAGCGTGGCGCCCTCGTAGTCCTTGATGTAGCCCTGTTCGCATGGCGCGCGGCATGCTGCAGTACTAAGGCTACACTACACACACACACACACACACACACACACACCTCCTTCTGCCTCCGCACGACGGCAGTGAAGTGCGTGTACACGATGCACGGGTTGAGCTCGCAGTGCATCAGCGTGGCGCCCTCGTAGTCCTTGATGTAGCCCTGTTCGCATGGCGCGCGGCATGCTGCAGTACTAAGGCTACACTACACACACACACACACACACACCTCCTTCTGCCTCCGCACGACGGCAGTGAAGTGCGTGTACACGATGCGCGGGTTGAGCTCGCAGTGCATCAGCGTGGCGCCCTCGTAGTCCTTGATGTAGCCCTGTTCGCATGGCGCGCGGCATGCTGCAGTACTAAGGCTACACTACACACACACACACACACACACCTCCTTCTGCCTCCGCACGACGGCCGTGAAGTGCGTGTACACGATGCGCGGGTTGAGCTCGCAGTGCATGAGCGTGGCGCCCTCGTAGTCCTTGATGTAGCCCTGGAACATGGCGCGGGGGAGCGCGATGTCCTTGCTGAAGCCTTGCTTCTTGAAGTAGCCTGGGGGGACATAATGGTAACACTTAGCTGAGAACATGCTCCAGAATGAGACCTTCAAAACGAAAAAAAGAAACATTTGAAAGGCATACGTTTCTGAGCAAAATGGTGTGATACACACACAAATTTATACACAACTAGCAGTGTCGGTGACTTCGTCAGCCTATTATGTTTTGAAAATATAATATAGCCTATAGGCTTCCGCAATAAATGGATTATCTAACACTGAAGCAATTTTTCAAATCGGACCAGCGGTTCCTGAGATTAGCGCTTTCAAACAAACTCTTCAGCTTTATAATATTAGTATTTCAAACGCCGGTGCCGTCTCGGTGGCCAACTATTTTCCTACCTATTTCAACTACTGCCTTATTAAAATGTGAATAGTAGTTCAAAATTAAAATTCGTGCCAAAACAACCGTAGGTGTAACGGTTAGGGCGTGACGTCACTGACGTAAAAAACGCGTCAAGTTTTAAGGTTTTAGTATCGTATTCAATAACTTAAGTTTCATTAAATAAATACACCAATATAGTGATTTTCAATAGTATTCTTCTCATCTGAGCGATTTTCCCGGTTGCATCCTTGATGGGAGCCCGGGGCCCCCAAAACTCCAAACAATTTGGGGTGGGCACAGCAATAAGTCATTATTGACCTACTGCAAATAGATTTGGCAATATTTTTACGGTCGACCGCCTGCCTGACACCAACCCTCCTAGGGAACAAGCAAGTGTTTTTCAAGTAGTGTCAAGTACCAAACGATATATTACGATAGTTACCGATAGCGAACTCGTCCGCAAAGCTCAGGAAGTGCAGGATATTGTTCCTGATGTGGTAGTCCTTGAGGTGGTTCATGAGATGTGTGCCGTAGCCCTTCACCTGCTCGTTGGACGTCACCGCGCAGAACACCACCTCGCTGAAACCCTGGACATTTACTTGTATTTTACTATATTATTTACAACTTCGACTTCGTTCGCCTAATTTTTTTGAAAATATAATATAACCTTCCTCAATAAATAGACTATCCAAGACTGAAAGAATTCTTCAAATCGGAACAGCGGTTCCTGAAATTAGAGCATTCAAACAAACAAACACACTCTTTAGCTTTATATTATTGTAAGATAACGCCGCCTAATTTGACAGTAAATTTCTTCTTTTTTCTTTCTGTTTCTTAAATTTAATAACATTACTTTTCAAATTAAATTTTATTCTATCATGGGAGATTTTTTGATAATGCATTTGTCGTTGAAAATGATTTTAGTAGAGATATCGAAAGCGGTATTTATGAAGTAGATTTACCTGCGAAGGAAATGTCCTAAAGCATATCCCGCCAATTGGTCTCCCTTCTTTTATTAACGCTAACGTTTTGTGTTTTCTGTAACAGACAAAAGTATAACTTGACGACACACCAATAAAGAAAGACAAGTCAAAACTCTATCAATTGTCTTTTTAACCGACTGCCGAACAAGGGTTATTTGTTTCGAGAGTATATACTCTCTATAAGAGAATATATACTCTCGAAAAGAGAGTATATGGGTGAGTGAGTGTGTGTGTGTGTGTGTATGTATCCAATTTTCGTTTATCACTCTCTTGAATGGTTTGATAGATTTTAGCATTATGAGGTGTCCTTCTATCCCATAAAATCCCATTATCTAGGCAAGTATGAACTGTAAACAGAAATCTGAGAGAGGAACTTACGAGTCGAACACAAGCTGTGATATGTATTCTTTAGTCATTTCCGGTAACTGATGAGAGAACACATTATGAAGTCCTGAAAAAGGAAACAAATTAAATAAATCAGTATTGTCCAAAATTTCATTTAAACATCTTTAACATTCCGAAAAATACTTTTGAAAAGAAACTATTTATAATTTAATAAATTCTAATATGAGAAAAACGTTACGTTGATAACATGACTGTATATAATGTGTGACTAGCTGTATCCCCCGGTTAAACCCGCGTAAGTCCCCCTTTCTTATCGGATGCCTACATCATATAAAGAACACAGTCTCCAAATTTTAGCTACTACCAGCGGTTTAGGCTGTGCGTTGATCAGTCAGTCACATAGAACAAAGCTTTATTATAGACTAGCTGAGTCCCGCGGTTTCACCCACGTAAGTCCCGATAGCGTGGGAATTTTCACTCAGGCCAAATCATTTTAGAGATAAAGATAAGGTATCTATGTTTGTATGTTTATTGAAGGTTGGCCATTGGACCGATTTCAAAAATTCTTTTACCAATAGAAAGCTAAATTATCAGGGAGTTACATAGGCGACAAGTTATTTTCTTTAAAGTTAGGGATCCGTAATCCTCTATAAACGCTTACCAATCAACCACAGCATGGTCTGCTTGTTGACGGGTCCGGTGAGAGAGTTCCCAATGACATGGAATTCTATGAGTTTTCTCTGTTCCTCTACCTTCGCGGCTTCGTCACGGGGGGCTTGCATTTGGAACAAGGCCTGGACAAACACACAACGTTATTTTTAGGTGAAATGAAATATTTTTACTGTAAATTGGGTATTTTTTTTTATTTACTATACTATGAATTTAATTGAATTGTAAGTATTTTGTTTTCAGGTGTAATTCAGCATATGACATTATAAGAATAATGTCATATGCTGAATTACACCTATATTATGAATAAATGATTGAATTGATTTATGTCTGTTTCCAAGATTTAATCTCTATCAGCAACACTCGATCTATACAGTTTAGGGTGTTTATTTTTGCAAAAACACAAGTTTCCATTTCTGGCTAGGGTATTAAATTTTTCAAAAATCTAAATATGATATTTTAGTTTTTGTCAAAATCGGGGACGCAACTTCTTTCAGCATTTTTCGCTATTTCTTATAGTTTAGGATATCCCCCTGAAGGTCCGTTTAAATGGTTCACCCTGTATACTGACATCAGGGCCGCACATTTAGTTGGGGTCGTCAATAGGCGTGACGGTCCGTTCGCTGACGTCACCGGCCCGACCCGACACAAGTAAATATACTAACATCAGGGCCGCACATATAGTTGGGGTCGTCGATGGTGGCGACGATCTCAGCGACGGTCCGCTCGCTGACGTCATCCCCCCCCTCCTCGACGACGCGGCGTCGCTTCCCGGCTGACGTCAGCGGTCCGACCGCCCCGTGAGGACTCTCCAAGCCACGCTTCAGAGGCTCCTGTTTTATTGTACCTGGGTACGAAACGTTGGATTATTTTAACATAGATTTTCCTTCTGTTTTGGCGATGTTGTATTGAAATTAAAGACATTTTTCGGTTTTAATCGCGTGGTGTTTATTACTTTTAGCATTGTTTCAACGCTCAACGTTTCGAGACCTTTTCAGGTCCCTGGACTGACCTGACTGTTAATCCTGAAAAAGGGACCCGGAAAGGTCTCGAAACGTTGAGCGTTGAAACAATGCTAAAAGTAATAAACACCACGCGATTAAAACCGAAAAATGTCTTTAATTTCATCATATAAACAGTCTATTCTTAATATTATGTAAAACGTTAAGAAAAAACTTCAATAATTAGTTTTTTAATTATAGACTACGATTTGACACATCTCTCTGAAGAAAAAAATGTCAAATACAGGGAGCTTAAACGTCAGATAATAGTCTGAAATTAGAAAACGTACTATACTAAGAAGTTTTCATAAAATTTCATGCAAACATATTATTAAAAAATATTCGCAAGCATAAATATTCGCAAACATATAAAAACACAATTATTGTATTTAATTTCAGGGTTACATTTTAGTTTTTTGTCTGAAGTTCGTTTTATTTAATGTTAGCATAACCGATGATCTTGCATAGATGATCCATGAACCAGCAGATTTCAATAATTCATAAATAAGCATAAATAATTTATGATGCAGATTAAATAACCCATTACTGAACATAATTAACCCATGAACTAACATAAATTACCCATAACCGAGTATAAAAAACCCAATACTAAGTTTAGATAACACATAATCTAAGATTTATTGACTTACGCCCTTATAAACGATGACTAACTTTATGTAACGCTTGTCTTTTACTGTGACATGAAGTTTTAAAGTTAACGGATAGAGACAAACTTTACATAAACTTAGTCATCGTTTATTAGTAAAGGGGTTATTTGTTATGAATGGTATAGCATTATAAATGAGTAATGATAGTTCACCTGATGACAATGAGACCGTAGTGAACCCATCCTTGCTGTCTCCTATAGCCGTAACGCGTTCGAATTCGCCGCGTCTGCCCGCTGTTCCAATTTAAATCGGTTCAGTCAAAATATACCTGGCTTTACTTATCTACATCTACACTAATATTATAAAGAGGAAAGATTTATATTTTTGTGTGTGTTGTCTGTATGTTTGTTATGAATAAACTCAAAAACTACTGGACCGATTTCGAAAATTCTTTCACCAGTAGAAAGCTACATTCATCCTGAGTAACATAGGCTACTTTTGATCCCGATATTCCCACGGGATCGGGACTTATGCGGGTGAAACTGCGTGACGCAGCTAGTTTAATATAAACGATGAAAAACTTTTTCCCACAACATGAAGTCTCAAAAGTTGACAGACAGTAACAAATATTACATAATTAGGATTATTCACAAACGACCCTATGTATGCTCTTGTAATAAGATAATCGATGTCAGTGATAAAATTTGAGTCCACGCATAGGATCTTTTGTGAATACAGCTGTTTTTCATCTGTTAATTACGGTTTCATAATAACTAAGGGGGTAAACGAACGCAAAAACCTCACACAAACATACAACAATATTAGAAATATTTTAAACGTAAAATACATCGACAAAAATACAACGGGAGTCTATTCAAGGCGGGAGTCGAACCCGCAACACATATACTACTTTTTAAAATTTTAGACTATGATCTGACGTTTCGGTTCTTTGTATTTGTAATTGTTTTCTTCAGGAAGATGTGTCAAATCATAGTCTACAATTAAAAAAAGCCAGTATACAGTGGGTATTTTGGATATACTTACTATATGTATGTATAAATGATCATAATGGACTTGCACTTTCTATTCATATAACTATTATGTAAAACAGACAGACAATTAAGTGATCTTAAGGTTCCTTTTACTTTTTGAGTACGGAACCCCAAGAATAGTAAAACTGTAAATAAATGAGCGATACTTACTGGTTTTGTTATCGAGAATGGCTTGCAAGTGGTTTGGGGGGACTTGTTTGTATTCAGGGTCCCATATAGGAGAGCTTGTGCTGAAGATTTCCTCCTCTAACAAAGCTAAGAACCGCGGGAAATGAGTCAGGACCAGCACCTGTAATAGGTTACGTATGACCATTGAGATATTATGACGGCCTCTGTGGCTTATGATTAAATTCCTTCTGGTGTCATATCCTACTGTTAATTAACTTATCCAGACTGGTACCGGAGCCGGAGCAATGAAGCTGTAGGTTGGTTGGTTGGTTGGTTGGTTGGTGGTAAAACTGGTAAACTGGTAGCTGGCCGGAGCAATCTGGTAGTGTCACTTTGGCATGTGGTAGCTCTCCGTGTAGAGAACTGAACTAGCGTTTGGGGACACGATCAAGATCCCGGACGGTTGCTCCTGGGAGTGGCCTGACGGTACAGCGGACCCCTCCATTTATACCCAAAGTGGACATTCTTGGGGACGCCACATATAAATAGTTTTAGTCGTCCGGGATTCCTTGTTAATTCATTTATGCATTTATTTATTGAGCTGAGTTTATTTGTTTAAAGTTGAGTTGAGTTGTTGTTGTTGAAGTGGTCACAGTTGGGGACGCTATAATAACATATTTTATTCTGCATGCATAGTCTTAGCCCGAACACCAGCGACGTGTCGTAGTGCGGCAGCGAGTGTGTATATGTGTCGACACAACGTACCCGTTTCTCAGGCGGCATGCGGTCCCGCTCGGAGTGGCACTTGTCCATGAGCTGCCGGCACACGGACTTGAAGACGACGCGGAGCAGCGTGCGCCCGAACACCAGCGACGTGTCGTAGTGCGGCAGCGAGTGTGTATATGTGTCGACACAACGTACCCGTTTCTCAGGCGGCATGCGGTCCCGCTCGGAGTGGCACTTGTCCATGAGCTGCCGGCACACGGACTTGAAGACGGCGCGGAGCAGCGTGCGCCCGAACACCAGCGACGTGTCGTAGTGCGGCAGCGAGTGTGTATATGTGTCGACACAACGTACCCGTTTCTCAGGCGGCATGCGGTCCCGCTCGGAGTGGCACTTGTCCATGAGCTGCCGGCACACGGACTTGAAGACGGCGCGGAGCAGCGTGCGCCCGAACACCAGCGACGTGTCGTAGTGCGGCAGCGAGTCGCAGAACGCCGGCACGTGGCAGAACACCAGCCATCTGGGGGGTGCGGGCAAACGGACGTTGTAGGTTATGTCAACGAACAGTAACCGTTTAACATTGATCTCAACCTAAAGTAGATATGGCATCTGAAGGAAGACTGTTGAACCAAGCAACTGCAGCCACACTATCATCAAAACGTTCAGTGACAGTTCAACAGCGGGCGAGGTCACACATATTAGAAAAATAATTTAATTCCCAGGATATCGTATAAAAACCTCCAAAAATAGTTCAAAAACAACAAAACAAAGACCACGGGATCACCTTTTATCGGTTAATAAACGAAATAATTGTTAAAAAATACGTAAAAACTGAAAAATAAAATTGTATACAAATAATCAAAGATCAACCTACCACAGAACGGACACTATGTCTGTTCTATATGAAAATGGTAACGGTACTTTCTTAGGACACCTTTGACCACAGACGACTAGATTTCGCCGGCGGTTTCTCTTATGTTTGAATATCGGTTTTTATTACGTAAGTATTTGTTTTAAGCTATGCAATATAGCTTTTATCGCGGACTTTGAGCCCGGCCACCGAATCAAGAAATTCCGTAACAAAAATAAAACCTAACACCCCCCACTCCGCCTACCATGTCGCCATGGTTATTTTTTTTTCATAAAACTTAATTCCTTATATAATTGAAAAATTCAAAACCTTACTTCAAAAAAAAGAAAAAATTACATTTGATAACCTTAAGAAAGTTATCTGTTATGTAAACTAAAGACAGGCAGCTAAACTACACACCATCTTTATCTACCCAATAAAAGGGCCAGACTTCAGCTTACATAATAGATAAAAGTCGAGTGTATGTATGTATGTAAGAGAGGTTGTTCTTATTTTATTAAGTAAGTTTTTGAATTGAAGTTTTTTGATGAGAAGGTGCTATGGGTGCTCCATCAATTTGATTTCCAAAAGTTCAAAAGTCCAAAAAATATTAATTTACTGCATTTTGGGATGCTAATCTGCTCATCATTTCGAATGTTCTCATCAGATCTTCATCAATTTTTTTTGTGGCCTACTCGAGATTTTCACCTTATAAAAAAATGAATCATCGAAATCGTACATAATATAGTAGAGCACAGCGTGAATATATTGGAAACCTTCTTCTTTTTTTGAAGTCAGTAAAAAATAATGAAATGAAGATGAAACCGCAGGGTCCTTGCCCTTGTGTTGGGTGTTTAAGTATAAATTGACGGTAGCTTTATCGTAGATATGCAACAGACACACACGCGTACATCCATATACTCAACGATTTTTTAAAATTCTAATTCAAAGCTTAGGTACTTTCTTATATAGATTAATCGAATTGTCCTATCTGGCACGTTACACATTACTCTATGATGCTTTTGACTAAAACGTCACAAGCGTCATTAACTGAAGGGAAAAGCGCTGCCAGTGATATTATTTTTCATTTTCACCAAAGACGTTACAATATTGTCAGCGCTGTAGCGGCTTGTTTTATTGATTTTGTGTAAAAGGAACATGAAGTTTGTTTGAGACATCATCTCTAGTTACTACTTATTAACTCAATGCCGTTTAATGAGTTTACGTTAACTCACTGTTACCATTTAATTAGTTTACAAATAGGTTTAATGAGTTTACGTCAACTAACAGTTACAGTGTAATAAGTTTACAATAAGGTTTAATCAGTTTACCGTTTAACTCATAGTTGCCGTTTAATGAGTTTACAATTCATAAAGACAAAGCCTACTATTCAATTGCTTATTTTTTCAATAATTGCATATTGACATCTTTTTTCACATACCATGGAATGTTGAATGAACAAATGAATTGAATTCACAAATATTTTCAAGGAAACATGGAAAATTAAAGTTTGCACTCCTTGATAAGCAAGCATTGGAGACATTTTGAAGATATGTTTTGGAGGCATATTTTGAAAGAATGATTGGTTTACCTTGTATAATTGATTTGGTATTCCGATATGTCTTCAGGATTTGACACTTGCTGGAAAGAATAAAAAAAAATCGATAAAATAGATGTTGATTATACATAGTTTACGGGTGACAATAGGACATAATGGTACTGTAAATAATCGTAAGAGTTTAGGAACGCCTGGTGAGGCCATATGTATTACCCGCCTGACGAGGGAGGGTTATGTATGTTTTTCAAGCATATACAGGGTGAACAGGGTTTTAAAAAATTGGCATTTGTCTTAATTTACCATATTATGTTTGTTTCCAGGATTTGATCTTTATCAGAAACTCTATCGATCGGTACAATAATATAGGATGTTTATTTTTTTGCAAAAAGACAAGGTTCGATTCCTGGCTAGGGTTATAAATTTTTCAAAAATCTCATAATGCCATTTTAGTTTTTGTCAAAATCGGGGACGCAACTCCTTTCAGCATTTTTAGCTATCTTCTATAGTTTAGGATATCCCCCTAAAGGGCCATCCTTCCCATCAAAGGTTCACCTGTATAATATGTAGGTGGGTTGGTTAGGTTAGGTTCCCTCTCGTCGTGCGTCCACCTTGCCGTGGTGAGAGGGCTCAGTAACCGCCCACCATGGCAATCCAGCCATGTTGGGCGGTGAAGCGAAGAGGCGCACCGGGCGGGTATACTTCGCACACACTCTTTTGGTGTGTGCGGAGTATACCCGCCCAAATTGGAGGTGGGTGCCTTGCCTTCATTGGCCGGGCACGTGGGCGGTGGACTCCCGCGCGACCCGCGGTGGGTGATGGGGGCCTTGCCTTTACCGGCCGGGCCCGGCAGAGCACACTGCCTCACCAAAGCGGCAGAGCACACTGCCTGACCAAAGCGGCAGAGGACACTGCCTTACAAAACCAGAGAGGGGGAACGGGCCCGCGAGCTGCTCCCCAGCACTCGTGGGCCCAAAGTTCCACACACCGGGCGGGCAACGCAGGTTGCCGCCCAACCCGGCTCTTGGCGGCTGACTCGGGGGGGTCGGTCGCCAACCAATGAGCCCGAGATGGCGGCGGCGTGTCAACGCCGCCTCTCGCGAGGGTTGGCCCTTTTAAGGGCCCGCAGTGGGGCGGTACGGAATAATGCGAGAGCGGTTACCGTCCGCCCCCACATTAGCGGAGCGAAGGACACCGTGGAGTTTAGTGGGTATACCCTGGCCACCCACCATCTTCGGCCAGGGGGACCCCCACACACCGGGCCGCTCTCCCCCGGGAGCGGCCTGACGGTCTTAAGGCGATTCTCCACGTTAAAAAAAAAAAAAAAAAAAAAAAAAAGGTTAGGTTAGGTTAGGTTAGGGTTATAGAACTTTAACTAGGCTAGTAGGTACTTGTCTAGCTGAGCTTGTTTCATGTTCTTTAGTAGCCCACTTTTTGCAGTTGGGTTTTAATTTTAAATTGATGGGTGTTTTTATACAGACAAATACTTTTAGGTATACAAATGAACTCACCAATTTCCTAACACTGGGAGTCTCAAAGTTCCAATGGTTGAAGCAATGCAGGAACATCTTGGCCAAGTCATACATGGTCTGCCATTCCCGTTGAGGTAGTGTGTTGAACTTGTACAGAACAAAGTTGGTGATAGCCTTCGCTATGGAGGGCCGCTCGAACGGAGGCTGCCCGAGTGGGCCCTCGATCCGGGGGTGCGACCGAGTTAGGATGCATTTGCGGAGAATCTGTGGGACAGTATTAGCACATTTAACATTTAAAACCATATATAAGTATAAAAGATAAATAGATACACACTTTACTGTAGCAAAATAAACAAGTAAAACAATTTAAAACTTAATAGTGTGGCACAATAGGCGGCTTGATAGCCTAAGGGCGATCTCCTCCAGACGTAAATAAATAAAATTAAATTTAACAGATTTCTTTAAATGTAGTTCTTATGCAATAATCTTAAGGTTTATTTCTAGAAATATCAAATTCACAAGAGAAAGTAGAGGTAGAAAAGTAGAGAAAGTAATTAATAAAATCTTTCTATGCAGTCAGTTCTGAACTAAGTTCGACCCATCTCTATACCCAATATAAAGAGGAGCTTATTGGACTAGCAGTGCCCGTCAACCTTGTATAATCGTGCGGATTAAAGAACAACTGGGGCGGTCATTCATTACATGGATGGGTGACCGATAATTTGTGTGGCGAAAATCATTTTCATGCTTGTGTGCTTGTTATCTCCAAAAGCAGTCGCTAGATCAAGTTAGAAACCATAGGGAGACGTGAAAACTCAACACTAGGTGAGTCACACCACTACACGAAATGAAAAGGACCAATAAAAAATAACTAACCTTAAATAAATAATAGTAAATCCGTTTAGTATCATGATCATCCTCTCTGTTCATGGACATGAATATGTTCTCCACATCCACGACAGCCCCGAGGAGTCTGTTCACCTCCACCACGGGTAGACCCTGCAGTTGGGTCACATGTTTTTCTGGAATAATAATGGTAATAATGTTAACTCGATCCAAGAAGTGCTGGCTTGACGTCGTAAGATCGCATATACGTGCAAATGGCCTCACTACGCGGGATGCTGAAGTTCGTGCGAAGTGAAGACGTAAAAGTAGGACAGCAGGGCTTGGATGGATGATGATGAATCCCTGAGAATCTGTCTGTTAATTTAAGCCAACTTGCTTTCAATTGCAATTAAATGAAATATTTTACAAGGAGAAAGGCATAGTCAATTCTCCTGTGACAGAATTTGAACCTGTGTCCCTCGCTTGCTGGGCGAGTGTGCTTACCATTGTGCCACATGGGAACCCACATGACACGGTGAATTAACGGTTAAAAAAACTGTAAAACTGTTCTGGTTAGTTAGTTTCACTGAGCCTTTTCCGCACTTAGCCTTACAATTGGGCCATTGTACATGATTTCTTAGAGGGCTTAAGACTCCACGGGAGCCTACCCCGCATTGGCGAATATCCCATGCCTTCGAACCGTGGTTTGTCCTAGGACATGTCGGTTTCCTCACGATGTTTTCCTTCACCGTAAGAGCGATGTTAATAGCGCACTTAAAATTTTCTTAAAGAAAAAGACATTGGTGCGGGGTCGGCCTGGATTCGAAACCACGACCTTCGGAATGAAAGTCGCGGTATCTACCACTAGACCAACACCACTCTGAAAAAAACTGTTCTGGTAGATAACATCCAAATCAAGCCAAGTTCTGGATAAACAAACAGGATGAAGCATAAGCATAATCGTTTATCTGTCACAGCACAATTCTTGATGATGCATTTCTCTTTGTAACTGTTACTACTTCATTTAATTGTTACAATCAGAAGCAAGGTGGCTTTAACAATATCATAAGTGGAAGGCATAGGAAAAGTTTCAGCCCCTTTTCCATTGATCTGTTTTATTTATTGTATAAAACTTTGCACTTTAATGTTAAGTTTACCATTTTAGTTTCTTTCTTACCTAATATATGATTGCAATTTCTACAAGGATCGTTGAAGCTGGCCAGTGGTTGGTTGTCAGCTCGCACAATGCTTTTTGTTGGAGTCTGTGGCACCGGGGTCTTCCAGCCATTGCAGGTGCAGTCTGGTGTCTAGAGATTTTATTATATTGTATTTGGATGCTGTCAATTATGAGAATATGTAAAGGCTTGATGGATATGAGGATCAATGCTTTCAACCACCTTAATCTATTCAATAGTTTTTAATGATAAACAAGTAACAAACAATCCATGCAAACTTTTGCATTGCTGATAATATTAGTGAGTACTCTTGAGGACTCAATGTATCAGCACAATAAGTTTCACCGAAATTGATTCTTTAGATCAGGAGATTATCTCCGACACAAATGTATCCTTAGGGAAAAAATCTATATTAAAGGAAGGTTTATAAAATTTTTAAACAAACCTGACAAGCAGAATAAATAGCCAATTTCAACAGTTTCTTATTATGTGGCCAGTTGTAGACTTGTTGTTTCCGCTGTTGAATGCGTTGCAGGTTGGATTGTCGAGAGGCTTGACCCTCGCTGCCTGCCGGCGTTGATACATTGGCTGACGACCCATCATCTGTGTTTACATTTGATACTGCTGAGAAAAGGATAACAGCAAATGTAGTGCCGTTGCCGTTAGTAGTTCAACAATTTCTACAGACAGATGATTAACAACCAACCTAGTTATTCTACATTTTACGGGTAATATTCTGCGTTCTTGTAGTGAGGAATAATATCAGTGAGTAATTTAGTCAATAGTTCTTGTCTTCAAGTTGTAAGTAAATGAAATTACTTGTTGTACAGCATGAATTGCTTCAAAAAGTTCATCTTGTGGTGCATTACGATTTATACTAATCGCCCTAAATTCCATTAGTAAGTAGTCCTACTTAGTACTCAATTAGATAGTCATAAAGTTATCTACTGGGTCTACACAGGTCTAAACTACTTGGTCCCAAGGAAAGTTGGTGTCAGGCCGGCGCCTGGCCGCAAATGTAATACCAATTCTCATTGCAGTAGGTATGGTCAATGAAGGCTACTGGGCCGACTTGCCGACCCCAAATTATTTGGGATAAAAGGGCGAAGAATTTTAAAAGTCTTCTTTCTAACTAATTCAGTCAGATTTGCAAAGTTTGGTTAGTTTGTTATCATTATTTTGTTTATTTATTTACCTTCGCCTTGAGCTTGGGAGTCCGCATCCGTCGACATGGCAATATCGCCGATTTCGTCCAAATGTGAAGACATTTTCACACGCACAGAGATCAAACAAAAACACTGATTTAATTATAACCCATTCTTTAACTTGAAAAGCGCATGTGGGACAAAATACAAAGAGAATAAACAAATCAATACGAATACGCTACGAGATTACAACGCGCAAACTCCGGCCATTTTTTAATTTTGACAGTTTTACCACCCAATGACAGCAATTTGACAACTGTAGATTAGTGTTACCATTTTCAGTCAGACATAAAACTTACCGTTTTAGAGCGAATGCCTTTTGCTAACCGTCCATTTGTTTGATCTATGCCTTGATATGAGTCAGGTAAGGACAAACAATTTCATAAGTTTAAATACTAATGAATAATTAACAAACAATATAGTGATAAAACAAAATAAAAAATAATTTTACTCCTAATCAACCTGCCAATCAAAAGGTAGTTTTTTTTTTATATCATGGTAGCACCGAAACAAACGGAAAAGGAAGATATTTAGTTTACCGCCAAATCAGCAGGCATTCGACCATCCGGCAGCTGCTGGTAGAGTTTTGGCGGGAATACTTCAAGGCGGCACGGACCCTACTATGAGTTGAAATGTAAATACGTACATTTTTACGAGCTGATTATTTACGTTGCTTGCAGACGTGCCGAACGAAACTGTAATTGGTCATAATGCGTTGCATTACATACGTTGCGAACTTGGGCTCAGAATGTTCCTCTATTAAAACGTTACAGTGCACACTTTTACTTTACGTATAAACGCATGGTAGTAGAGCGTGTAAACGTTTACCTGATAAACGATAAGTTCCACTTCGTCTACCCAGCAAAATGTCTAAAATGTGATGTTTTATTTTAAAAATACTGAACCGATTGCTATTAAAATTGATGAGGTTTGTGAAATATAACCTTTCTATAGTAGCTTCCAATATTACCTTCTTTAAATTTTATGTAATATTTAAACATGCTCTAACTAATAAGTACGTACATGAACCTCCCTACCCAAATCTCTTTATTTTACTATATAGGTAGTAGGTACTTATCAGAGTACTATTGCATAGCTAGAACGTTATTGTTATAGCCTAAATGGACCTCTTTACGCTTGTCCTAGTAGCGTTAGTTGGTATGATCTAGCGGGCGCCCGCTAAACATTTCAGGAACGTATTTCGTTTCAGTACGCGCGGGAATTTCTCTCGAATCAGACATGCCCGACGACGCACAAGGAATTTCTGAATACGAGAATTCGAAATTCGATTGAACACCAAAAAATAAATTCGTTCCAAATTAAAAAAAAAACCCTCAAACCGTTCCGAATAATAAAAAAATAATTTCCCAGGTATTTAAAAATAGAATACCTACATTTTTTTGTTAAAGTGAAGTAATACATTTTTAGAAGTTTAAATTAATTTTGATTTGCCTGCTACTTCTACAGGCCAAAAATAAATTAAAATTAAATATTTTTAAGTTTTATTTAAACTGTATTTTATCAAAATTTAGATATTTTTAATGTTTAACATTTTATATAAGTAATCAAAACTTTACTTAGTATATTGGACACTAACAAAGAAATTAAAGATGGAATCAGTAATCTACCTACGCGATAACGAAACCTACGACGACTTTTTCAACCGCTGCAACAACATCACCCACTTCGATTGCACTGAGGAAGAAATGCTTTGGTGGCTGATGGGGTCTAGACGGCTACCGTTAAAAGAAATAGTCCCACTTAGCATATTGTTAGTAGTGATTTTCCTAACTGGAGTGGTTGGGAATGCTTGTGTGTGTGTCGTGATTGTGCGGCATCCAGGATTGCATACGGCGACGAATTATTACTTGTTCAGTTTGGCTGTCAGTGATCTATTGCTTTTACTATTTGGTAAGTACTTACCTCCTTTGATTTTAAGTAAGGAAAACAGTAAGGAAACCTGCATGTCCTAGGACTCACCACGGTCCGAAGGTTTGGGATATTCGCCAATCCGTAGTAGGTTCCCGTGGCGCGGCGTCTTACTGCCTCACCCCTCTAAAAGGAGGCCCTTGCCCTGCAATGGGACATATTAACGGGATAATTACCTATTTATCTGTATAGGTAGCTACACTGTACTGTAGCTACATTACTCTTGCAAAAAAGTACATACTCTTGGTAAAACGCAGCCAAGTGCGAGTCGCACTCAGACGGACAGTGGAGTCTTATTAAAAAGGTTACTTTTTACCCTTTGGGTATACGGAACCCTAAATTTAGGTCCTAATTATATTATATTAATTATGACCGTAATGTAAATATTTTTAACGAAATATTCAATATAACTTATCTATATAACCCGCCAAAGCCATCAAATGACTATTTCTTTAAGAAAAAAAAAGTGCGCATTTATTTAAATTATCGCGAGGTAACGCGCGTCTTTTAAGACGAAAGGATACCTACTCGTTGTTCATACAAACGTTGTCGACTGTTTGAAAGACATACAAATATGTTTTTTTGTGCCATAAAACCAATATCTGCCATAACCATGCCCCTGTGCTATGTTTTTTTTTGTTTTCTAAAGAATAGATATAATATTTTGAAAAATAAGAGTATTTCTACGTAAGTCTGTTGTCTATGGTCTTAACAAACAGAAGGACGGACAGTAAACACAGTGATTTTTCCAGATTTATCACTGTTTTATCCTCTTGACATAAAAATAAAAAATATATGTATAACGTGTCTTAATATGAGGAAAGTATCATACTTCGCTTCTCATGCTTCATTCAAATTTAATAAAACCTGACTTTCAGACACTTTTATATATATAAAGTTAATAAAAAACTTAGAAAACAGAAACTTACCCTAAACTTTTTATTTGATCTTTTATTTATTTACCTATCTGTACACTGGACATGTAAAATTTTATTCGAAGTCTCGCCTGCCTGACTGAACCATATTCTATCAACGCAGAGCCCAGAACACTGGTCCTAGAGACATGGAATTTGGAGAGAGTTCCTTGTGATGTGAGGTATAAGAAAGCGGGTTTTTGGAAAAATCTGTGGGGGAAACCGCGGGTATCTGCTAGTATTTCATATGTTTTAGAATAGGTAAGTTAAAAAACCCTAATAATTAACATATCAAATTAAACATTTAAATATAGTTATTATTGTAATGAACCTAAACAAATATTTTCCATCCGTTCCACACTCTAGGATTGTACTTGTATCGCAGTAACCGATACACCTTCACCTAAAATAATAATGATGTTTACATTTAATAATAGTTCACCCCCAGTATAACACCTCTGATTTGAACCACTTACAGAATATGATTGGTGACCACTGCAGACCGTGGCACTAGCAGCCGTTTAGCGGTATTCTAAAGATGGCCCGCTAATCTAATCAGTTCCACTGCATTTGCTACCTATCGAAACACAGGACTATTTATTTATAGGACGCCAATAAGGATTGATGAAGCTACGAGGCCTTAACGATGATTTATTAATAGGCCGGGCCGTGTACGGGCCAGGGTGTGGACGGGCTACTTTTGTGTGAAGACAGCTTTTGTTTTGCATGTTGTCCATGCCGCGTCCATGCTCATACTCGTTTATTAAAAGACCTTGGGAACATTACAATAATTTTACAATATACCTAACACTTGGTCTCGTCAAAAGGAAATTAAATACAAAAGGGAATTAACAAACATAATCAAACAAAATAATCAACCGATAAAATAAAATGAGTTATTTTGTTGCTGCTGTGTAGGGGCATTGTGGTGTCTTCATACAAAAGTAGCTCGGCCCCGCCCCGGCACGGTGTCTAGTATTAATCATCATTTACTTATAAAAACGAAGAAATGCTTTCTTAATTTCGACTTAGCGGGTACTAATACTCGTTGCAAAGCGGTCTAACGCGCTTCGGATTAGGTACCATTGCGGTAGTCTCGGGTACGAATCCCGTCGAGTTTTTTTTTTTCAAAAAGAATATTTGCAATGCAAAAGATTGCGGGTTTGATTTTCGCCGGGTGCAAGTATATATGCTTAAAAATAAATATTTGTTTTTGGTCTGCCTCTCTATGTATAATATTTAAGTAGGTATATATTTACAAAAGAAACGTTTTAAGTACTATATCCGTTGTCTAGTCACTGTAACACAAGCTTAGTAGCTTACCCTGGCGCTGTGTATTGTTCAATTTATTTATTTTTGTTTGAATAAACACTTTTAAAAATAATGTATCCTCCCAATGAAGTATTGAGGTCCGTTATTAGAGCAGTAACAATTGTTAACGTACTTTGTAAGCGTCGTAAACTACACTTACTGTTTTGTCGTTACGATAAAACTGGGAAGTAAGACAATCAATTTGCCATTCCGGCCAGCAGGTGTGTAAGGCCTCGGTTACGTTGATATGTTCCAGAGGACAGTCTACCTACTTTCTCCATACAAACGTAGTCGACTGTTTCCTCCCTGGATAAAGACATTAGAGCAAATATGTTTATGCCATAACACTATCTGCCATGACCATGCCCCTAGGTTTTGTTTTTTTTTTTCGTTTTATAATTAGAATAGAAATAAAATTCAGAAATGTTAGAAAATGAATAAAATCAAAACGTAGGGGGGCATGGTCATGGCTGATATAGGACTTATGCCATAAACATATTTTTTCTAAAATCTTTATCAGGGAGGAAACAGTATTTTCGTTTAATAACTTGACATTTATTAGTGGACATTTTTATAAAATTAGTTTAGTTTTGTGAATTTCTTGTTGCTACCTATTTAATTTACTAACATAGTCTAAGTCTAAGATAATGTTAATAACTAAAAATTCATGATGTTATTTGAGGCCAAAAATAACATAGTTAAAAATACCGAGATATAGATTTCCCCGCGTCATGATGTCCGAGCCCTATTTCCCTAAATATAAATTGGTGGCTTATTGGTCGATCGAAGAATCTTTCCAGGACATTAAGTATTCCGTCGTAAAAATATAATATCGGTCTCTGTTTCTCGCATATAAAAAAGTACTTCGTGATCTCTGTCAGGCTATAAAACTTATTTCATCGAATTATGAACATGAACGGGGTGTTATTTTTATAAACCTACCTACCTACCTATCCCGCTGCTTTTACTGCATATGTCCAGATCCCCTGGGAATTTTCAAAATTCTTTTCTTATTGAATGAGAAAGGGCACTCTCCAAAGAACTCTCTACTATCGGTGGTTTAGGCTATGAAATCAGTCAGTCTGTCAGGACAAAGTATTTTGTAGATATAGATACTTACCTATATACTTTTACCATACCTACCTATAAAATGTACTTTTATCAAAATATGTTAACAACAGCTGTCAAACAAAAACTCAAAATTTTCGATACAAAACTTCTAATTTCCAAAAGTTGTTCGCCGAGAACCACCCCCTTTCGGCTTATTTTATCGTCCCTGAAACACATTGTATAGATATGTCCTATAGCACTACGTGGCACTACGCTGGTCATTTAAGGAAAAATATAGGCACCCGTGGAGATAAAGATAATTTATTAGGTTAAGAATTTCGTATACAAAAGGTGTTATGATAATATTAAGTTACAGAAATTCTGCCTACAGGCGTCCAAATATTTTTAGATAGAGTAGGTACGTAAATCTATAGGTACTTCGTTTTTTAATTTCAGACTACGATCAAAAGTAGCATATTATGTTACTCAGGGTGAATGTAGCTTTCTAAAGGTGAAGGAATTTTTGAAATCGGCACAGTAGTTTCCGAGTTTATTCATAACAAACATACAGACACACACACACACACAAAAATACAAATCTTTCCTCTTTATAACTAAATATAAAGTTTCCATGTCACAGTGTTAGTTACCGCACTCCTCCGAAACGGCGCGACCGATCTCCACCAAACTCCACATACGCATTCAGTAGGTCTGAGAATCGGCAACTATCTATAATTTATAAGGCAAAACAACGTTTGCCGGGTCAGCTAGTATTAACATAGATACCAACGAGTTAGATAATACGGATTACGGGTCCTGGTGAATACTACCTAATTAATACCAACCAACCTAACTAACTATTGTCTCATAGAATGGCAAAGATGAAAGATATGGTAAAATTAATTTTAGGCGAAACCATTGTTTGTTAAATATATCTTAGCTAGTGGAGTGTTCAAAAGGATCGTCTAGGTAATTTTCCAGTAACATTTATCTAGCTATCTGGCATCTTCTCCGAATTTCATTCAGTATTGAGATGACGTAAAAGCCCATCACTATTCTCTGGGGATAATTATAAATTTTCCATTGGTTTCCGCCTACCGATTATGTATCAATACGTAATGTTAAGGTCAAGCATTGAAGCATCTCCATTTATAACCGCGCGGTAGCTAGCTTAACTGCGACGTCCGTGAGCCCCTTCCATTCATTGGCTGCCTGGAAGAGATCGCCCATAGGCGTTAAGGCCATCCATTGTGCCACTTTATTTTTAAGAATTTTGGTACAATAAAGCGTTAATCTATCTATCTATCTAAACAAAACTAACTAAGCCTTTTTAATGAACGTGGACGTGGAACGTGGTTGGAGTAGTGAGAACATGCTATGTCGTCCATTGCTGTGTCTTATTCCGTGACAAGAACCGTCAAAGTTGACAGACAGAAACAAAAAGTGGTAAAATAATTCTTACCTTACTCCACGTTTATTAATAAGGCTTAACAAGTTTAGTCGTCGGAGAAAATTCAGTAGGTATAGTCTGTTTCACCCTTAACGGAATTTAATTCCATTATTTCCAAGCGATTTGTTTTGTAAATAACGAACTTGATTTTATGTTTATTTTTAAGAATTTTGGTACAATAAAGCGTTAATCTATCTATCTATCTAAACAAAACTAACTAAGCCTTTTTAATGAACGTGGACGTGGAACGTGGTTGGAGTAGTGAGAATGTACCTACCACATTATTGTGTACAGAGTTAGACAGTGCTTGTACGATCTGATATTAAACGGACGTGTTACTAAATTGATTTATTTATTGATACACCACCCAATAGCTTATAAGGCACAGTGGTGACTCACGACAGTAACGCGCACCTTATTAAGAACAACTATTTCATTGGTGAGAGCTGCAAACGATAAATATACAAAATGCAAGGATCAAGTGCGGAGCCACCGGTGCAGCCGGCACCAGCAAAGGTAACGGGTACCAGCAACGACGGGGAGGTAGCCGTCGTGACCGTATCATCCAGGATACCAGACTTTTGGAGCGACGAGCCCCGACTCTGGTTTGTGCAATGCGAAGCGGTCCTAGGACCTCAGAAAATCGGAGACGATGCCAGATACAACCTAGTAGTGACGAAACTGGGCAAAGACGTTATCCAGCAGGTCAGCGATATCCTTTTGAAGCCTCCACAATTGAACAAGTATAACACACTTAAGGAACGCCTTTTGCATGTCTATGAAGAGTCAGAAATCCGACAATTTCAGAAGCTTTTAAGCGAAATGGAATTGGGAGACCAAAAACCGTCCCAATTACTACGCCGCATGAGAGAACTAGCACGAGACAAAATACCGGATGAAACCCTTCGCATCATGTGGCAAGGTCACCTGCCACCAACAGTGCGAGGGGTGTTAGCAGTCAGCGAAGTGAAGGACCTCGATAATTTGGCCGCCATAGCCGACAAGATCATGGAAACGACACGTCCATTGCAACTGGCGGAAGTACATGCAGCATCAAGTAACAACGTTGATACAGCTACTATATTGGCTGAAATCGCCAAATTAAGCCTAAGAATGAGCGACATGGAAAATTGGAATAATCGATTCCAAAACTATAGGAATCGATCAAGTTCCCGCTCTACATCACGTGGCCGTAGTCCGAATCGCCGGCGCTGCACGCCTGACAGTCCTAATTGGCTGTGTTCATATCATTATAGATACCGTCAAAGAGCAAGGAATTGTGTAGAGCCGTGCGCCTGGAAAAAAACCGAAAACAGGAAGCAGGAAAACTAGTTGTGGTGCAATCGCAGGCGGAGATTTGCACCATCTCTCCAGTTCCCCGTTTGAGTGTTACGGACAATAACAGTGGTTTCAAATTTTTAGTGGACACCGGTGCAAACATTTCTGTGATACCAGTGAACAAAAACCGGTACTATAGTAAATGTGACGACTACAAGTTGTACGCAGCTAACGGAACTGAGATAAAAACATACGGTGTAAAGACTTTGGACTTAAATTTCAAATTACGACGACCATACCGCTGGTCATTCGTCCTGGCGGATGTCAAGCAACCTATTCTCGGTGCTGACTTTTTAAGCCACCACAAGTTATTAGTGGATGTAAGCAAAATGAGACTTATTGATTCGGTTACCAGTTTACATACATTAGCTTCAGTGTCAATGCAAGAGCAACCAACCGTGAGGACAATAGATTGTAAAAGCGACTACAGTGACATTTTATCCGAGTTCCCTAACGTGACAAAACCTATGTGCTTTACAGAAACTCCACCGCATTCCGTAGTCCACTACATAGAGACAACGGGATCAGCTGTTTTCGCCCGGCCCAGACCGCTACCACCGGACAAATACATCAAAGTGAAGACGGAATTCCAGCGTATGCAAGATATGGGCATTTGTAGACCTTCTAAAAGTAACTGGGCTAGCCCGCTACACGTCGTTACTAAGAAAAACGGCGAGCTCAGACCGTGTGGCGACTATCGACAGCTGAATGCGCTGACAAAGCCCGACAGATACCCGATACCGCGCATACAAGACTGTACGTATCTACTGCATAAAAAGAACATTTTTTCTCGAATTGATTTACAAAGAGCTTATCATAATATAAGCATCAATGAAAGTGACATACCGAAAACGGCGATAACGACCCCTTTTGGACTATACGAATTTCAAAAAATGACATTTGGACTAAAAAATGCGGCACAGACATTCCAGCGATTTCTTAATAACGAAGTCTTACAAGGATTAGACTATATATTTATTTATATTGATGACGTCATCATTGCATCTATGACAGAGTCCGAACACAAGCAACACGTGAGAGAAGTACTTGCCCGACTCGACAAATATGGTATAACAATAAACATGTCTAAATGCGATTTCGGTAAAACTGAATTAAATTTTCTTGGATTTCACGTATCAAAAAAAGGAATGAAACCTTTAAAAGATCAAATAAAAGTAATATCAGAATACCCAAGGCCGAAAACAGTAGACGACCTACGCAGATTCCTGGGAATGTTGAACTTTTACAGGCGACACCTCCCAAAGGCAGCCGAAATACATTCGAAGTTACATCCATTTCTACATAACGCTAAGAAGAAAGATAAAAGCATCATATTATGGACGGACGAAACGATTTCAGCATTCGAACAATGTAAACAAAGCATACAAAGCGCAATTACATTGACATTTCCATCAACCAACGCTCAGATTGCCCTTATGACGGACTGCTCAAATACATGTGCCGGCGCAGTCTTGCAACAACGAGAAGGAGACTCCTGGCGACCTTTGGGATTTTTTTCTAATAAACTGAGTGACGCCCAACAACGGTACAGCACTTACGATCGAGAGCTGTTGGCTATTTATATGGCAATTAAACATTTTAGACCTCTAGTCGAAGGAAGACCTCTCACAGTTTACACAGACCATAAACCTATTGTGTATTCATTAGAAAAAAATACAGTGAGTAAGAACGATACGCCACGACGAATACGACACCTCGATTTCATCATGCAATTTTGTACCTCAATACAACACATACAAGGATCGGACAACATAGTTGCGGACGCCTTATCTCGTATAGCCGAAATAGAGATGCCATCGGTCATAGAATATGACAAGATAGCCATAGCCCAGAATGATGACAGTGAGCTAAAGAAACTCTTGCAATCAAACACATTATATTTCAAACGGATAAACATACCTAACTGCAACAAACCTATTTATTGCGAAGTGTCGCTAGGCAAAGTTCGTCCATATTTGCCGAAGGAATTTCGTGTATCGGCTTTCAACGCTATACATGAGGCAAGCCATCCGGGGACGCGCACTACAAAAAAGATGATGCAAAATAGGTACTTTTGGACATCTATGAACAAAGATGTTACTACGTGGGTAAAGTCCTGTTTGGGTTGTCAAAAATCCAAGGTTGATCGACACACCACATCACCGCACGGAACTTTTGTACACAGCGACCGATTCGAACACCTACATATGGACATCGTCGGTCCCTTGCAATACTGCCAGGGTTTTAGGTATATTGTGACCATGATAGATAGAAAGACCGGCTGGCCAGAGGCCCAACCAGTGAAAGATATTACTGCAGAAACTATTGCGGATATCATTTATGCGGGATGGATAACAAGATTTGGATGTCCAACGAGGCTGACGACGGATCAAGGCCGACAATTCGAGTCCCAACTGTTTCAGCACTTAGCAAAGAAGATGGGTATAAATAAAATACGAACCACTGCCTATCATCCTCAATCAAACGGGTTAGTAGAAAGATGGCACCGATCGCTAAAAGCAGCCCTGATGTGTAGAGGAAATACTGACCACTGGGTTACAGAGTTACCAACAGTATTACTAGGACTACGAGCTAGTTTGAGAGACGATACGCAAATCAGTGCCGCCGAGTTAGTGTATGGGGAACCTCTTAGACTTCCCGGAGACTTCTTCCAGCCGCAAAAGCCAGAGGAGACCTCCAGCTATGAGGAATATTTACAAGAATTGCGTAAAAAGATATCCAAACTAGCATCGGTACCCAGGAAAGAGAATCATCAAGGCAAAATATTTGTTCATCCAGACTTACAAGAATGCCAATATGTCTTTGTACGATGCGATAAGGTCACAAAACCATTAACTCAACCATATTTGGGACCTTTTAAAGTAATAGACAGAACCAATAAATATTTTAAAATATTGCAGGCGGACTCGGAGAAAATTGTTAGTATAGATAGATTGAAGCCAGCCTTTACACTCAAGACTCAGGAATGCAATCACATACCTAATAAGGAACCAGCTAACATAAACAACAGCCCAACTGAGCCACCAAAGATGTCTAGATTCGGACGAATTATCAAACCTGTCGTACGTTTCGCTCAGTAAAATGGGGAAAACACAAAGTAAAATCACCGAAGAAAAAATCATCATAGCGCAGAATGGAGCCGGTAACAGTGCTTCTGGTACTGCTCGGGAGACAGACAACAACGTGTCTATCCTGCTAAGATACGAGTACTACCTACTATTTATAGTAACCATCACTTTCATAGTAGTAGTCTACATGGGCTGGAAAAAGTGCAAAGTCCGGTACGCGCGATACCTGTGTAGAGAACTTCAGCTTCAAAGGGCCTTGCCTATTGTTGAGCAAGGATCGCCTAGCCACCACTTTCAACCGAAGCAAGTGATAACCTAGTAATATAAAAAAAGTGAGCGTAAAAGTGAAAATAATTAAAATAAACGATGACCAGTGCGAGTAAAACCGGACCGAAACAATAGTGTGTAACTGTGTAACCCTATATCTCATAAATAATAATGTTTATAAATCTGTACTCGTGATTATAGTTACTATAATGTTAGGATTTGTATTAGTCTATGTAACAATGTAACCGTGTATGTAATCGTATTTTTACTTTATTTAAATTTGGATAATATACTCATGTGTTTTGCATATATAAAAAAAAAAAAAAAAAAACAAAAGGGGATGTTATGTACCTACCACATTATTGTGTACAGAGTTAGACAGTGCTTGTACGATCTGATATTAAACGGACGTGTTACTAAATTGATTTATTTATTGATACACCACCCAATAGCTTATAAGGCACAAGAACATGCTATGTCGTCCATTGCTGTGTCTTATTCCGTGACAAGAACCGTCAAAATTGACAGACAGAAACAAAAAGTTGTAAAATAATTCTTACCTTACTCCACGTTTATTAATAAGGCTTAATAAGTTTAGTCGTCGGAGAAAATTCGGTAGGTATAGTCTGTTTCACCCTTAACGGAATTTAATTCCATTATTTCCAAGCGATTTGTTTTGTAAATAACGAACTTGATTTTATGTTTATTTTTAAGAATTTTGGTACAATAAAGCGTTAATCTATCTATCTATCTAAACAAAACTAACTAAGCCTTTTTAATGAACGTGGACGTGGAACGTGGTTGGAGTAGTGAGAACATGCTATGTCGTCCATTGCTGTGTCTTATTCCGTGACAAGAACCGTCAAAATTGACAGACAGAAACAAAAAGTTGTAAAATAATTCTTACCTTACTCCACGTTTATTAATAAGGCTTAATAAGTTTAGTCGTCGGAGAAAATTCGGTAGGTATAGTCTGTTTCACCCTTAACGGAATTTAATTCCATTATTTCCAAGCGATTTGTTTTGTAAATAACGAACTTGATTTTATGTTTATTGACGTTCGGTATTCGTTAGGGTTCCGAACCAGAGAAATATAGAAGCCTTAAATTAATTAACCCTTTGTTCCCAGTTCGTACAATTCCTAGTTTGTACAATTTTTGTGTTAATTCGTCAAAGACGATCGAAACGAAAACAAAAGTCGATCGAAATAATCGAAACTAAAACAAAAGACGATAATTTGAGAACGTCTTTTGTTTCTACTCTGCCCTTCTTTTGTTTCTACTCCAATCGTCTTTAGTTTCTACTTCGATCGTCTTTTGTTTTCATTTCGGTCATCTTTTGTGTCTACTCCTATAGTCTTTTGTTTTCGTTTCGATCGTCTTTGACGAATTAACACTAAAATTGTACAAACTAGGAATTGTACGAACTGGGAACAAAGGTAATTAACGACCTTACTCCACGTTTATTAATAAGGCTATGATAATATTTAAATTTTGCTTGTACATATTCTTACTTCATTTGACTGCACACAAACCTCATTCACAGGTACCTACATCTTCTATACATATAATAAAATCGTAACTTAGCGGTGTCTGTTTTTGGAAGATATAAAAAAAAGATAAATTGTAGGGGTATCTATTAACGCAGTAGAACCTATTTTTCTATTTTTCTGGTTGTCTGTTTGTCTGTTTGTCTGTTTGTCTGTTTGTCTGTTTGTCTGTTTGTCTGTTTGTCTGTTTGTCTGTTTATCTGTTTGTCTGTTTGTGTGTGCCTTTGTGCCCGCTAATCTCAGAAACGGCTTATCCGATTTTAACCAAATTTGGTATGCAGATAGCTTTAGACCCCGATTAACATATAGGCTATTTTTTGTCCGGATATTTTGTCCGGTTATCCGGATAAAGTGATTTTTCTGCTTTTACTTAGTTAGTTTGAATGTTGTATTGAAGAAGTATGTTGTGTGGAATCAATACATGACTAACCGGATATCCGGTCGAAAATTAAAAAAAACCGGATATCCAGTTTTTTTTTCAGGAAATTCCTAAAATACCGTATACCTTTGTCTCTCCATATATCCGGATCCTTCGGACATACGGAAATTCTTTATAATGGTTGTTTTTAACCGACTTTAAAAAAAAGAGGATCTGCTCAATTCTACCCGCATATTGTTTGAATGTGAATATGTTCAAACCGTACTCCGGCATATAAAGTCCGATTTCGATCATTCTTTTTTTATTTGGAAAGTGAGAGTCCCGAGTTGGTTCCATAAATTGTTGGTAAAGATCTGATGAGAACCTTCGGAATGATGAGCAGAATAGCATCCCGCAATGCTGTAAATTACTAATTTTTGGACTTCCATCAATAGAATCGGCTTATTAAGAACAAGGTACAAATTGATGGACCACCAGAAACCACCTTCTCAAAAATTCTTCAGTGATTAAAGTTACGGTTACAATTTTGATAATTTTTAGTGGCAGTCGAAAATTCAATAAAAAGGATTAAAAAAATATAGCTGTAATGGGGCAGTTTTACTGAGTAGATGCTGATTGCATGTAGTTTACGTGGCACGATGGCAGCTGTGGATTCCGATTCGAGGGTTCCGCGTTCGAATAGGCCACCGTTCCTTAAAAAGGGAATGCGCCGGTCTGTGCGGCGCATTCCCTTTTTAAGGAACGGTGGCCTACCGAGCCGAGTGATGGCTTCCTATTCGACGGCTGCGCGTTCGAGTCACGAGTCCCGGACACGACGTTACGTTTTACCCTCCAGATGGTCGTCCACCTTGCCGTTGTGAGGGGACTCAGTAGCTGAAAGCTAAGAGGCGCACGAGGTGGGAAACCGGGCTTGCCAGGCTTCTAATCCGTAATCCCGCGTCAGCGGGCTCGGGGGTCCTTTCCGCAAGATAGGGGCCGCATGGAAGATAACCACTATAAAAAAATCACCTCAGCCTCTGGTGATGAACTCGGTGAGGGAGGGAGGGCTTTATCACCGGCTTTGGGGACCTCGAGACGGTGGCGTGACCGTGCTGAGGGAGGGGAAACGGAGAGGGATTGTCTATCGGGCAGAGGCAGAGATGAGGCTTGGAAAGGCCGCCGTTGTCGGGTAAACCTATGGTAGGGAGCCCAACGAGAGTGGCCTGACAGTGCATAAGGTGCAGTACCCACGTAAAAAAAAGATATCATTTAGTTTAGCTACCCAACTTCAGCTTACATAACAGAAAGTCAGTTGCACTGTATGTTGGAGAGCTTATTTTTATTGTTTTGTCCTTAATTCGAAGTCGGGTTTTGATTTTTTTTAATTTTCGATAAAGGCTACTTCTTATTATATATAAGTAATGCGTATAAGCATGCAACACGTTACCTACCGCTGCGCTGTGCAAAATCTACACTTAAATAGACTCTGCTATGATTCTCTTCTGTTCAGCAACAGACTTCCCTGGTCGTCCGTTCAAGTGTAGACTTTTGCTCAGCGATGGGTAGGTAGTCCGAAAAACGCTGACGAAGTCGCGGGCACAGCTAGTTATGAATATGTTCTTATTTCAAACCATTGCTGTTTTACAAACGGAAGAAATTTATATGCGACAATTTTAATACCTTCGAGAAAAGTTTCTTTGATGACATTTTTAAAGATACTCACATAAAGTACCTATACAAACTATCCTAATAATTATTATAAAAGTAAATGTTTGTGTGTGTATATGTAGTACCTACATACTATGTGTTTTCCAACCGCCCAAGTTCATCGAGTTTCTGGGGAACGTTGCTAGTAAGTAGCTTAAGGAAATACTGCTTTTGAAAAAATGCTTTCAGCGCGTTAGCCGCTACACCACGGATAAGTCTCTAGTAGAGATGGGCCGACTAGGGGTTCTGCCGACTAGCAGACTAGCTGACTAGTCGGTTCCAAAATTCAAAACAGATCATTATAATTCCGAGATATTTGGGTTAATCATGATCACTCGGCGATTGTTGCTATTTTTGGATAAGTTTGCATTTCGAAAGCTGTAGCGAAACTTCGAAAAAATGGTTGAAATAAAAATAAAAGCTGGAAAAAAAATGGAGCTGAGGCATAGTTATGACATTTTAGATGTTTAGATGATGTGTGTAAGCTATGACGTGTTTTGTTTACGATTTTCTGACTTCTAAACTGTACCTACTACTAATTGAATAAATATTGGTTTTATTGTATAATTGTTAGTTGCCGACTAGTCGGCTAAACTGCCGACTAGTCGGCTTTCCCGACTAGTCGGCGACTAGTCGGCCCATCTCTAGTCTCTAGCCAAGCCAAAATTAAGAAAGCACCAAGCAGCAAGTTAATAATTCTATATGTACCGTATAGGAATCAATTTACATCTACCTACTAATATTACCTATAAAGTGGCAACTATCGTTGCCGTTGGTAACATTTATGTATGTATTTTCCAAGTAATTTCTGAAACTACTGGACCAATTTCAAAAATTCCATTACCAATAGAAAGCTACATTATCAAGATCCCGATATTCGCACGGGATCGGGACTGACGCAGGTGAAACCGCGGGCCTCTGCTAGTCAAATATATTCCTTTACTTGTAAAGGAGCTTGCGGCACGGCCGGGCCGCTCAAAGTGGCGTCAAGAGGCGGCTTCTTCAATCAAAGACCGTGTATTTCGCATTGAGCTCTTTCAACATTCGTGATACTACATTTTATTTTCGTTCGTATCATATAGCAAATTCTATGTAATACGGAAATAAATGGAATACAATAGGCATTTGTGCCCCTTTTTAGTATTAGGTAGTTGTAATAGCGACTTCAGAAATACATCTTCTGCGAAAACTTTAACTGTCTAACTAAAGCTATCACGGTTGACAAGATACAGCCTCGTGACAGACGGACAGACAGACCGACCGACAGACAGACAGAGAAGTCTAAGTAATGGGGTCCCGTTTTAACCCTTTAGGTACGGAACCCTAAAAACCAATTTTAGGTTTAGGGGACCCCGGGCTCCCGAAAGAAAGAAAAGAATAATGAATTCAAATAATTTGTTTAGTATTTATGTATTAAAGAAGACTTACTCCTGCCCATGGTGTATCTCCCATCTAGCATATGGGGACACGATAGATCTATAACAGATCCCTGACGGTTGCCCCTCGGGGTGGCCTGACGGTACAGCGGACCCCTCCCTTTATACCCTTGCTGGTCATAGCTGGGGAGCTGGGGACGCTATAACATATACATATATGCAAAGGTATTAGAGTAGGTACTGGGTTTTGCTTGCCCATGGTGAATTGTTCCAAAAATCAATTTTAATTACCTACTTACGTAAATTAAGTATTTTCAATTTAATATAATTCCTATTTGGGACTGTAAATAAGTAGGTACTTTACTTGTGTAGGTACCTAGTTAGCATAACGTAGGTACTCTGCTCTGTATTCTTTCGTAACAAAGTTTACATTGGAGGAACGTAGAACTTTCCTTTCTGGAACGCAGAACTTAGTCTTCGTCTATATCTAATTACTTGTAAATATTCTATTTGTAATTGTTCGTTTGTTGTACGCTGCTATTTTAGCTAAAGGTTGATACAATGCTTTCAAAATTCTAGTACCCGGCGGGCTTCGAATCCGCGACTATTGGTAATCCGATCCAACGCGTTTGACCCCTTCCACGGGTAACCCTCCCGCTCTCCTCCTCGTGTCCTTGCGAGTAAGGCCGCGTAGGCCTCGCCTCAGTATTTCCTAAGTGTGGTTTAACACTACGAAATAATGTTAACGTTAAGGTAGTCAGATTAATGCTTTATTATACCACATTATTTATGAATATGAATTATCTCTTCCAGGCTACCTTTACAACATTTACGGTAGACAGGATTGTCGTCTTTGATTTTTTACCACTACCACCGACTATAGAGACGGCAACCGATAAGGGGATCTTACTCCAAGCTCTCTAAATTTAGGACCTAACTCGTGCTGTTCTTAACCTTACATTTTTTGCATTTATTTAAAACAATTTAAATATGAATAATAGAATTCCAAACAACAAAAATTACTAAGATTAGATCCAGTTCTCCTTAAAAGAACTGCACAAGTTATTTAGAGCTGAAAGTAAGTCCTAAGTATAACCTATAAAAGAAAATGAAAAATGAGAAAGATGAAAAAAAGTTTATCTAAAGCACAAAATGTTACAATTTGCTTAAACTAACATAGGTAATGTTAAAAGTGCTGAAAGCATTTAAACGGCAAGACTTAACTATAAACTAACATATTGTATTGTTTGTTCTCAGGTCTACCAAACGACTTGACGGTCTACTGGCATCAGTATCCGTACAGTCTGGGGACAGCGTTCTGCAAACTTCGAGCTTTGATATCAGAGGCGTAAGTAAACAATTTTAAGACGTCTAAGTCTACCTACTTTTTTCTCCACACAAACTATACAAACGTAGCCGACTGTTTTCTCCCTGGATAAAGACATTAAGTATAGAAAATATGTTTATGCAATATATCAGCTATTCTAACTAGATAATGGGCATGAACATAATGATATAATTATAGCTTTTATGGCATGCACATATAAATTTGCCCTAATGCCTTTCTTTATCCATGGAGGAAACAGTCGACTACGTTTGTATGAAAAACGAGTAGGTATCATCTCCTCTGTGGCTCTATTGTATTTATAGTTGAAAGTATATACTGTGGATTTCTGTTTGTTTAAGTTAGGTACGGACGTTAGGCAGAGCCAAGAATTTCCTTCAATATGAATATTACTAGCAACGCCCCGCAATTGCTTTCGCTTAAGTCCCGATCCCGTAGGAATATCAGAATAAGAAGCTTATATGTTATTCCAGGCTATCTACATACCGAGTTTCATAGCAATGGCTTCAGCAGTTTTTGCGTGAAGCTACATTACACATACGCACAACCGCTTGGGCTTGCTTGTTTGTGTGGCTAGCGGCCGACGAATCGAATTGCAGTAGGTATGGTCAGTGACTTACCTTCTGTGCCAACTGCCAACCCCAAGCGCCGGTTGCTTCTGCGAATGGCCTGACGGTACAGCGGACCCCTCTATTTATACCCAAAGTGGTCATAGTTGGGGACGATCTTAGGGGACGATATAACATATATGGATAGTTTTAGTCGTCCGGTGTCCCATGTAATTTGCCCCAAATAATTTGGGGTTTAGCGGACCCCGGGCTCCCGAGAGGGATACAATCGGTAACTTTGCTCAGATTAGAAAAAGTAGACAGGTAGACCTATCTACTTTTTCTCAATAGGAAAAAAGATATTTATCAGTATTGTCGGACTATTTATATGTCGTTTAAATACCTACCAGTATCGATATCGTTATTATTTGATGTGAAAACCGTTATTTACACGTTTTTCCTTTCAATACATCTCGGCGAAAAAATTTCATAAGCTATAATGAAACAATGGTTGTTTTTGATTTCGTTTGATATATATTTCATTTGATGTTTATTTGATGAAGCATTTGAAAGACTTTGTATTGTCATTGTAGATCTATCTATAGGTAGGTGTTGTTGCTTTTGTTAGATCATGTTGATTGAAATAGTTGTTACTAGGTATTTAGTTGAATAATGAAAATACGCAGATGAATTTCAATTTAAAATAGCCAATAGGTCCCTAGGTAACTAGGTCTCATTCAGGTAGTGGGAACATATTAAAATTTTGTCTTTTTCCGTAACAAGAACTTTCAAGTTGACAGAAATAAAAAGTGGCAAAATTACTCCGACTTTACTCCACGTTTGTTAATAAGGCTACGAAAGTCCGAAAGCTGATAGTAAGGAAACCTCCTTCCTATCAGCTTTCGGACTTTCGTAGCCTTTCGTACCTAACCAGGTAAGAATTATATGTAGGTACTTAGATCTGACATGCTTATTGAACAAAATAAATTATTTTTATTTTATTTATTTAGTACAAGTACGCACAAGTATTGATAAATCGTGGCGGCGGAGTCCTTTATCATTCTTTTCACATTTTTTCGCTATTTTTATTATCATTCATTCACAACATCACCCGAAAATAAATCTGTCTTTATTTCTTCATTGAAAAATAATAGCATTACGAATTGCACTATAATTTACATGCTGTCAAAGACATTCGATGTATTAGAAGTACCTGCCTGATAAATGCTTATCCAGTTGACTTTGCAGCTTGCCTGGCCACCCTTTACAATTTTACAATTTAAATTGTAAATTTTGTCTGACTGAATGACGATTTATTCAAAACTTAAGAAATTAGCATCTAAGTAGCTCGAATTTATTATGAAGGCCTAGTACCTACGACATAGCTCTCTAAATTATTATAAATCTAAATTATTAGTAGCTGCGCCCCACGGTTTCACCCGTGTAAGTTCCCGATCCCGCGGAATTAACGGGATTTAAGTTAATCCAGATTTCCAGCTTTTTGCATACCCATTTTCATTGCAATCGGGTCAGTAGTTTTTGCGTGAAGGGGTAACAAATATACATACTTTAAAAAAAAAATCAGTTTATCGTTCCCACTGCAGGATTGGGCTTTCTCTTAGAGGGGTTAGTTAGGCAATAAGACGCCACGGGAGCCCAATCCAGATTGTCGAATGTCCCATGCCTTCGGAACGTGGTGAGTCCTAGGACATGCCGGTTTCCTTACGATGTTTTCCTTCACCATAATATTTTATCAGCGCCTATTAGCGCACATAACTCTTTCTTATATAAAAATACACACCACAAACTTTCTAATTTACAATATTAGTACAGGATCTAAAGACTATAATTTCTGATTTAATATTTACCACCCTTTACTGAGCCAAATAGAAATTGAGATTAATTGAAATTGTGAAGTTGTTAAAACTAACGAACCTAATATTTAATCTAATCCTCTCCAATAGATTTTATGCTCGAAGACACCGATTAGCGATAATATCTATTTAGACCTTATAGGCCACCTACATAGATACATATAGGGTAAAAGTGTATCCATCACTGTTTTTCCTGTTGATTTAGGGTAGCAAACATTAAAGCTAGTAAACTTATACTCAAGAATAAAAAATAAAATAAAACCGGCCAAGTGCGTGTCTGACTCGCGCACGAAGGGTTCTGTGCCATTATCACAATTGGGTGCGAAACCCTAAAATAATCATAAGCGAAATTCGTGTATGCAACGATGACTTACGTTTGCATTCATCTTTACCACTGACGCCAGTTTCTCACTAGATGGCGCTAGTGGTAACAGTAGTGGTAGTGGTTTTACTGTGAAAAATCACGTTTGTTATACCTATGTAACTAATTAATTTGGAATATTTAATTTAAATATATATTTGATTTTGTTTTTAGTATTTGTTGTTACAGTACAGCGGACAGACAGACAGACAGCGAAGTCTCAGTGATTGGGTCCCGTTTTTACCCTTTGGGCAAGAAACCCTAAATTGAATTCAAAATAGCATTGTATCAGATTGCCATTATTGTCTTTTGATAACAGAGAATTTATGTATCTTCGATATATATCTACTAGAGGGTACTACAAACAAATATATTTGATTTGAAGATAAGTATTACTGCGGCTTTTTTAATTAAAAGAAATATCTCTTATCGAACATCTTTTAGTAGATTAGCTTCCAGTTGGTTTAAGCATTAAAGAAAAAGATTAAATGGTCTCGTTATCTGCTCAAATAGGAGGAAAATTTGCGGACATTTCAGAAGCTATATTATTGATGACAATGGGCAGTCCTTTCGGTGAAATAAGGTAGTTTTATTTTTAGATTTGAAGACGAAGTCTTGTGACGAAATTATTTATTATCAAGATCATTTGTTTCAGTCCAGAGTAGATCTAGATAGGTTTGTTCGAGTTCGTTCAGATCGTAGTCTGAATTTACCGAATAGAAATCTACACAGACAGTAGGTACACACATAGAAAGAAAATGTGGACATGTAGGCGCCTTCACGATTTTTTTTGCCAATATGTAAAATGAACAATATCTGTACTTCGATGGGCGACCGTATTATTTTGAATTTAATTAATAAACAAATTTTCCTAGTATGTAAGTGACATGTAACATAAGTTATCAATAAATGATTTGTATTTGTATTTTGTTTAAGTGTGTTTTTTTGCACAGCAGTAGGTAGGTGTTCGAGCAACGCGGACGTAGTCGCGGGCACAGCTAGTAATGAATAAATGAATTACTTAACTTTTAAAAATACTTTGTTTGATATAAACAATTTACAAGTTTGTACATAAACGTTACCTATGTATAAACTACTAGCAGATTTCCCAGTCCCGTTGGGAATATTGGGATCAAAAGTAACCTATGTTACTCCTCGATAATGTAGCTTGCAAAATGTAAGTAATGCCTTAAACTCAGCCATTTATTTTTAACCAATAGAATTGGTTAAAAATAAATGGCTCAGTTTAAGGCATTGACTTACATTTTGCCTTGTACGAATCCAGTCCCTAGGGTACCTAAATCTAGATAAAACACGTAATAATTTTCAGCACTTGAATAGAAACTCCGGTTTTAGATAAGTAAATCTCAGTAAAGCCTAGTTCGCATTATGCTGATGTTCTAGTAGCGAATAATTTAGTAGCTAAAATACTTGCTTCTGTACAGTTTACAAGTGAGCAGTGTTTTTTAGCTTTTTAGCAAATGGCATTTTAGCGGCAACGAATTATAATCTCGACTAATTCGACAGTTTCGGACTTCTTGAGCCGGTGAACCAGTAAGTTCGGACGCGTGGTAGAGGGCGCTATACTAGCCCAAAAAATAGATTAAAATGGATCGCCTAATTTTTTGATGTCAGATACGTTTAGCTACGTGTCCCCTCGCGACCAAGACCGTTGTGACATGGTCGAAACGTCGAGGTAAGAGAATTAAAAAAGTAAAAATTACGCGATTAAGATCCGGGAAAATATAAAATTATGAGTTTCAATCGTTTACGTTTAGCTTGTAAATTACTCGCCACTAGACTAATGCCGGCCTTCCACTGCGAGCGGAGTGTCAGTTTAACATCCAACGATTCTTTCCATAGCGCGAAAGAGTTGTATCACTATGAAAACAACCGTTGTATGTTGAACTGACACATTTTTAACTCCGCTCCGCTCGCAGTGGAAGGCCGACATTAAATTACTAGCTTAATGCGAACTAGGCTTTAAGGCAAGCAATTTTGTTATTCGTGTGGTAGGAATTTTCGTATCCACTACACTTCGCAGCGTTGAACGTTTTCGGTTGACAACTCTTTATTTTGGTCTGAAACATTTATCTTATTAGATTTACCTACTCGCAATGGCATTTTGTATTCTCTTTGCTTTATATCGGTACCTATAAGTATGTATATCGTTCCCTTGCCCCAGCATCCGCCTGGCATTCCTCTGGTTTTATATGGAAATTCCTTTCCCTTAATGTTAGATAAATGCATAGACAATAATATAGAATCCCACAGGATGGGTGGTTCTAAACTCTATAGTTTGTGAATCTGAGGGCACGGTAGTGCCCCCGCCAAGACGAGCCAGCGAAGCTTACCTACGGGCACTACCTTTTCTCGAAAGGTTTCGTCTGTATTTTGAACCCTCATAACTTGGGTTTGGAATATACAAGATGAATGTAATTCACGGGGTATAATGTCTATAGGGGACTTAATAAAAATACACAGTTTCAATTACATAGCTCTTATAGTTTAGATTTAATTGATTTCTAAAAACCCCCGATTTCGTCACTGACTCACTCACTCACTCACTGATGATCATCAAAATTCAAATTATACTTCCCGAAGTCCTAGAGAGCTAAAATTTGGTATGTAGGTTGGTATTAGTACACAAACAACTAAAAAATTCTAAAAGTTGAAACTTTCACCCCCCAACCCCCCTTTATTATTATTATTATTATAATTAGGGGATGGAGTTAAACGCGCGCACAACACCTAAAGGTGCATTTAGACCAAACGAACACAGAGCTAGAGCTAGAACACGAGCGTTCTATCGTGAATATTTAGTGAAATAGACATAGACAGAACAACGAAAGAATGCTCTACGTCCGTTTACATTAAAAGAATATGACGTAGTGCGGCTAGAATGAGCAATCTTTCGTTTGGTCTAAATGCACCTTAATGTGTATTAGAGGTGCTAGAGGTATGAAAATTGATTGATAATTAGAAAGGTTAACGCTGTCGTACAGTGATGGACAACAAGAATATTTTCAAAAGTTGTTTCGTTATCCACCACTGTTGGCCACACAAGTGGTGAACATTGGAAACATCGGCCTAAAAAAATAATATTTAAATACTGACACAGAATACATGAATACTTAGTACAAGTACCTACTGATAAATAACTACATCCTACTTTACCTACTAATATTATGAACCTGAAAGTTTAATTGAAAAAAAAATGTAATAATTAGGCAAACTACAAAAAGAGATGAAATCCCCCCAAAAACATTTTCATGTAAAATGTAGCCAAGACGAGAGCGAGATCATATAATGGGCACTGTCAAAAGTTATCAGATGTCGTATAGAGCCAAGCTTATAACTCTACACGCCCAAACTCCACAAGCACCTTACCTACTTCACAAACTCAACATCTTAGCCAAAATATATAGGCTTGGCCGTTTCATTACCGCAAGAACAATCAAATTGTTTAGCAGAAAACCATTGATTCATTTATTGATTGCTTTCATGAGTGGTAGGTAACCCATGCATGGTAGCGAAACGGCCAGCCATATATTTTGGCTAAGATGTTGAGTTTGTGAAGTAGGTAAGGTGCTTGTGGAGTTTGGGCGTGTAGAGTTCTAGGGCCCGTATTAATAGACCGAACTCAAGTTCGATATCAATCTTGAGTTTGCTATTGAGTTGTTGCGCTGATTTATAAACCTGTCTTAAGATGTGATTAAAGAGTGACGTATCACTTGAGTCATACCGTATTAATAAATCAAACTCAGCACTCAAGATGTCTCTCAAGATGCAGTTTCGTGTACCCAAGTTCGATCGTGGGTGGTACGTGACTTAAGTAGCTGTTTCGGTGTTTTTGTAATTCAGAAACATGGAGAAATCAATTATTATGATGATATTTTGGGGATGGGTTATTTTAGTTTTGGTGATTTTTTTTCTTTGTTTTGTTTAGTTAAGTTTTTTTTAATTATTATTTAATAAGTTGATTTTTAGGGCGTCATGAAAAAGTTATATGGCCACAAGGTTTTCGAATTAGCTAGCTTAGCTTAGCTAGTTTAGTTTACCTAGCTTAGCTTAGCCAGCTTAGCTAAGCTTGGCTTAGTTTAGCGAGCTTAGCTTAGTTTTGTTAGCTTAGTTTAGCTAGCTTAGCTTAGCTTAGTTTAGCTAGCCTAGTTTTGTTTAGCTAGCTTAGTTTTGTTTAGCTAAGCTTAGCTTAGCTTAGCTTAGCTTAGCTTAGCTTAGCTTAGCTTAGCTTAGCTAGCTTAGCTTAACTTAGCTAGCTTAGCTAAAAAACAAAACTAAGCTATCTAAACTCACCTAAGCAAAGATTGATTTAATTAAGTTACATTTTGTTAAATATATTCACAATAAAAAAATGACAGTAAAATACGAGTAAACTAGGTACCATAGTAACAAAACTTTTTAGCTAAGAAATTAAAAATGCAAAAAAATATCATAGTGCAAGAATAAAACGTTTACTTTCATTCAAGGTCGCTCTCAAGATCACTCTCGAAGCTCAAGAGCGATATCTGTTGAGTAGAGCTTGAGTTTTAACTATTAATTAATGCCTAATTTAAGATGGTGACCGCATCTCAAGAGTTACTCAATTGATACGCACTCAAGATCGATATTGAGTTTGGTTTATTAATACGGGCCTAAGCTTGGCTCTATACGACATCTGATAACTTTTTGACAGTGCCCATTATATGATCTCGCTCTCGTCTTGGCTACATTTTACATGAAAATGTTTTTGGGGGGTATATAATTAGAAAGGCTTTACTTTATTCATTGTCAAAGTCACCTATAGTTTGTCTAATTTATGAACCGACTTTTGGCAGGAGTCAAAAATATCATCCAAATAAATTAAGTATTCTTTTTTTAAATAATGTACTACTGACAAACGTTATACTTCATGGATAGGTGCCGTCTCCTAGTGAAGTGATATCAATAATGAATAACCACCGATTATAAAAAATCGCTAATATAAAAGAGGTCTGTTAATAAAAAATCGAACATAATTTATTACTATTCTAAAAAACCTAAATTTGATAAATTTTGCAATATTAGCAAACCAGAAACTTAAATTATATTGACCGAGCGAGCGTAGCAAGCAAAGCGTCTCTTCTTCAAGTCTGACGTAATTCGCTTTCAGTATGTATGATTTATAGGTTCATGAAAGACATGACATGGTCTATGCCGGGAAGTGAGCGTGCCTTTAAGAGCTCCGGTACCACACAGGATATGTGGTAGGTGTAGGGTTACCAGATGAAAAAAACAAAAGTCCTGAGAAAAGTCCTGATTTCCACTAAAAAATCCTGAGATTTTTTACACTTTGCATTTTTCCATACTTATTTACAATCGGACCGTTTTCCCTCGAGAGTGGCCTGACGGCGCATATGCCCGACTTAAGCTTATATTACAGATAAGTCGGTTGCACTGTATTTAGGAGAGCTTGTTTTTATTATTTTGTCTTTTTTTCGAAGTCGGGTACCTACCGCTGTGCAAAATCCATACTTAAATAGACTGCCATGATTCTCTTCTGCTCAGCAACAAAACTTCTCTGGTCGTCCGTTTAGGTGTTAGACTTTTGCGCAGCGATAGGTAGGTTTCGAAAAACGCTGACGAAGTCGCGGGGACAGCTAATTAGATACCTAAATAAAAATAAGAGAATTTGAATCGTGCAATGACCTATTACCAAATGATTATTATTTTTAGTTTGTTTAACTTTTTAATAAAAAAATCTTTAATTAAGTTGGTTTTTTCTTGGAATTTTTAAAAATCCTGATATTTCAAGAGATTTCCGAAATCCGCCCGCAATCCTGAGAAATGTCCAAAAATCCTGAGATCTCAGGACAAATCCGGAGATCTGGTAACCCTAGGCTTCTCCATCGGCCCCAGCGAGGTTGTCGTTAGCTCCTCTTCCGAGGAACAAACAGTGAGCGGCTTCATTGCTCCGGGACCAGTCTGGACATTTTGGGCAAGAGGCAGCTATCTTTTTAAAGAACCGAACTAGCGTTTGGGAACACGATCTGTCTAAAATCAGATCCCTGATAGTTATTCCTCGGAGTGGCCTGACGGTACAGCGGACCCCTATCTCCAAATCCAATGTGATCATAGTTGCATAATACTATTAATAGGTTTTAGTGTTCGAGGTCCTGTTGTGCCGGAGCAACCTGCCTATCAGTACCCGAGGTAATTTCTAAGGCTGTTAACAAACAACTTATCCCGGATGGTGGTTTTGGAAGTGGCCTAGCGCTACAGAGGACCCTGCCTACAAGCCTGAGTTTGGCCGTCAAGTGGGGACGCAATATTCGCTATAACATATATTATTAGTTCAGTGCAATGCAGGAAGCTGTTGGCAGTACATCAGCGTGCTCTCGGCGACGGCACGAGCCGTTTAGGGTGCCAAATGGTCATTTTGTACCACTCGCCGATTGCGGGGGGCGTGCCGCGGTGATGTTTGCGAGCTCTCTCCGTTACCTCCTTCCTGGACATTATGTCCTCGAGATACCTACGGACGGCCTGCCAGGCCTCGTCGCTGTCAACAATAGAGCGAACTACAGTCGACAGCGCCAAGTTGTGATCAACGGCAGTCGCCAGCTCCAGGCGCTGCTGGGGCCAAGCTGGGCACACAACGAGAGTATGATTGGTACTGTCAGCTAGCCGGGCAGTGATGGCAGCTGTCGTCCGCCTCCCTGCGTATACGGCACAGGAATTTGTCGAAGCATCCAGTAGGTGAGTCGGTACGAGAGTGCTCTATGACTACGACACGGCGTCTCCTTCAGTAGAGGCGGACTCTCCTCGATGGTCCATAGACCGACCCTCGTTTGCTGTAGCCGAGGGCCGGCCTTTGCCGGAGCTCTTCCCGGAGCTGTTCCACCTTCCTTTGCGCCGGTTGATCGCCCCGACGTCGCGCATTCTCGTAGAGTGACGCGAGGGGGTCGAGGTTCCAAGGGAGGGAGCTACCTAAGACAGCGGCCGCTCTACCTATATAACTAGATATTGTTATTGTGTCACTCAATTAAGAAATTTATTTATAATTATTTATTTATAATAATTAGCAATAATCGATTGTAAGTTCTTCAGAATAATAATCGTTAATCGAATAGTTTTGGTTCCGATTAAATACTAGCATCTCTTTGTGTGCCTTTGTTTACATATTTGGCACCTGCCAAAAGACGGTTCCTTAATTAGACAAACTATAGGTATCGTTTCTAGTACCTCCCTAAAAAGGTAAACAAAGAATTGTCAATTTTAAAGGAAAAGTAAATAAAGAGCTGTCACTTTATGTCAAGTGTATGGGACTTTTGTTTACGTTTTTGATCTAAGTTTCTGAAATAGGGTATAGTAAGTAGGTTAGCCTACTATACCTGTGACTTACCTTACCTGTGATTAATGTTTCGATTAAGCATAGATAGGATCTGGAAACCGGTTCATTTAAATCAAGAATAATTTGGAAAAACCAAAAACACACTTGGTAAAACTGCCTTAAAATTGTCGGAAACGACTTTTTAGAATAGGTAGGTAACTATATTTAAAAATAAAAAATAAATAAATAAATTCTCCGAACAACACACAGCGCCATCTAGCCCCGTGGTAAGCGACTAAGCTTGTGTTACGGTGACTAGACAACGGATATAATACTTATATAAAATAACTCAATAAAATAACTTAAATCGTGCCGAAACGTCCGTGACTGTAGTGGCTAGGGCGTGGCGTCATTGACGTTAACATGGTAGTAAAAGCATTTCTAAAAGAATTTTTAAAGTAATTGAAATTCAAAAACATCCAAATAATTTCAATTAGGAAATGGTTGAAGAACAATGAGCCGGATAATCGCGTCTCCATTGTAAGTGATTGATGAAAGAAAATAAATATAAAAAACCGGCCAAGTGCGAGTCGGACTCGAGAATAAAGGTTTCCGTACCATTATCACAAAAAAACCTGCATCAAAAACCACAGTGGGATGTTGTTTGGGAGCCTTATTTATTAAATATTTAAATTAATCTGTTTTGGTATTTGTTTTATAGCGGCAACAGAAATCTGTGAAAATTTTAACGATATATCTATCCCGATACATAAGATACAGCATGGATGACAGACAGACAGACGGACGGACAATGGAGTCTTAGTAAAAGTGTCACGATATAGGGCAAACCTTTGGGTACAGAACCCTACAATGTTTTTTTTATCTCTCGTGTTGTTCTATAAAGAGCTTTAAGCTCGTCCCTAAGTAAAGTTCCTTATTACAGAACGATAACAAACTGTACGATACAAGACGAATTAATATAAACCTTGGTTTAAGGACAGGTTACAGAAAGGTTCCGGTAGACGAGAATTATGTTAAAATGTGGTAAACCTTCATTTAACTTTAACTAATTTAACTAATACTATAGACTAAATCTATTACCAACATTATGTGGTAGGTACTACCAAAGTATGGTACCACTACTAAAGGCTTCAGACGTATTGACCCGTTCTTTCCCGTTCTTGCCATGCCCAGATGGCTGATTCGCTATGAGGCGCTGGACAACTTCACCTCTTGTAAAATATTTCTAGTAAAAATGGCTTTAGCAATAAAAACAAAAATAAATATTAAATGTCCAAGGTGTTCACTGTATTAAAAGTTAGCCATCCGGGAGCATCCGAGTCAGTCAATAGTTAAAAAAAACTGTTGGTAGATGGCGTTCAAACCGAGCCTTAGTCGGTAAACAAAACTAGGAGAAGGTAGAATCGTTAATTCACCATGTCATGTGGGTTCCCGTGTGGTGCAGTGGTAGCCAGCCCACTCGCCTGGCAAGCGAGGGGCACAGGTTCGAATCGTGTCGTGGGAGGATTTTTGATGATGCATTTCTCCTTGTAAAACATTTTTAGTAAAAATGCCTTGAGCAATAAAAACAAAAGGAAATATTCTTGGTTTTTTGTTGTATTATACTATTTTTAATGATTGGTGTTCGACATTTCTTTTTATGAAATTAAAGTCATTTTTAGGTTTTAATCGCGTGGTGTTAATTACTTTTAGCATTGTTTCAACGCTCAACGTTTCGAGACCTTTACAGGTCCTTTCTTCAGGATTGACTGAGATGTGATTTGTCATTCCAATGACCTAATGTATTAAAAAGTTACAGTGAAACTACCGTCTTATCAAAAATTAAATATTAAAAAGGTATCAAAACGTTCCTGTGTACGCAGACGAGATTGCAAAGACTATTATTTATTACTCGTATTAACTATGCACAAATCACCTTTACAACGGTTTATTTTATTACTACGTGACTTCAGAAACGCGCCTATAGATGAGAAGAAGTCACAAGATACCCTCTCAGAAAAGGGTACTTTTTTATGGGGAATTAAATGTCTTTAATTTCATTACAACATCGCGAAAACAGAAGAAAAATCTATTTCTGTTTATATTAGTTTTTTAAGTAAATAGATATTATATTTTGAAGACAATGGTTTAGTTATTAGTTTTATAATAAGACCCTGGTTTACCTAAATATTTCTCAAGAACGTCTCTCCATCAATCAGGACGTCACTGTGGATCTTCTGGGATCTTGTTCAACGCATCTCCTGTTTACCCCAGGGGTAAATACTGTACACCTGTTACTTTCGCGTTTTATTTCACTTTAAATTGATGCCAATTTGTATTGCTCTTTCTAACTCAGAATGATAAAGGATCGCGTCTGACATACAGTCTGATAAATCATATTTATCTATCTATAGTACTAATATTATAAAGGTAAAGAATTATTTGTTTGTATGTAACAAATAGGATCCGAAACTAACTGGACCTATTTCAAAATATTTTTCACCAATAGAAAGCTACATTGGTGAAAGATATTTTGAGGAGATAAAGATTATCGAGGAGTAATATAGGCTGCTAATTACGTAATAATAACTTAAGACAGAAGGTCCCTTATGTAGGGACTAAATAAAATAACCGACTGTTTTTGACATTACCGATGGCGAAAGTGAGAAGAGACAGCTAGTAAAAATGAAAAAATGTAATAATTGGATGTAACCAAAAACAATACGTAAGTATTTACCAAAAAAAAAGTAAAATATGTAGTATATCCGTTGTCTAGTTCCCATAGTACAAGCCTAGTGCTTAGTTTGGGGCTAAAATATTTAAAAAATTACATGCGGTACTTGCGCGTAAGCGTCCAGAAGGAAAAAGTCGGTAGAGATTCGGAGCAGTAGCCGCCTTGCTACGTGTCGTAGCATCTCGTAGCAAATTGTAAGAAACTTGCTTTTTCGTAGAGCCCTCTGGTAGAGATTGCGATCTATTTGGACGGATTTTTGACTTGTACGTACAAATCTCATTTTTGGTTCGAATTGCAGATGGAACTGCGAAGCGCAACTAGGGCAGAAATAAAATGGTATTTTGATTTAATGAAAGTCGGGACAAAGGCGTGTCGTTGTAGCATCGCTAATTAAATTGTGATTATCGCCTATTCTGTGGAAATGTAAAAGAAATTCACGACTACGCCCACGCGTCTCTGCCGCTACTTATAAATAGAAAGATAGGTAGATTAATTATTTATTAGATGAAACACATCAAACAAAATTACAAAGAAAAACATAGGTAAAAAATCCTTTACTGACGAAGGCGTAATCTGACTGATGGAAACTAAATCTTCAAGCTTGTTTAGTTGTACCATTAATGTTACTAGCGATACATCAATATTTATGATGGTACCTACTACTAACTTAAATGATTGTCACTAGTACCATTAATGGTACTAAGGATACTAGGTTGTGTCACTTTTACCATCATTGGCACAAATTGGTGCTACTGACAGATATTCGAAAAAATGCTCTTGTCTGTACCTACTCGCCTTAAAGCAATTTCATCCAGGCAACCTTACTTATCAGTGCATTGTATTATGTTGTTATAAATGAAAATAAATAGTTTGCCCGTTAATTTGTCCCAAGGACAAAGTGCAAGGGCCTTCTCATAGAGGGGTTTGGCATTAAGACGCCACGGAAGCCTACTCCGCATTGGCGAATGTCCCATGCCTTCGGACTATGCTGAGTCCTAGAACATGTTGGTTTTCTCACGATGTTTTCCTTCACCGTAAGAGCAATGTTATTAGCGCACATAACTTTTTCTTAAAGAAAAAGACATTGGTGCACGTTCGGCCTGGATTCAAATCAACGACCCTCAGACTGAGGTCGGGGTATCTACCACTAGACCAACACCGCTATTATATCCTAACTATATCTATTTATCCCCCAGGGCGACGTACGTATCCGTGCTGACGATATCAGCGTTCAGTCTGGAGCGTTACCTCGCGATCTGCCACCCGCTGCACCTGTACGCGATGGCCGGCCTCACCCGGGCGTCGAGGATCATATTCGTGCTGTGGATTATATCCGTGCTCTGCGCCTCGCCGTTCGCTGTCTACACCGATGTCAGCTATAGGGATTATCCGCCAAGTAAGTTTGTAGATTTTTAGTCTGTTTTCGCGATGTTGGTTTGTAATTAAACTCATTTGAATGGCCTCTGTGGCGCGTCGGGTGGGTTCGATTTCCGATGGGTGTCAGCTGAAATATAAATTATACCAAGACCTGGTTTGAGCTAATCAATAGTGAAAACTTTAATTTTCTAGTAATTTTCTAACGACAATTATAAAATATTAATATATAATTTTAATTTTTCCTTGTAAATATTTCTTGCAGAATGTCTTGATAGATATAAGTAGGTATAAGAAATGATTTCAAAATGAAAAAGGGTCTAAATTTTGAATGATGTTTTGGCCAATACGGCTAATAATGCCCAACTTTTGCTCGTAATGTAGGTACTTTGCCAATGGAAAATTTTCTTTATATTTATTATGTTTACTTTTAATAGTTTAGTTTAAGATTTTATTTAGTTTCTGCCTTTATCTACGAGTATATTAACAATAGTTACAATACAATAAGTTTGTTTTTAGAAAGTATAATTATTTAAAAATGGTAAAAAAATTGCAGAGTGTGGAAGTATTCCGCACTCGAGTTTCGACTCGGCCGTTCGCGGAAAAAGCGGGAATAAATTGCGGGAATTAAAAGATTTCATAACCATCAAGAGCTTTCCAGTTATTATTAATTTTCCATTTCTTATAATTAGAGATTCACGAGGCAAACGTCGGGCTGTTTCACTTGAACTTTGGAAAGAAACCTTCGTAATCATAATGCCGGCCTTTGAATTCCAGTTTTAGAAGTTTCTTTTAAGTACCTACCTAATTCTTAAAGATATTTAGATTTTTTTGTTTGAGTTTTTTAAGCTGAAAAAGTAAACTTTTTAAACTAACTCGATTGGAACACATAATTACATAATATCTCCTCGCGACCAATACTTTTGTAACATAGTCGAAACATCGGAGTAAGGAAATTAAAATGTCTAAATCACGCGATTAAGACCCGGATAAATATTAAATTAAGCTTAATGCACATGAAAAAACCGCATTAAAATCGGTTCTGTAAGGACACAGATCGAAGATAACTGTGTATAGTTTGCAGCTAAACTATGGGGTTATCGTAAAATGATTATAAGTAATTGCATCTATATTTATAAAGGGTTTTGACCTGACTTGACTAATGGATCAATTCAGAGCCTAAACCGCTGATAGTAGAGATATGTAATTTGGAGTGTATTCTTTGTGTAATGTAGGCATTCGATATAAAAGGGTTTTTTGAAATCCCACGGGGTTGGGAATTAGGCGGGTGAAACCGCGGAACACATAAAGTAATAGAGAATTTTCTATACCAAAATGAGTAGGTAATCTTTTCGAGGAAAAATTTATCATCTAACATTTTGGAAACGTAGGTAGGTACCTATATATTTTTTTTGTTTTAGTGTGTACAATCAAGAATTAATTATAGATTTAGGCGAACAAAATAGACGGACAGTAAGACATGTATTTTATAAAAACAATGAGTGTGATTTTTTATTGAATAAGTGTAAGTTATTTGAAAAAAAATAGGGCTTATAGTCTATTCAATGCCGAGATGATATAGATCCAGCTAAAAATATATTCCTATACTTTAGGTATTTTAGAAAAAACACGAGGTGACGTCAAAATATAATTAGAAGCGGTACAATTCCTTCGCAACACCAATTAAAACTTTAACAATTAATAAGGTTAGTTTTCCGGAAAGGTTATTTAATTAGAGTGGTATATTTAATTAAACTGAGCTTTTATTCAAAATTGAAGTATAAAAATAAACACACGGATACGACGTTTATACGACTCTTTTCCGATATGCTTAAAGTCGACTGTATTTTAAATCGGCAAGGCACAAAATACGGAACCCTAAAAACTATTTAGGCCAATTTAAGATATGTAGTTTAATATCATAACATACACATAATATTTTACTTAAAAGGCCTTAAAATCGACCATTTGTGTTGTTGTTATGCACATACAATGTTGTTCTTATTTTATTCCCCTTACTTATAAACGCTATGTTACCTATGAATCGTTTGCCTTCCACTGTGACATGAAATTTCGAAGTTATCAGAGATAAACGTTACATAACTTAGTCATCTGTTAATCATCGTTTATAAGTAAGTCCGTAAATGTTTATATGGCAAAAAGACAAATAAACTATCTTTTTCTTGTAAGGTAACCGTCATATTTCATCTCCTATCTACACAAACTATATAAATGAAAAAATATACGGTTGAATTGAAAATCTCCTTCTTTGAAGTCAGTTAAAATTTGTAAATGAGCGATGGTTGTTTTTGGAAAATACTAAAAAATACAATTTTAAAGGCATTAAATTAAATTCAAATAAGATTACCTATACAAATTCAGTTTTGTAAAGTCACTAGCATAACGATGCATTGCTTTAAACTTTCGTTTTAATTAATGAATCAAGCAGCAAAGCGCTACAGGCATGGAGATTATTTATTACAACAACATAGTTATTAATTAAGCAATTTGTAAGGTTCTTACTCATTAACGGTTCACTGAATTCAAATTGGTTAATGGATTTTCAATCAGTAGGTAGGTAGGTACCTACAAGCTACCGTAGTGTTACTGAACTCGGTGAGTCCTCTGGTTTCATCTAATGCTTGTTTCTACTTACCCATTCTGTGACACTTAGGTAAGCGATAAAACTCAAAATACACGACAGACATTAGAACTTTACCTATAGAGCCCACACATATAGGGAAATTCGTGCATGTCTGCTGTTGGTGTGGGTTCTATAGGTAAAGTTCTAATGTCTGTCGTGTATTTTGAGTTTTAGTCGCAGCGCAATATGAAATCTCCTGATGTAACCACAGAATAGGCGATAGTTACAAAGAAAAACGCGACGCTACGGTGATGCGCCCGTCTCTAATTACTTACCAATATGCGCGTACTCGTATAACCTTACAATCCAGGAGCTTTACTCTCATTCTACGAACGAAAACGCGAACGAAAATTCCAGACGAACGAAATTTAAAACGAAGTTTCTACAGTCACCCTACTATTGTTCTTTCTCGGATCGAACCATGTACTTCGAATTCATAGAGAAATATAGTGGATGAATATGGAATGAAAGAAATGTGCAGCACACTTTTTAAACTGACACGATTTCCGTCCATCATTATTATACGAAACACGGGTTTAGATCGCGTTGTAGATAAGTCATTGTTATTATTTAACGGTCACATCGGCCGTGGTCGCGAGAAGACTCTACTCTCTGTCTTCTCGCGACCACTAAATAATAACAATGATTATCTACAATGCGATCTAGACCCGTGTGTTTTTAATATTAATGGAGATACGTGTAGGACAGAAAACATTTAGCCCAGAAGGCCGCTGCTGATTGTCTGAGGGCGGCTAATAAAACTGGAGGCGGTCTATCATAATTACATTGATTTCTGTAATTTAGGAGCACAATGGGACATTGTGCGTCTAAATGACAGATGACCCCTTTAGATTTCGATGTAGAAATGTAAGAACCTGTGGTAGGGCCTCAGTTTGACTCCCTTGGCTTAGAGTATAATGAATGAGTTAATTACCAATTAGGACGATTGTCTTGATTGATGAAAGCCGTCAATTGCGTCAACCTTTCATCAGGGCTTAATTTGTCCTGGTTGTAAACACCTTAACGAGTGAGGGATCAAAGGGGTTTTATGTCGTTTTATTGGAATAAATGTAGAAGTAAAATCTGTTAATATTGGTATTGCTAATAAATTTAGCAAATGTAAAAAAAGTTGCAAAATTTCCAAAAATTGTAAAACAATTTTCAAAAAAATCTACACTGCTGTAGCATCATTTCTCATCTGAGCGATATTCCTGGTTGCATACCTCTTAGGAGTCCGGGGTCTGCTAATCCCCAAAATGTTTTTTTTTTTAATTTGGGTCGACGCAGTAGGAACGTCATCTATTTCACGGCCGGCCACCTGCTTGCAACCAACCCTCCTAAGAACGAAGCAGTTTATTCGCCACCGCGCGGGGGAATTGGTTTACTAATCTTCCCAGATCACTTAGTCGCCTTTTACGACACCCACGGCAAGAAATTGGGTAGCCCAGGTAATTGGGAACAGCCAGGGTCAAGTTCTTGTATAATATTTCTAGTTCTAGAATATTTCAAGTTTCTTCTTATTTTAGTTTTAACGTCGTACATCTTGTATGTACATCTTGCCAGTATAAAGTATTTTGCATGAAATTGGCCCGATCGGGCTTATAGTTTCAAGTCAGGAGCTATGGTTAAGCGGTGGCCACTTTACCATAACCTTCAAGGAGCTTTGGAGGGAATGAAGAAAGTCCATGTTTAACACTCAATTTTGTTTTCACTACACTTGTGCACATTCACGGAACTAAATTGAATAAGATTCCACTAAAACTACACAATTTAACCGAGTTTACAAAAATAAAATAAATAAAAATAAAATTGAAGCACGACATGTTGTCTCCGCGTTCCCGCCAAAGCTTAGTTGTAATCAACTTACCTTTATTCCTAAAGACGACGAACTTTCGCCACAATTTGAATGTCTCCCATCAGACAACGATTACCAGTAATTACAGTCTGACCATAAGAAAACACCCAGAACGTAACGATCGGACAGGTACCTTTGTTGTATTTGGAAATCCGGGGTTAGAGAGACTCAAGGTAAGGGCATAGATGTTAGGCTCTCCCAGTTAATTCTGCAAACAGTAGATCTTGCAAGCAAGCCCCCTTAGTGGACGAAATATCCAACCAATCAAAAATCCCCTGTGACGAAAAAAAAACCATAAACTCAAAGTAGGTAGGTACCTATAGCCAACTTAGTAGGTATATTATTATTTCAGACTGATCTTTACGAAACTTTGAAACTTCACATTTCATCGAATGTTACAGAAATAATCTTTAAAAATAAACAATAGATATTACAATTGAATTGATCTAAGATTCCGAGTTGGATTAGAGATTACGTAGACTTGTTTGAGCGTAGAATCGATTCAAGAAACTCCCTTGATTAAACTAAAGTAAAAGAACAATATTGTCTGTCTATACGAAGACGGCTACACAATTGGCAATACTTAAGTTTAATTAAGAGCGGTGCTGGTCTAGTGGTAGATACCTCGCCTTTAAATCCGAAGGTCATGTGTTTGAATCCTGGCCTCTTCTTTTTTTCCTTGCGAAAATGTGATGTGTGCTATTAACATTGCTCTTACGGGGATGGAAAACATCGTGTGGTTTTCCACGGCTTGGTTAGCTCTAGACGTGCAGACGTATTGACTTGACCCTTTCTTTCCCTTAGCCATGACTGACTAGGCTGGGAGGTGCAAGGAACCCTATACCACCCTCCCAATAATAATCTCGGAACAATATTATGTCCCTACTCGGAACCATAATGTCCTTTTTAAAGTTTCGTAGTCAACAAGAAACCGTTATAGTTTCGTCATTTCCGTCTGTCCCTCTATCTGTCCGCGGCTTAGCTCAGAGACGTTTCTTTTCTTATATGTATTTCTGAAGTTCAGCAAATTCATTTATGCCTCAGCCTTTAGCATACAGCATGTTAGCGACCGTTACTGGCTCTTAGAGAAAGACAACACTTTAATAGCCTTATTAATAAACGTGGAGTAAGGTCGGGACAATTTTACCACTTTTTGTTCCTCTCTGTCAACTTTGAAAGTTATTGTCACGGAAAAAGACAAAGCATGTTCTCACTACTCCAACGCTACTCCTCGTTTATTAATAAGGCTATTAAAGTATTGCCACGTGTGGGCGAGATAGAGTGTAGACGTTTGAACTGTAAAATAAGAGCCCAGGTATTCGCGTGAAACAGTTACTAAATTCAATATAATACAATTTGTATGTAGTTTTCTGTGTCTGAGATAAATCAAACTGAGCGTTTATTCATTCCAGTCGTTTCCACGCCTTGAGGAAATTGTCCAATTTTATCTCTAGATTTATTTTGATGAAGCCTTAAGAAAAGTGTTGGCAGTTTGTATTTAAATCTTCTTCTTTTCGTGTAGTGATGTGTAACTTGTGTTAGATTTTTAAGGCCATATTAAGGCCTATTACTTGACCTAATGACTGCTATCAGTGATAACGACCGGGACCAACTGCTTCACGTGCAACGCCGAAGCACGGAGAGCTCAAGAAAATGCTTTTTGCAACACGCTTTATCGGCCAACCATCCAAGTAATAACCGCGCAAGGATTTGCTCAACCCGCAAGATTATACAAGATGTTGCGCAGCTACAACAATTAATTTGTTTACGTCTTTTGTTTCTGTTCCGATCGTCTTTTGTTTTTTTACGATCGTCTTTTGTTTCTGTTCCGACCCTCTTTTGTTTCTGTTCCGATCGTCTTTTGTTTTTTTTTACGATCGTCTTTTGTTACTGTTCCGACCCTCTTTTGTTTCTGTTCTGATCGTCTTTTGTTTTTTATTACCATCGTCTTTTGTTTCAGTTCCGACCCTCTTTTGTTTCTGTTCCGATCGTCTTTTGTTTTTTGGGAATTCACGGATTGTGTCAAAAGTTTTAACCCCTGAAAACTCTCGCTATATAGCTGCGGTACACTATTAATACGAAAATAAGTAGGTACTTTCTAGGTTGTTTCTGTTTTAATACCCATTATATTTCAAACTTTTTATTTCATTTGAAACGGTACCACGAGCTTGAAATCAGAACTGTAGGTAACAACTTAGATATGTCCCTTGGTAATAGTCATTTTCATGACCATAATAAAAGCAGATAATAATAGTGATATCATCACATCATAGACCGTCTCAGTCCTTTCTGATAAAATTGGGTGATTCTACAAAAATGGGTTTTCCTTTAAGCTGGCAAATAGGTTCAATTTATGACCAAAAATGATGCAAGAAAATCTTTATGCTCCTAACAAGCTCCAGCCAAGGAAAAAATAGACATTTACAAGTCTATACCGCTTTCTTCTAAAGTTACGAATTTATGGTAACGACATTGCATAATTTATAGGCTACTTTAAAACAGGCAAAATAAGTTATTTTCCTCATTTGTAAAGTTTATTCTTCTATACCTAAGTATCTATGAATCGTGTGAGTTTAAAAAGTTTCAAGACTTTTTTTTTTCTAAAAAAAAACCGGCCAAGTGCGAGTGCAAGTGCTTCGTGTGCGAGTCGGACTCGCGCACGAAGCACTAGATTGGATCAGTGGTAAAAATAAATCACGGTATCGTTGCGTTTTTATGTCAAAAAACACGTTTGTTGCATGGGAGCCCCGCATAAATATTTGTTTTATTTTGTATTTAGTATTTGTTGTTATAGCGGCTACAGAAATATCTCCATCATCAGTGAAAATTTCAACTGTCTAGCTGTCACCGTTCATGCGATACAGGTGACAGATGGACAGCGGAGTATCAGTAATATAGGGTCCCGTTTTACCCCTTAGGTACGTAACCCTAAACACAGACTACAAAAAGTAGAAAATGACCTCATCTGCATGCGGGTGTATATAAAAAAGAGTCATTTTAAATTTATAAAGGAACCCAATTCATACCACTAACAGCAAAAATAAGTTGGTTTTTCCTTGTTCACTATTGAAAAGACAACGTTATTTGTGATTCGTGTAAAAATCCTGTAGAGTCACAGACAGGTAAGCGATATGACATTTATTAAGAAGCGAGTGATATGACATTTATTGTAAGTAAATATTTATCTAATAAATGTCGTGTGCTTGTCAAATTATACACTTTTCTTCATACGTATCCGCCAAGAGTTCTGTCAGGGACGCGTTGGTGAATTTTATTAATGTGGTGATTAATTTTTATTTTCGTGAAACCTAGTTATTAATATGTTGCTTGTAAATTGTTTAGTATAGGCGCATATTAATCAATTCAGTTTCGTGAAAATGTACGTAAAAATTGATATCAGTGACACACATCGACTTTTGCGTTGTTTCCAAACCTCGTGTAAAAAGTTTTTGTAAATAGCCAGCATTTACAATGGCTCCCTCGACTTACGCCTTACCTACTTACTTACTGATGGCCCTTACACTTACGTGTATTTTGAGCTTATGAAATAAAGAAATTGTAGTGCAGCCAGTGTCAAGTTTTTTTTTGATGGCGATACGAAGTGGCACCGAGTCATCTAGTTATATTTGAAAGTGCCTATTGTCACCTTTATAGGTGCCTACGTACGATATCTGTAATGTTCTCCATCAGTTTTCTAATAAATAAACCTTCTAATAAACTATTTTAATCAGCTAAGTTTCCCGTCAGAGCTGAGTTCACAATATGGACATTATTATTTATTAAATCGTCAACTCGATTAACTAGTTTGAGTCCATAATCACTAATATTTCATTCCTCTAGCAGCAGAAGGTAAAAGGCGGACAACTGTCCGGTCCACATCCTGACCGCGACATGTGTGAATTTAGACCGCCGACTGCCTAATCCTATGGAGTAGTTTGAAATATTACCGCGCGTGAAGCGTATGCTTGCTTGTGCGTATTTGCCATTTTGAAAAGTTTTGCTCCATTAATTTGCTCATTCATAAAACTGGCGAAAAATAGTTACCTATGTAAAATTGTAAGAAGTAGCATTCAAGTTGACTAGTTCAAGTACTAAACACGACCCTAAGTCGACACGTAGGTACTTAGCATAAGATAAAGTGCGCGGTACTTCATACACATTACACGTTGCGGCTTTGATGTCACATTACAAAGTGACGCAGGTACTAATATTGACATTGCGAACGTGTGAGAATGCGGGGGCGGACACAATTTGTTATTTGTTCACTGCTCTTGTGAATCATTCATATGGAATTAAAAAATATAAATAGGTATGAAAACATCCTACTCATATTATAAAGGTCAATGTTTGTTAATGCAAAGTGGAGACGTAAATGAAGGAAAGCGGACCCTGGGCTCTCGAGAGGGATGCAACCGGGAACATCGCTCGGATGATGACGATGATGTTGAATATTTGTCTATGGCTACATTGATTTGCGAAGATTCGTGTTGTGTTATCGCGATCAAAACTTAGTGTTTGATCTACGACGAAGTTCTTAATTCTAAAACACCGCGATAGGATGAATTTTTTTGCCAGACTTCGAAGACCTGAAATACTGAGCCTGAAAACGTTTGTTAAAGTTTTCAGGCCCCCCTAAAGAATATAACTTGACTTAACTGCTATCACAGATAACAATCACTTGCTTAACGTGCCTGTAAGTAACTTTGTGAGTCTTTCACGCAAGAAGTACTAAACAAATTGCGATAAAACTTAGTATACAGATAGCTGGAGATCTGGATTAACAAATAGGCTACTTTTTATCGCGATATTACCGCGGAATCGGGACTTTTATAAGAGCGGCATTGGCTGACTGCTAAAAGACTAGGAGAAAGCAAGACTAAGTTTTTAGTCTCTATCCGTGTAACGCTATTCTTGGCCTGACCCCTAGATTCATGTAAAATTGCATTGAAAATTAATTGTAGGTAGGTACATACCTAAAGTATTGCTATTTCACTCATACGCAGCGATTTGTAAGCTGCTGCGCAACTTACAATTTTTTGTCCCCTAAACCACCATACAATTATCATTGGAAATGAGACTGCCTACTAAGATTTTTACCAAACACTCAAATTTCAATAACACAGTTTGGAATTCTGTCAAGTTATCCCTTGTATCAGATACGCAGTACAGATACGTGTCAAATTATATAGCCTTGGATTATATTGGACGAATTCAAGCCATGTTTCAGATACTCGTGTTTGGTTGTGACAGCCGCGGTGAACAAATTGCGAGACGTATTGAGAACCACCCTATTTGTGACCTTCGATCGAGTGAGTAGAGTAGGCGGGTTTTTGAGGAGTTCCCCGTGAACCCGTTGGTTGATTTATTGGGTCCATGGGGAATTTTAATCACCAGTTTAATTCGCCGTGGACTCTTTGGCATTAGGGATTATCTACTTACTACATCATAGTTACATTTTACAGTCCCCCCTAATTTAGCTTAAAATTCAACTAATTTTTCGGTTTTAATCGCCTATTGTTTATTACTTTTAGCATTGTTTCAATGGCCATGCGATTTTAAACCGAAGAATAAATTTAATTTCAACATTGCGAAAACAGAAGAAAAATCTAGTTTAGTTTAGTTTCGAATAATCGAGTCAGCCTATGCCAGCTTTACTTACTTGTTTTTAAAACTGGGGAGGTAAGCTAAACTAACTTAGTTTAGAACGTTAGGTTTAATAATGGTAACAAAATTACGTCATTTACTTTTCCTTACAAAAATATTTTCCCTAATAGCATCCGGGTAACCTTAACAGTGTCTGCTAAGAAATATGTGACAAAAAAAGCATAAACTCCTTCGGCAGTCGGATAATAATAACGTTAGGGGCGAGTAAAATAGACTAATCCTAGCAGATACAGTTCAATTACTCTACCTACCGCTACTAGGTGAATGCCGAGCTCTAATACGGTAGAGTATTGTCAGGTAAGATGGGATACGGGGGAATATCTTCTGTGGCGCGTCGGGGGAAGGCCCGACTGCAATGCGAATGGCGAAAAGGTTGCGGGTTAGATTCCTGCCGGATGCAAGTTATTATGCTTAAAAATAAATATTTGTTTCTGGTCTAGGTGTTTTCTATGTATCATATTATTATGTATGTATTTACAACAAAAAAAGTCTAATATGTAGTATATCCGTTCCCATAGTATGATAACTTGACAAGCCTAGTGCTTAGTTTGGGGCTAGATTGCGCTGTGTGTAACGTCGTGCAATATTTATTTATTTATATCGTATGACTTAAATGTCTCGCAAAATAGGTGTCATTGCAACTGGCGGGTGCCACAAATCGGTGCAGGGTGATTTGCTCTTGTGAACACCGTGGCTAACACTAAAAATATCACCCATTTTGAGAGATTATTGAGTCATACGGTCTTCCCCCGTATCCGATCTAACCTGACTATACTCTACCTATCATAATGGATCCGTGTCCGGTCCTCCATTAAAATGTAGAGGTACTAAGCATTCATGTAGGTAGCCTAAATCTTTTAGAAGAATACCTGGAGTTGAATAAAGGTAAATTTTTGAATAAAAACCTTGTACGATCGCTCAGTGGCGCGCTGGTTGAAGACGCTGTGACGTAGAAGGTTGCGGGTTCAATTCCCGCTGGGAATAAATATAGACGTTTGGTTGGAGGCGCACCCATCATAAATTGTGGGTTTTATAGCCGAATATAGAAAAACCACTTATAATTTGAGGCCTACTTAAATAATTAATATCTGTATTCTTTTATCTATTGTACCTATATATTAGAGTGTCAGGTACTAATACAAACCTCATAGATTGGTTTCATAGTACCTTCTAAGTTAAAAATATGTTTTCTGAAGTGTTTTATAAATAAATAAAAAATAATAATAAATAATTGAGCAGCTTTTAAATTCAAAAGTAGTATGGGATTTTTTAACTTTGAGATCTGCTTAATTGTCTAAGTAGAATACACATTTTGAGTAGCGTTTGTGTATTTGGCCGTTATATTATTGATTTTTTACTCAAAAATTTGTTCACCACAATACAAGTCACAATACCTAGTTGTTTTCGGGCTGAATTTGGACCAAAACTGATGGTTTTTTTGTTTTCAGATTCTGGCAACATATCAAAGGAGTCTGCTTTCTGCGCATTGATGGCTCCTTCTCCTCTTCTCGAACTAAGCAGTATCTTCTTCTTCTTTGTTCCGGCTGTTCTCATACTATGTCTGTATGTCAGGATGGGGTTACATATACGGTATGTACACATATAGTCTTAGAAAGAAGTAATATAGAATGCATTAAACTTGCCTGACAATATTATTACGTCTATCGTAAAAATGATAAGACAATAAGAGGTCAGTATACCTAATCTTTCTCCATACAAACGTAGTCGACTGTTTCCTCTCTGGATAAAGACATTGGGGCAGATATGTTGTTGTCACTATAGTGACATCTAACCGTCGGCTTTTGTTTTGCAAACATTTTTTTCAAAAGCAGTATTTAGGTAAAGTTGCCTAAATTTAATGTTATTTTGATAAATAAAAATAGATATCCATTAATATTGTATCATTGTAGGAATCCATTGAAAGTCTGCGAAACTCATAAACGTTAATTGAAACCTTAGTAACATAAAAGTAATTTTATACCTCGCCGTAAATGTTGACAACGTACTTTTGCCGATTGTGGGTTTTCTAGCTTTTACGAACGAAAGAATGATCGTTAATTTCCTACATACTCGTGTCAATGAGTTGTTTTTCGGTCTAAAGGTCGCATACGTAACGTGTTTTTTCTCGTCCCGAACAGAACGTGTCTATTTCTACATACAAAAAAAATGCGACGAATTAAGAACCTTTCCCTTTTTTTGGAAGTCGGTTCTGGAAATCCCACCCCACCCCGCCCCGACGGGCCCCGAAGTGATGTGACACAAACAGGCTTCGGCAAATTTAACCACTTTATTACTTAGAATAAAGTGGTACAAAAATTATTAGATTATTATGATAAATAGTAATAAATACATACAGAGAACTCAGAGCAGATAATAATCAAGACGTCACATGAATCCACTAAACAGGAAGGAAGCTACGAAACATCATCGTGCCTGACACATTGACCACAGACAAAATGTGACACTAAATAACGGGGGCAAACAAAAATAATGGATACAGCTTTTCAAACAAAAGTCCCCCGCGCACTAGGCAGCCAGGCTGCGGCAGCCAAAATATTTGCACAGCCAAGTTATAGCAGCCAATTGACGACTCTTTCGTCAACTTTCAATTTCCCGAATAAATTTCTCAGTATCGAAATTATTTTTTTGATTAATAATTTGATGAAAAAAATAAAAGCCGCTGCAGCGCTGACAACATTGTTACTTCTATCGTACAAATGGAATGAGCATCGCTGCGGGCGTTAAGATAAAGTCGATGAATGACGATTATAACGTCAAAAGCATCATTGAGTTTGATATGAGCTATTTATTTACAACTGTCTTCTTTCTGATGTCATAATGTTGAGGTTGAGGTCAAAGGTCAAGCCCGATATCACAGTTTACATATTAGTTGGTGCGCCTCAGATATTCTCAAGAGATTTTAAAAGAATATCAAGAGGACAGTCTCCATTCTCTTTCTCCATACAAACGTAGTCGACGTTTTCCTCCCTGGATAAAGAGACAAATACATTAGAGCAAATATGTTTATGCCATAAAACCTATATCTGTCATGACTATGCAAGTATGCATCTACCTTTTGATTTTTGATTAGAAAATGAAAAAAATCAAAAGGTAGATGCATAGTCATGACAGAAATACGTTTTATGGCATAAACATATTTGCTCTAATGTCTTTATCCAGGGAGGAAAACGTCGGCTACGTTTGTATGGAGAAAAAGAGTGGTGACTGTCCTCTTAAAAAGATTGGTACAAAATTATTCCTTATTTAAAAATACCTAAAAGAACATTCCTCACAATCAAAAAAATAATTAAGGCGCTGTTAAATAAATATTTCTTTCATTTCATCCAGCTCATTGTAATTATGGTAAAAGAATCTCAAGTCTTTTGAAATTCAATGTGATCTAAGAGCAAAGATACTTTAGAAAATAGGGCGGCCTATTCTTATTTAACCGAAGAAATGTGCTAATGTTAATCGTTTTACATTTAACACCATTAATCAAATCTAGGTAACTAAACCCCATTCACCAGCATAGAAGAGAGCTTATCTCATCCCAAGGGTGTCGTGGGGATCTCTCTGCGATGGTGGGATGGTGCTAAAAAAGGCTTGCGCCTAAGGAGGGTTGGTACAAAGTTGGTTCTTAAGGGGCCGTAGTAGGCCAGAACAGATTTTGCTCGGAGACGGTTGATTATTAAAGTTGAGGATATTTACTACTAGGTCCTGTGTGTTGTGAAAACACGATTACAAAACATTTTCTCGATAGAAAAAAATCACAAACATCCTTCTAAATTTTACAAAAAAAATAGTTTTTATTGGTCAATGTTAAACTTATACTAATAAAACTTTGTAGATGTACTGATCTCAGTTCAATGCAGGGCATCTATGATTTGAAATTCAAAATTAATGTTTTGTTATCTTGTAATTACCAAATGTTTGGTTTACGCTCTAAAATTTTTCTTTCTAGCATCTTACGTCCTTCATGAATACATCTGAAATTCGATAGCGCTATCCCTGTCACGCAATTGGGGTTATATGGGCCCTTAATCTATTTGCAGTAGATACGAGTATGGTTAATAAATACCTGCCAACTGTGCCGACCCCAAAATATTTGATATAATAAAATGTAGAAGTCTATGGGGTTTAGCTCTGGATATTGAAACACAAGCTTACGCTTAGTTTAACAACAGTCTCTAAAATATCTGGAAATATATGTAAGTATTTATGTTCTAGAACCTACCTACTATGTTGTTTTGGCAAATAAACTAAGTATGTATGAGCTAGTGAAAATAATGGTTAGGTTCGACGTTAGAACCTCTACCTTTTTTTTTAAGCCGGTTAAAATTATATATTGCGGCACGGTAAATTATCTGCACCGCTGATTCCAAATCCAAAACTTACTAATAAAGCAAAAAATCCTTGTAAAACTTAATGAATCAAGCTCAGTCTTTACAAAAGTTTACAGAACGAATATCCCAAGGTTCAAGAATTATTCCTGAGCTTTCTTTTTATTAAGAATATTGAATCGAACCCAACAACTTGATTGGCGGATTATTTACAAAATTAATTTTGTATTCGAACGAAATTAGGTTATCAAGAACATTTTTTGAATCACGAGGGAATTTCCGAAAACGATTCTATTTATCACGGATTTATTAAAACAGAATTCAGATAGTCTAGCTAGAGTCTAAAGCACTAAACTTATACTATAGGTAAACTTATATAGCCTTATTAATAAACGTGGAGTAAGGTCCGAGTAATTTTACCACTTTTTCTTTCTGTCTGTCAACTTTGAAAGTTCTTGTCACGGAAAAGGACAAAACATGCTCTCACTACTCCGACCTTACTCCACGTTTATTAATAAGGCTAATACTGTATAGGCATACTAACGGCCGAATACAAAAACGCTACTCAAAATTTGAGTTCTACTTAATCAAATAAGCAGCTCTCAAACTCAAAAATTGTCATTCAAATTTTAAATTTAGAAGCTGCTCAATTATTTAAGTAACGCCTTAAATTTTAAGTTGCGTTTCAGTATTCGGCTGTTATACTTATACTATAGGTATACTTATACTACTATAGACTAAGTGCTCTGAACTCCGGACTCTCCCACGGGTTCCATATTCCATGTGGAATAGGAGGATTACCGTGTATTAGCGCAGGGGATAGCGCACTCGCCCGGCAATCGAGAGGCATACCTAGATTTGAATCCGGTCACGGGAGAATTTTTGATAATGATTCTCCTTGTAAAAATATTTCTAGTATAAAGTAATTTTCACAAATAAAATAGACAGTAAAATAATTCAGCACAATCCCATTATATTTTTGACCCCAGAAATCTTTTAAGTTTAATTCAGTCGCTTTAAATATCTCAGGAAACTTTCAAACTCTAGATTAAAAACTGAGATTCCTGCTCCAACTTCGTAACCACAAATCATTCTTGGATTAAAATCTGAGGGGATGCTTTTTTTTGTTCTATTAAACTCAAATAAGTGTTTAAGTACTTACCTACTAGTAGCCATGGAGCATATATTTAACAGGCATTTACACACCTTAGACTTAAAAGGGAAAGTCTACCTACTCATTCTCCATACTCGACTGTTTCCTCATTGAAAAAAGACATTAGAGCATATATTATGTTTAATAATAATAATAATAATAGTTTATGCTATGAAACCTATATCTGCCATGGCCATGCTCCAACGTTTTGTATATTTTTTTCGCTTTGTAACTAGAATATAAATACAATTTAGAGAATTAGAATACGAAAAAAAATAAAACGTAGGGGCATGGTCATGGCTGATACAGGTTCTAGGGTGTCAACATAATGTCATTATCCGGGGAGGAAACAGTCGACTACGTTTTGTAAACAAACTTTGACAGACTGTCGTAGAGCGACTCGACGCAAACCGTCAACTAATTCTGCCTACCTATCGAGAATATTAGACACTGACAAAAGAAACCCGCAAATATAACGCAATTAAGAGGGTGTTTTTGCAGAAAAAGTGCCCGTTAACAATAACAATTATTACCTCCTAGGACCGCGAAGCTCGCATTGATATGTCGCTGCGGGCGGAGGCTTGGTGTGAAAACCTTTTGCGACTATTTATTTGCGTCTATGGTTCTCTCGCGACTTGGCAATGCGCGTTAGATCATATGTAAGTACGGTCAACCGAATATGTAACCTTTCTCATGTAGGTACCTAGCCGTTAATGTGGCACCTCACGACACAATGTCTAGGGTCGCTGTGGGGTCTAATTGTCATTATAGGTCAACTACATATACCTATCTATAAAATGCTTTGTGACTGACTGACTGATTAACGCACAGCCTAAACCGCTGATAGTAGAAGGTTGAAATTTGGAGTGTGTAGGCATGTGTGTTTATTGATGTTTATTCATTTATGTGATGTAGGCAAGGGTTTTTAATAAATGCCACGGGTTCGAGACACAGTCATCAATATACCTATAAAATGCCACGGGTTCGAGACACAGTCATCAATATACCTATAAAATGCCACGGGTTCGAGACACAGTCATCAATATACCTATAAAATGCCACGGGTTCGAGACACAGTCATCAATATACCTATAAAATGCTGATCAATGCACAACCTAACCCACTAATATAATAGCAGAGACCTGAAATTTGGAGAGATGTGTTCTTTACATGAATTGGTAAAAATCCTTTTATCCAAATAAAAATGATTTTTACAAATTCCCACGGGTTCAGGTTCAGGACTTATGAAAGTGAAACCGCGGAACACAGCTAGTACTAAATATATCTACTCTCGCCTGAGTTCCGATACGTAAGTCCGTGTAGCCACGGAAGATGGGACTGAATTTGTTCCTCTGCCAGCTCTGCTCTGCTCTTGTCTTATAAGTTAGACCACGTCGTCACTCAATCTTATCTTACTCTTACTAATATTATAAATACGAAAGTAACTCTGACTGTCTGTTGCGCTTTCATGCCTAAACTGCTGCACCGATTTTGATGTTTTTTGGTTCCTTTACATATAAATAGGACTTTGGAGAAGGACATAGGCTACTTTAAGAGGAGTATATACGCCAACGACCTTGAAACTGAAAATTCTTGTCGGGCTCATCGAAAATTGTTGATTATTTCATGACGGAATGTCGTAGAACTTTTTTTTGTGCACAGATTGTAGGTGACATTGTTTCCTACATTTTGGTGTAGTTTTAAGACAAGAACCTCCTATTGGTGCAAAGCCTATCCAAATTTTAGACAAAAAATGTCTGATTTGGCTAAAATGTCGATAGGCTTCAATACGTTTCGACATATTTGTATGGAAACTGCACTAAAATATCGGAAACAATGTCGCCTACAATCTGTACACAAAAAAAGTTCTACGACATTCCGTCATGAAATAATCAACAATTTTCGATGCGCCCGACATGGATTTTCAGTTTTTCAGAATAGGGCCCTTAATACTGTAAATCTCGCAAAATCGGAACTTATGCGAGAGAAACCGCGGGGCGCAGCTAGTTACTAATAAAAACTACGATAAAGGTACAAAACTAATACAGTACCTACATGGTTTTGATTTAAAGTAAATTCCAAAGGGAATTTTCCAAAATGTTTTCTGTAAATTGGTTGAAAGCAATTAAGTTACACCTAAGTACATTGTTAAGCCTGAGTTATTTACAAGTAAGTAAGTAATAAAATATTGAAGCAATAAGCCTAGCGCCCTCGTGTTAAAGTTTCACTTAACGCAGTTAAGTTATGAGGTAACTTAACGAAGTTAGTGAGTTGTGGTCCTTTTACTGCGCTGGATTTATAGATCGAGACTACTCGAGACTTTATTTACTTTCAGATATTATGAACTATATTACTAACTTTACTTTATTGTAAATATATCTATACCAACAGTAGGTATACCATCTCAAATCACTAAATAAATTAAAATAATTAAAATTATAATAATCCAAAAATGAACTATTAAGGTAAACCTATTTTTTAATAACAATTTAAAGAAAAAACCTATTTCTTTTTACAAATTGTTTCTAAAAAATAGGTAAATTTATGGTCCCTAGACCTTTGTCATAAATTAATCATGTCGGTCCCATTATTTCAAACAATATTATTCAAATACAACATAAAGTATAAAAATTACTCGGTCCAAACATATTCTATGATACTAGCTGCGTCCCGCGGTTTCACCCGCGTAAGCCCCGATCCCGTGGGAATATCGGGATCAAAAGTAGCCTAAATTACTCCTCGATAATGTAGCTTTCTTTTGGTGAAAGAATTTTTGAAATCGGTCTAGTAGTTTTTGAGTTTATAAGATACATTATAAACGACGACACACACACACAAAAATAAAAAATACAAATCTTTCCTCTTTAGTGTCAAATATTTCTGAATTTTATTTCTATTCTAATTAGAAAAATTAAGAAAACCAACACGTAGGGGCATAGTCATGGCCGATATAGGTTTTATAGCATAAACATATTTGCTCTAATGTCTTTATCCAGATCCAACATATCAACAGTCGACTACGTTTGTATGGAGAAAGAGTAGGTAGACTCTTACTATCACGGTTCATGAGATACAGCCTGGTGACAGACAGACCGACACAGTGGACTTTAGTAAAAGGGTCACGTCACGTTCTTACCCTTTGGGTACGGAACCCTAAAATCCCTTAAAAACACACGTCCAAAATTCAATCTCCTATACATTTATTATTTAAAATAATGTTAGGTTAGGGTACAGACGAGATACCTCGGTGATTCCATTGTGACATTGATAAATAGGAATGGCTATGGAAAAATGTGTGAGTGAGGTTCAGCCGAAAATCTAGGATTCAGTGACCATTAGTCAGGTGGTAAACGGAGAAGAAATCTATTATACGAAGACTTTTAAATATTGTTAGACATTAGACCGGATAAATAGTGGTGTGGTCGTGGGGCCTCGTTTTCAACGTAACTTCTAGAGTTAATTATGCGAAGGAACCAAAAGAGGCTAGTGATGCTCAGTGGTTCCCAAACTTATTTTGTTGCTTAGATTATGGGGCTAGAGTCCGTGCCGCGTCCGTACCTACTGTCTTCATACAAAAGTTTATTTATTATTTATTATTTATTTATAAAAGTAGCCGGTTCCCGCCCCACACAGACAGGGCCCAGTCACTGCGAGCGGAGCGGAGTCATATCGGTTGTTTTCATAGTCATACAACTCTTTCGCGCTATGGAAACAATTGATGGATGTTAAACTGACACATTAATGACTCCGCTCCGCTCGCAGTGAAAAGCCGGCATTAAGCGGTGTTTACATAACGAAACTAGTGGCATGAATTTTAGAGTGTTTTTACCTATTTACCTATTTGACAAAGTTGCTTCCAGTGAGTTGCTTCCACTGCATTCTATGCAGCAGACTGCATGCATTAAATGCATGGCAATATTTTCGTAATGTAAATCTAGCTTAATATGAATCATCCCTTATTTATTATAAAGCTACTGACAAATTACGCCTAAACATAGCCGAAATAATAAAGAAACACATTGTAAATATCCCGTGTACCCAAAATGTAAAATAAAATAATAGGTACTTACCTACACTAAAAGAATTACACTTACATACCTACTCATCATTTAACTCTCATCTGCTTTTTCCTATTTCCAAAATTGTATCTTGAAATGATATTATACAATAAGATGTTTTGACACGGCCATTTTCCGTTCTCCGTAAAAGCAGTACAATCAACATGAGATAAAAGACGGCCAAGTTTCTATAAAAATAACACAAATATCACGTTTGTAGTACTAATGGGAGCCCCATTAAAATAAAAATGTGTTTTAATATTATGCTGTGTTATTACAGCGGCAACATTAACATGTATAATATCATCTATAAAAAATTCAACTTGCTGGTACCTATCTAATGAACTGTGATAGCTAGTCATCACGGTTCATATTAGATGGACAGCGGAGTCTTAGTAATAGGGTTCCGTTTTTACCCTTTGCCCGTATACCCGGAACCCTAAAAAGTAAAATTGAAGGTAAGTAAGTTAAGAATAAATTCCTTTTCAAATGAGTAAAGATCTATCAAATCTTATCTCGTCACGTCGAACATTGAAACTTAGTTAAGTAAATAATTATTGACGATAGTTTTGATGATAAGACGAACGTGCTCAATGTATTGACAAAACTATGATATAATCCGTGCGCGATGAGAATGGGGTGGGATCCTTGTCAAAGTAGGTAAATAAAAAGTGGCAAGCTTCAACGCGAGTTTACCAACGCTCCGGCTAGAGCCTACCTAGAACCTTATTTTTTTTGAATCGCTCGTGCAATTTAGGAAGATTTAAATAGTTTGATTTTTACTGAATTTTGTTCGATATCGGATTCCTGCGGCACGTTGAGACCGACTCATTGCGGTCGTGCGATTTACACAGACAAATTACCGACGTCGAACGGAAACTAGTAAAAATCGAGGTATTTAATTAAATCGTTCAAAGTGGCGAAAATTATTCAAAAATAGAGCCTCTGGTTGGCAGCGGGCGGACCGCGCGCGTCTTGCTTCCAAAAGGTCGCACCCCATTCACATCGCTTGCATAACACCGCATGTATTATCAATCGTATTAATAACGGGATATGAGAATATCCATTCTTCCTATATCCTTCCTACTATAATTTTCCTTATACTTATTTATTATTTATTTATTTCCAAAAAACAACTACAGCTATCATTACAGGGTCCCCCAATGCAATTAGGCCAAGCTGCAGGGAAATCACATTACAAAAGGTGGTGTAACAAATTTTATGATTTTATGTTATTTAGCTAAGTTAGTTTGATATAAATTCAATTTCTTGACCTTGGGGCACGACGGGGTATATCCGATATTTTGAGTTTAATATTCTTTTTGCACATAGTGTCTCGATAATAAGTCGTATGACAAAAGTGTCTAAGAACAGTATGTAGAAGTCAAAAACTTTTACATTCTGTCCATACATGTCAATTCTGTAAGTCTTACAGGTAAAAAGTTACAGTTTTTGACTTCTACATACTGTTCTTAGACACTTTTGTCATATCACTTACTATCGAGGCACTATGTGCAAAAAACGAAAAATTAGCAAAATATCGGACATACCCCGTCGTGCCCCAAGGTCAAGAAATTGAATTTATGTCAAGCTAACTTAGCTAAATAACATAAAATCATAAAATTTGTTACACCACCTTTTGCAAGGCTACGTAAGAGGTGATTTCCCTGCAGCTTGGCCTAAATAGAGTAGGTAACAAGAGTAAAAGTAACATTAACAGGTTTTCTACATTTTACTTTTTTTTTTTTTTTTTTTTTATTTATTTAACGGAAAAAAACAAAATTATACAAAATTAAAACTAAATAACATTAAAAAACCAATGAGGTTTATAAAAATGTTACCTTAATCTACGTCGTTAGTTGTTCTAAAAAATAGGATTTAAGTTTAGATTTTATGCTATTGGGTTTCATGTCACTTGTGACGTCGCGTCGTGCCGTGATATCGCGACTACGCGACGCGAAGTCTTGTCAAATCAATGTCACGCGTTTTTACGTCAAGTTTATTTTTAGAAGTGAACAAGGAACGTCCCTCAAAGGCGTTTAGAGTCCGATCAACTTATTTTAACGCGACATTGATCTTAAATGGCTGCGAACGCTTAGCACTAAATTATTATTTCGTACAAAAGATCAACGGTGAAAATCTTGCGGTTTAAAATTACTTACTTTTATAGGCATGTTAGGTAAAGAAGTATGTAGGTATTGTAGGTAAGCCCCCATTAGTTTCTTGTGGTTTCTTCTTATCGGAGGGCGCGTTCTAAAACCACACACATCATAATCTAGTTTTTAAGACGGTACAAAATGATCATGTATAAGTTGTAATTAAACTGAAACTGAAATGAAATTTCAGAAAATTATAATAAAGGAATTAAGACCGTGAAGTAATCTTCAATGTTTCTTTCCACCTATAGATCTACTCAGCAGGTGGAGAAGACGAAAGTTGGTCTGCTGAACGGGCACGTGCATGGTGAGACCAGACAAGCTAAGTCAAGGAAGGCCATTATTAGGATGCTCGGTGAGTTATATCTTATATATAGAAAGAAAATTCAAAGTCCTAACTAATAATAACTGATGGAACGTCGTAGAACAAAAGTTGTTCGCCAAGACGTGGAGAATAACCCCCTTTCAGCATAAATCACAAAACACTCTCTATCAATCCGATCGCGATCGGTTTCCCCGAAATTTCCATCAGTTGTATTGAACTTACCAGCTATGTAGCTCCTTAACACGTAGAAAATAGATAGATAGTATAATATAGATACCATCCAATTGAAGATCCTGTCATGTTTCTAATCTACTAACAAGAGCGGAGTTCTGAGTGATCGTCCTTATGCAAACTTATTCAGAAGCTTCGTTAATTGTATTCAAACACAGACGTTTAATTTTAAGACCGCTTAAGTATGTATTTATCTGTATTTAGATTAGTGCCTGCCTAATTTACTTCGGCTTACTTCCTTCAATGTAAATAGATATTGCACGACGTTACACACAGCGCCAACTAGCTTCAAACTAAGCACAAGGCTTGTACTATGGGTACTAGACAACGGATGTAGACAGATATATAAATATAGATAAACGCTTTATTTGATCAACATCACATTACAAAAATTATACATTACCTACATATAAATTTCCTAAATGGTACGTGTACAGTTTTTGGAGGCGAAGTAGAAATAAAAGACGATCGGAATGGAAACAAAAGACGATCTAATTTTTTTTTAAGCACTACAGCATCATGAAAATGTGTATATTTTGGAATCATGTATTGTAAAACTTACTCGGGAATAAAAAGAAAGCTTTCCTCATTTTCAACCCGGTTGCTTTAAGCCACGTAGCTCAGTTGGAAATCTCACCAGGACCATTAAAATAAAATAAAAACCAAAACAACTTTATTTTTAAATGCCTACGATAAAGTGTACTTAGTAATAATATTATAAATGTAAATGTTTGTTTGTAAATAAGTTAACTAGTACGTTTGTTCTACCTTCACGCAAAAACTACTAAACCGATTGCAATGAAACTTAAATATGCAGATAGCTGGAAATCAAAATTAACACATAGACTACGTTTCCGACCTGAATAAAGACAGTTAGATAAAATATTGTATATTTCATAAGATCTATTTCAGCCACCAGCTGCGTCCGCGGTTTCACCCGCGTAAGTCCCGATCCCGTGGGAACATCGGGATCAAAAGTAGCCTATGTTACTGTTACTCCTCGATAATGTAGCTTTCTTTTGGTGAAATAAGTTTTTAAATCAGTCCAGTAGTTTTTGAGGTTATTCATTACAAACATACAGATTACACACACACACACACACACACACAAATACAAATCTTTCGTCATTATAATATTAGTGTAGATGTAGATGACCATGCCCCTACGTTGTGATTTTTCATATTCTAATTTTATTTTATTCTAATTAGAAAATGAAAAAAAAAAAAACAAAACGTAGAGGCGTGATCGATCATGTCAGATTATAGATTAGGGCACAGATATATTTGCACTTACTAATTTGTTTATCCAGGGAGGAAACAATAGTCTACGTTTGTAAAGAGAACGAGTAGGTATCCTTTCCTTGGCTTATGCCCAAACGGGCCATTCTTTTTTCCTATTCGGGCCAAAACAAATTTTCGAATACCTAATCTTTTTTCCTCAACGGTCCAAAATTATTAAAATACAAACAGCAAGAAGCTTACGCGGGTGAAACCACACGGCGATGCTAGTCATTCATAATTCTACGCTTTCTGTCGTAGTAAGTGAAATTTCAAGAGTGACTCGTTGAAAATATTGAAATCTATAAACCAGAAAAGCCTTTTAGCTAGAAGACTTACACAATGGGCAACATAAGTTGTGTACGTAATCTTGGGAACACTTTGTGAAAATAGCTCCTATAACAAATAGAATTACTGCGAAGAGGACTGGAAAATACATTTTTAGAGTTCCGCACTGAAAGGTAACGACGGGGCCTTTTTACTAAGACTCCACTGTCCGTCTGTCTGTCTGTCACTAGGTTGTAGCTCATCAACCGTGATAACTCGACAACTCGACGCGAGGAGTTCATCATCTTTAGGTACCTGCCGATCTTAAGCGGTCGTGCGGTTTATGCAACGCTTGGCGCGCTCATTACTTGGATGGGTGACCGATAATTTGTGTGGCAAAAAATCTATTTCTTGAGCTTCTCCGTGCTTCGGATGGTCCCGGTTGTTATCTCTGATAGCAGTCGTTAGGTCAAGTTAGAGGCCTTAGGGCGACCTGAAAACTCTAACACTATATAGGTGCGCCACACCACTGCACGAAAAGAACAAGACTCGACAGTTGAAATTTCACTGATGGTGTTCCTCTTTCTGTTGCCTTATATCTCTGACATATAATAGGGTTACCCCATCGCTTCCCGTGGGTGTCGTAAAATGCGACTATGGGATCTGAGGAAGATAAGCAAACCTTAAGTTCTCCCTGCGCGGTGGCAGATAAACTGCTGGTCCCTAGGAGTGTTGGTGTCAGACAATCATGGTTAAACATAAATAAAATATACCTACTACACAATTAAAGGGTATTTCCGTACAAAATTTAAAACCAGTGTTAATAAGCCTTTAAATCGAATGAGCAGCCTATACAATGAAAAGGACTTTATTTACTGGTCAGTCATTGTAGGTAGACCCTCCGCCAAAGGTTCCGTACCTAAATACCTATAGTTGGATATGATTGATTACAGAACCCTCAGCGCGTGAGTACGACTCACACTTGACCATTTTTTTTATTATCCTGACTCGGAAAGGATCAACGTCATTCACACTGAAAATCTTACTAATATTATGAAGGTGAAAGTTTCTGAGTGTATATTTGTTGCTCCTTCGCGCAAAATATTTACGCATATATACGGAATATGCTCCACGCATATTTATGTAACACTGGTTCTACTATGCGGAGCTAAGGTAAACTAACTTAGTCTTGGTGCTAGGCACTTGAACTTGAAGAGCCGCCGCTCGGCGAGAAGATTTAAATCGCGTGGTGTTGAATACTTTTAGCATTTCATCTAAAACTGACACCACACGATTTAAACCGAAAAATGTCTCGAATTTAAAAAATACACATCTTAAATCTAGGTGGCCATTGTGCAATCGATGTATCACAGACAACCCTTCGTTAGATTGACAAGGAATTAAGATAAGAGTGAGAGATGAGAGAGTTCAAGTCATTCTAGATGCCTAAATAATAGAGTTAAATTTTCCTAAAACAATATTTGGCCATTCTGCTGTAGGTGTATAACTTCTTCGTACACATTACATTTAGTATACCTAGTGTAGGGAGGATTGTTTGTGATCCTAAACTCACTTCGCAGAAACATGCCAATCACACAGGACCTATCTATTTCAAATTAGTTTAAAGTGGCCCGTTTTCAGAAGGTTTTGTTTGCCTACAAACTTAACCTACTGACCTAGACTTTTAAGTGAACTATATTTGCTAATATGCCCAAGGGCGATGTTTTGTCTTTGTTTGATAGTTTTTAGGGTTCCTAAAAGGGTAAAATCAGGACCTTTTTTCTAAGACACCGCTGTCCGTCTGTCTGCACGACAACTGTTTAGCTATCTGTCATGTCATGAACCATGATAGCCTGTTGTATAGGAGCACCACTTAAATATTTATTTTATTCTGTTTTTTTTTTCTTTTATTTGTTGTTATAGCAGGAATACATCTTGTGTGAAAATTTCAACTGTCTAGCTATCACAGTTTATGAGATACAGCCTGGTGACAGAGGGACAGACAGACGGACGGACAGACAGCGAAGTCTTAGTAATAGTTTTTACACTTTGGGTAGGTACGCAAACCTAAATATTATGATTTCTTATACAAACGCTACAAACATTATACTCGTAAAATGTAAAAAAAATTTAAAACACTTGGTAATATATCGTTTACCTAGATTTACATAGATTGTAATATTAACTCAGTTATATGCATAGATTTGGAAATATTTTTTACCAGGTATCATCCATAAGCTTTTTATAAGAGTTTTTATGTTTGCTAAAAGACAATGGACAACCCTGAAAATTTGAAAAAAATAAAATACAAAAAGTCGAAACGAAAGGGTTTTCAAATGATTGTTTCACAATATTCAAAAGTTTAGGGAGAATTTGTCGAATCAAATGTAAATTCGTTTTCGAAATACCTGAAAAAGTATGCGGCCTCCAAATATTTACGAGGTTGTGGCTTTCCACGGCAATTTTCTACTCTGAAAAGGTAACAGGCATTTCGTTTAGGGATTTACGAACGCAATAAGTATAATATAACTTTTTCAACTTATTTTGTTTATCTCTAAGCAGTGTGTTAAATAAAAGTCTGTCGTCCTTATTACAGAACAAAGTCTGTGTTTATTGGTTTGTTTTTTATTTCTTATCAGTTATGAATCAATTATGGCTTTGCATTATAAGATAAGTCAAGTCGAGGGAGTAGTTGTAAATGGTGGCTATTTACCACAGCTATTTACACGAGGTTTGGAAACAACGTAAAAGTCGATGATAGGCACTGGTTTCATTCTTAGTACACTTGTTTACTTTCACGAAACTAAATTTATTAATATGCTCCCGAAACAAAAATTATTTTGATCCCGAAAATAGGCTCGATTTCTCGATATTTCCACGGGATCGGGACTTATGCGCGAGGCACAGTTATTAAAAAAGAAAAGACAACAAAAAGTCTATATTTGTAAGCAAATTTAAAAAAAATGTGTAGTAGGTGTTTTTTGGCGTTCTTGCATACCTACACTGCGCGTTCTCATTCACGACTTTGTTCTTTCATTTCTTGGTATCTAATAATAATTAATCATGTTACAAAGTTATGTTGTTCGTTGAGTAGGTTAGAAGAGTTAGAAGAAATTGTTTACCTGCCTCCTACTCGATGGGAGTTACATCGGCGTAACAAGCTTTGTTCACCAGGAAAATTTTGTTGGTAAAGTTAAGTAGGTAGGTACAGTCGACCATAGAAGAGTTTTAAAAATCTATTTCAGAAACTTAGATCAAAAAGTTAAACAAAAGACCATAGGTACATTTGACCACACATTTATTTGAAAGTGACAGCTTATTATTTAGTAAATAACTAGCTGACCCGGCAAACGTTGTTTTGCCTTATAAATTATAGATAATTAAATTTTTCCTGAATTTTCTTTGCTATAAACCTTACGGAGCCCGAGACCTTTCCAACGAATGCAAAACCGTGGAAATCGGTTCGTGCGTTCTGGAGTTATAGCGTCAGGAAGGAAAACCCGACTTATTTTTATATAGTAGATGAGCTGTCAATAAAGTAAAGTAAATAATCAAGTAAATAATATTTACTTTTTCCTTTAAAATTGACAGTTCTTTGTTTACCTTTTCGATGTAAGTTTCTGAAATAGGGTATAGTCTTTTGAACCTCAACTTATTGGGTGCCCAGAGGGATTAGTGTTGGATTAGTGAAGCTAGTCGTCCATGTTGATAGTAGAGTTTACTCAAAGATTTTATTAGAAGAAAAAACAAAACGTAGAGGCACGGTCATAGCAGATATAGGTTTTATGGCATAAACATATTTGCTCTAATGTCTTTATCCAGGGAGGAAACAGTCGACTATGTTTGTATGGAGAAAGAGTAGGTAGACATTCCTCATAATAACCACGTAGAAATTATTTCCGCTGTCGCGATGAAATATAAAGGTATGTGCTGATACACGGGTTGTGTGTTTAGTATAATTTTAACCTCTTTAAACTTTAGGGTTCTTGTGTAGTTGAATACAAACTGGTAAATGACTCTACCTATAGTGCAGGGGTTCCCAAAGTGGGCAATAACGTTAACGTAATATAGCTTACAATAATTAATTTCATTTGAAGTCATAGGGGTTTTTAAGTATAGGTGAAAAAAGGGGGACGATAAAAAATATTTACGGGAAAGAAACCGTAAGGCGCAGCTAGTAGAAAACTTTGACAAACAAAAATCAGGTAGGTACCTAACTCTTGTTACCTAGTTTTTGTTAATAGGTAATATTTGCCCCAGTTTTTGTTATGTTAGGTCAATTTAATCATTCTATTTCGGAGTTCCTTTGTACATTTTCCCGAAACTTCAGTCACTGATTGATTGATTGTGTACGGAACAGAAGAGGTGGTAAGTACTTCACCCTTCCACGTGCCTGCTGCTTTTTTTTGTTTTTGAAGGACGCTGTGAACTCGAGCGTATCCGCTTTATTTTTAGCTCGCGATTAGTCCTGGCTTTACTTGGGTGAACGTACACTGTAAGTTACTTTTACCTACTAACCCCCTTACTTGTAAACGATGACTAACTTTATGTAACGTTTGTCTCTGACTGTCAACTTTGAAATTTTATGTCACAGTCAAAGACAAACGCTACATAAACTTAGACATAAGTAAGGGGATTAATCTTTTGAAGAAAATAGCTGATTATTTCTTAGTGTAAAGCGTATGGCCATATAAGCGTAGCGACGATTTTGGATATATGATTTATGATATATGATTTTAGGATACTGCCGAAGAAGAGTAAATTATAATTATAGTTATTTGAATTTTATTTTAAGTTTAGTCTCAATTTTATGATTAAAAACGATAAATAATCATTTATTGTAGGTACCTACATAGATACAGAGAATTTACTTCTAAAACTATAAAGCCAATATTAACAATTTATTTTGCAATCTATGCTACATTCAAATTATTCTTGTACTTACCACGTATTCTGTGTTATTTCTAAATTTATGCGTATACAGAGTTATTTTTTTTTACAAGGGGACTCTGCTTTGATGAAAGAATGTACTTATACATTTTACGAGTAATCATCGTTTTTACGAGAAGTCATAGTTTTTTCATGAAATTCCATCTCGCTCATTTATTAGCAACAGGACACCCAAATAACAAAGAGTGATATAAATCCAAAATTATAACTCTAAACAGTGACACAAAGACTCTATAAGATTCTTTATATCGCCTTTTTGCGATATATCTGAATTCATATTGTTATTTAACTCTATAAGCCAATTAGTAACATATTTAATGATATAGTGCTTTATGTCACTAATAAAGTTACAGCTTTGAAGCTGCATTATAATGTTTCAATAATACCGTTTCATTACTGCTTGTCTCTATAACTGCTGTCCAGTAACGGGGCTATAGGCCTAAATAGCAAAATTATTTCAGTTATGTAACTTTTATAGTTTAGTGATGTATTGTCACCTTTTGTTTCTAATTGATTACATAATGTTCTCTTGTTCACTTGTATAGTTCAGGCATTATATATCTGACATTTTAACTTCTTTATAATGCTAAGGAGCTTTCTGAGAGCGGGTTCAGAACACTTATAGTTCTAGATTTTTATAGTGTCAAAATGAATTTATAATTGAAATTATTGTGCTAAACTGTAATAGATTGTTAGTAAGTTCATTACTTATAGAGCTTATCCATGTTACATCAGTTTTTTTCTGTACCTTTTTATTATCTGTTGCCTCCATTACGCAGTGAGGGTTCCGTAGAAAATGCAACGTTATTTTATTCTAGTGAAGACGAAATCAATCAAATTTAAATTAAATTAAATAAAATAAAAAAATAATTGTATTAATAAAGCTATATTTTCTTTTTTTAATTTGAAGTGTTTCGGCAATTTTACACATTAACGTGTCCACAACCAACACAATTTTCAGATAGTGTAAAATGAGTTACTTTCCACGGCCACTCCAACAAGTTAAGGGTCAGATGATCCTTCGTCAAAAAACAGTCAACGTCCATATACATAATAAAAGTAGATGTGTGTATTCATGTAACGTGTTATCCTCCTGAAACAAGAGTGCTTGATTAGAAAAGGACAAAACAGGAACTGGGAAAAGAGAGGAAATAAACAGTAAATTACAATGACGATTACTGTAGTCGGTACTGCTTTTCTCTAGGGAACCCCAATTCCCAAAACACGTTATTATCATGGCCGCTATTAGTGACAAAGCAATCCCATATAGCGCCAACTAGTGATATAAATGTGTCCAATGATAAAAAATATAAATTTTTACTTAAACTTTGTAATAAAACTATGCCAAAATTGAGGCGCATTAAAAATTTTGCATATATAACCTAATAGTTACTCAGTATAATTCATACCGCATGTTTTATCACCTTACAATCGTGAAACGACTCATGCATAGGTTTCTACAGCTAGCGCACGCCATTTTATATAAATAAAAACACAACACTCACCGTGGTAAACACTCCTGTCAGTTTTTTTGTTTTATTTGACTTCCGAACTGCGATATGTTCGATCGTCCTTTTTCTCTTGTCCCATATTGATGTTTTTGACACTGGATTAGAGCCAAGTAGCTCTGTAATGTGGTCTCGGTGACCAGTATAACGCCACATTCCGATATAAAGACCTTTTTATCATTATTTTATCACAGAGTAGTGGGAAGCTGTGACTGTTTATCACTATTATAGAAGCTAGATGTAATTCAACAGAGCTAGTATATCACCACAACATCACTCATTAGCCACCTAATGTGCGCCTTTTCTCGAGGATATAAGCGCTTACAGTTTTAATATAGAGCTCATTCCATGGACTTTTTAGAGGCGTCAACTCGCTTATAAAGTTTATATGTAACATATTTATGTTTCTTGGGCAAGGACCGAGAACTATATCAAGGTCAAGGTATTGATATCAAGGTCAAAGGTATACGCGACGCTAGGCGACGCACTTTTACGCGACTTATCAGTGCGCGTTTAAACTACAAGCTGCGACCCGCGGTTTTACCTGCTTAAGTCTAAATCCCGTGGGAATATCGGGATAAAAAGTAGCCTATGTGTTATTCCAGGTCTCCAGCTATCTACATACCAAGTTTCATGGGAATCGGTTCAGCGGTTTTACGTGATTGAGTAACAAACTCACACACATACATACATACTCACAAACTTTCAGCTTTAGAATATTAGTAGGATACTACATGAGTATCTGGTATCTGTAGTTTAGAAAAATTAGCCATAGCGAAGAACAGACAGACAGAAACAACGACTTTGCTTTAAAATATTCAGAGAAGATTAATAGAGTTTCAATTTATTTCTGTTTACCGACATTTTCAGTGTAAAATATTAATATCGGGAGGAAATTCTAGACAGGTTTACCTACCTCAAATCCTAAGCTATACAAAATAAACATACCTAATTATGTTTTAATGGAAACGAAAATAAATGTTGTACATGTATATAGGAGTTGCTACGTAATTAGCTGTTATTTCATGTGAAACTTCGATCATATATAAACTATAGATACACGGTCCCATACAAAATCGAAATCAAATATCGGCACTACTTCAACGCTTACTTATACGGACATAGTACAGTTTATTGTAAACCTTAATCACTGGGCAATAAGGTTGTAAAACACTTATGCACGACTGACAGCGAAACAAGGCATATCGGCTGAAGTATGCCTTGTTTTGACGGCTCTATTTCTAGAGCGGCGACCGTGCATCTATAGTTTATATATGATCGAAGATGTGAAATAAAGGATTCTATGTTACCTATACAGAGTGGTCCAACTAGTGACGTCAATAAACTTTTTTTAGATGCCTCACACCTGGGGGTATCCGAAAAAACCCCATGTATGTTCTGCGATTTTTTGTAGTTTAGGGGTTATGGCCTTTTTTCTCATTTTCTACTAAAATGCGATCACTGAGACCTATTTGGTTATACTAACTGCAATAATTTAGATAATTGGCTGATTTCTTTTCAAATGTGGAGCTGAATTATAGGGTCATGTTACCTGTTACAAAAAAAGGCGTACCACAAAACAAACTGCTAAAAATAAAAAAAAGTATTTCATAAAGAGATACGCTCTCTTTATAAAATACTTTTTTTTATTTTTATAGACAAAACGATATAAACACTTTAAAGAGCAATTAAAAGAAAAACTCGCCTATTATTTTTTTCCAAACTAACTTCAAAAACTTCCTTACTTCATTAGCTATCTACCCTATCATTTTTATTGGTCTATCATTAGAGGATCATAACAAAAATTTTATTTAAAAATTCTTTGGTCGAAAATTCTCTCACTCATCCCTATTACTAAGACTTCGCTGTCTGACCGTCTGGCACCGGGCTGTATCTCATAAACCGTGATAGCTAGACAGTTGAAATTTTTACAGAGGATGTATTACTGTAGCCGCAAATATTTGAGGGAACTCCCATACAACTAACATGATTTTTGACATAAAAACGCAACGATACCACGATGTATTTTACCACTAGCGCCATCTAGTGATGGTTTTTGGCGAAGTCTTCGTAATAGGGATGAGTGAGAGAATTTTCGATCAAAGAATTTTTAAATAATTTTTTTGATATGATCCTCTAATGATAGACCAATAAAATCAATAGGGTAGATAGCTAATGAAGTAAGGAAGTTTTTGAAGTTGGTTTGGAAAAAAAATATTAGGGAGTTTTTCTTTTAATTGCTCTTTAAAGTGTTTATAGCGTTTTGTCAACGCTCACTTTATGAAATTCTTTTTTTATTTGTAACAGTTTGGTTAGTGTTACGCCTTTTTTTGTAACAGGTAACATGACCCTATTATTCAGCTCCACATTTGAAAAGAAATCAGCCAATTATCTCAATTGTTGCAGTAAGTATGACCAAAAAGGTATCAGTGGTCGCATTTTAGTAGAAAAATGAGAAAAAAGGTCATAACTTCTAAACTACGAAAAATCGCGGAACATACATGGGGGTGATTCGGGTACTCCTTAAGGTCCTCTACCTCTGGACTTTCGCTTGACACTCGTTTCTGGGACACCCTGTATAACTAGCTGCGCTCCGCAGTTTCACCCGCGAAAAGTCTTATCTACCTCTATACCGAAATTCATCACAATCGGTTCAGCAGACAGACAGAATTACTTTCGCTGTCTGGTACTCATAGTACAAGCCTAGTGCTTAGTTTGGGGCTAGATTGTACTGTGTGTAACGTCGTGCAATATTTATTTATTTATACTTATAACATCGACTAACAGGCATCGACTATGTGTTTTGTAAATTTCTGGTGCAATAAAGTTCTTATCTATCTATCTATCTAACAGGCACAAACATATCACTTAATTATTTCACGAATCCACAAAAAAAGCGAGTCTGCTCTCTAACAATCCAACTCCAAGTTTCAGACCGGAAGGGTATAGGTAGTTATTTTTCACTAAAAATACAATACAGTCTAGCCGACTGCTAATAAACGTGGCATAAATAAAGAAACTGTCGTAGCCACAGTTGTTTCATATGTTTCGTACTAAACTAAACAAACCCATTACCAATTCAATGCTGTTCGGTTGTTCTTAGTCTTTCAGAGGCGTATGACCTTAGTACAAATCTTAAGAGCGTATACTATCGCTGTACCTACACATGTCCCTGAATCTTATTTAGGTACCTACTTATTTCTGCAGCGCCTTGCGCGATCAGTACTTCAATGGTCCACCGCTTAAGTGTGGAATTTTGCACAGTAGGAGGTAACGTGTGGAGGTAACACGCGCTGCTAACCTTTACTAATATTATAAAGAGGTAAACGTTGCGCATAATATGGATGGATCTTTGTTGGATGTATTCTTCGTAACTAAATAAATTCCTTATTTTGATGGTTGATTGATTGCACAAACAGATGGCTTGACCTACATTATACAAAAGGGGTTTCGGGGAACAGCTAGTACTATATACAATACACCCCTCCCAAAATGCAAAAAGAAATGGCAGGGACACGTTTACGGAAATAAATATTATGAAAGTGAAAACATCTCTAGCGGCATTAGTCAAGAAGAAAATAGGCAAATTGAAAAAGAAATACATGACAGGGACACGTCTTTAGTAAAAATAATATGAAAGAAAAATCAGACTGCTCTCAGCTTTAGCACAGAATACATAAATAGTACTGTAGATACAAGTGGTTTAAACTAGGGAGGCATTCACCAAGAAAACAGTGAAATACCTTTTTTTTTAAATGCTTTCTATGGAAACATTTCTGATGGGATAACGTCTTAAGGGGAAAGTTTTCGATTATTTTCTTTATACAAACTTTGCAAACGTAGTTGACTGTTTCCTCCCTGGATTAGAGAAAATATGTTTATATGCCATAAAACCTATATCTGTATTCTAATTAGAAAATGAAAAAAAAAAAACAAAACATAGGGGCATGGTCAATGGTCATGGCAGATATAGGTTTTCGGCATAAACATATTTGCTTTTATGTCTTTATCCAGGGAGGAAACAGTCGACTACGTTTATTTGGAGAAAAGAGTAGGTAGACATTCCTCTTAAGGTTCTATGCACGCAAAAAACAATGCTTTAGTCTCGACGTATAAGAAAGGCGACGAATTAAAAAAGGTTATTGCTTCTTCGTATGAATGCAATAGGGATTTACTTCTATTTTCTTGACTAAATACGTAGAGATTTATTGCAAAGAATACACTGAGCTTAAATCCAGTGACAAGACTATTTAATTGTACTCGCTGAGAGCAATGCCTTTTTCTGCATGGACTAGCTGCGTTCCGCGGTTTTACCCGCGTAAGTCCCGATCCTGTGGGGATATCACGATCAAAAGTAGTCTATGTTACTCAGGGTGAATGTAGCTTTCTAATGGTAAAGGATTTTTAGAAATCGGTCCAGTAGTTTATGAATTTATTCATAACAAACATATAGACAAACACACACCCACACACCCACACACACACACACACACACACACACACACACACACACACACACACACACACACACAAATACAAAATCTTTCCTCTTTATAATATTAGTGTAGATGTAGATAGACTAGTATAGAGTATAGACTACTATAGAATAAAATATAATTAATTAGGTAGTTTCTAGGAAATTTCTCCCAGTCGAAAATAAAGTCCTTTGCTACGAACCACGTAGTAGCGTTGTCGCAGAAAATTTTACTAGCTTAAATGAACGTAAATCTTAATAATAACTATGACGTTGAGAATACTAGCCTCGGGTTTAAGAGAAATGGCCAGTCTTGTTAAGTTTGAACTTAATTAGCAAGGGCAGCTGGAAACAGGGAGTATATGTATAGTGCTTATTACTGCTATAAATTTATAAAATTATGAGCTTCTAGCTGCGCCTTGCGGTTTTACCCGCGTAAGTCTTGTGGGTCTTTCGAATAAACCTTTCTTCTTTGTTTGACCTCTGTGGCGCATCGGTGGAAGGCCCGACTGCAATCAATCAATCATTTATTCATAATATAGGTATAATGTACAGATGGTAGTAGGTCAACAATAAGTTAGATAAGTTCCTCTATATTGGCCAGTTCGGCATATGAAAACATATAGGTTCTGAAAAACAAATTACTTACATGTCAATAAAATTCATACTAAAACAACACAAACTAAAAACCATAATTAATTAATAAAATAACATTGGAAAATGTCAACAAATAGAAATAAAATACAATACACAAGTCATTCACATACCAGCCACAGACTAAATAACAATAAAAATATTTTCGTTCAAAAATTATATAAATGTCAAATCAATCAGGTAATGTCCGCAAAAAAAGAAATATATTAATTAGTCGAAAATATTACGTCAATACAAAATGATTATTAAGAAAATTAAAAAAATAGTCAGACGAAGATGTAATGTCCGCAAATAAGATAGGTAATATATTAATTAGTCAAAATATTATGTCAATACAAAATAAAAATAATTAATTGAGAATGTCAAAGGAAAACATCATTATTCGCATCAAATTCACATTTTTTCGTTCAAGTACTCGGATATGGAGTAATACGCTTTTTGCAGAAGAAATTACTTAAGGCTGTATTTAAATTCCTGAAATGGCAATTCTTTAATGGCTGGTGGAAGTTTATTATATATTTCTGGTCCCATGCAAAAAATACATTTTTTTTGGCCAATTAGTGCATCTTCAACATTGGTTGAGTTAATGTTGAATGGTTGCGGGTTCGATTCCGTCCAGGTGCAAGTATTTGCTTAAAAATAAATATTTGTTTCTGGTCTATGTGTGTTTTCTATGTATCATTCATAATGTATGTATTTACAAAAAAAAGTATAATAAGTAGTATAACCGTTGCCTAGTACCCTTAGTACAAGCTTAGTACTTAGTTTGGAGCTGGATTGCGCTGTGCGCAACGTCGTGCAATATTTATTTATTTTATCGGATGCCTCCTTCACATGAAGAACACACTCTCTAAATTTCAGATCTTTACTGACAGCGGGTTAGACTGAGCATTGATTAGTCAGTCAGTCACTCAGATCAAAGCATTTTTAACCCCCGACGGAAAAAGAGGGGTGTTATAAGTTTGACGTGTCTGTCTGTCTGTCTGTGTATCTGTCTGTGGCATCGTAGCTCACGAACGGATGAACCGATTTCAATGTAGTTTTTTTTTGGTTGATAGGTGACTTTTTATAGAAAGAGATTGATTATAACTCCTAGCTGCGCCCCGCGGGTTTAGCAGCGTTAGTCCGGAAATATTAGGATAAAAATGTTGTCTAAAACTGTAATATTTCAGGACAACAACTACCGAAGTGATGTTTTGATTTCGTAGCAATCCGATCAGAAGTTTTAGCGTGAAGAAGCAACACATACACACAAACGTTCACCGTTATAAAATTGGTGCGATACCTAACCTACCTACAAATTTAGGGCCCATGTCGTCGGGCTATAAAATTCAAAATATAATATGGTATCTCTTGAGCATAGAGCACGTTTTATAGAGCTCAAAATTTCGCCTCAATTTCAACTTGTTTGTTCACGCACGGCACATTAATGTTGTTCATGATATTGATAACAGATAAGGGCCCCATACATCCGCAATAGCATGACAGGGATAGCGCTAGCGAATTTCATTTGTGTATAAGAAGGACGTAAGATGTGACTATGCAAAATTTTAGAGAGGAAAATCAAATAATTGTTAAGAGGAGTATATACGCCAACGACCTTGAAACTGAAAATCCCTGTCGGGCTCATCGAAAATTGTTGATTATTTCATGACGGAATGTCGTAGAACTTTTTTTTGTGCACAGATTGTAGGTGACATTGTTTCCTACATTTTGGTGTAGTTTTAAGACAAGAACCTCCTATTGGTGCAAAGCCTATCCAAATTTTAGACAAAAAATGTCTGATTTGGCTAAAATGTCGATAGGCTTCAATACGTTTAGACATATTTGTATGAAACTGCACTAAAATATCGAAAACAATGTCGCCTACAATCTGTACACAAAAAAAAGTTCTACGACATTCCGTCATGAAATAATCAACAATTTTCGATGCGCCCGACATGGATTTTCAGTTTTTCAGTATAGGGCCCTTAATTACAAGAAAATAAAATATTTATTTTGAAGTTCAAATCATTTATTCCACGTATTGAACTAAGTTAAGTTCGTATATCTACAAAGGTTTAATATTTAGAGCCCCGCGAGGTACCAAGTACTACATAGACTGTGGTATAGGTAAAATATTAAATAAAATAAAATAAATAAATAAAATGTCTTTATTGCAGGCCGAACCACCCATAGTAATACATACATGTAATTAATTAATTATTAATTATGTTTAAATTTAGCTATTGCTAAAATAAATGAAAAATAAAATACCATAAAAAATAAATAGATTAAGATTAAAACAATAATATAAAAATACCTATAACATTTAGTTAGTGTTATTTTTTGTTACTATTCCGGTGAACAGCCATCCAGTGGTCGTAAATAGGACTATTTATGTAGTCACACATACTTTGCAGAATTCATTTTTTGAATTACGTAGCCCATCCCAAAAGGCTGCGACTTTTGTTCTGACGACTGCAAAGAAATCGGGGAGACGAGCATCTGCAAACATGCCCGACGCGCTACAAAAACGCGGTTTTCTCATGAGAATGCGATAAGCATCATTGTATTCATCATCATCATTGTAATAAATAATAAATAAATTCTGTGAACAACACACAGCGCCATCTAGCACCGTGGTAAGCGACTATGCTTGTGTTACGGTGACTAGACAACGGATATAATACTTATATTTTTTTTCTTTTGTAAATACATACATATTATACATAGAGGGACACCCAGACCAGACACAAATATTTATTTTATAAGCATAAATACTTGCACCCGGCGGGAATCGAACCCGCAACCTCCTGCATTGCAATCGCGCTTTCGCACGACGCGCCACAGAGGTCGTCATTGTATTGATTTACTACTGCTATTTCTTAATAAAATTTAGAAGAAAGTCTGTGATTTTTATCTAAAACAACCATGTTTGTTTAAAATCGTAAAAGGCCGTATTTTCTAGTTTTAAAAACATAATCTACACCTAGTCTACATCTACATTAATATTATAAAGAGGAAAGATTTGTATTTTTTGTGTGTCTGTATGTTTGTAATAAATAAACTTAAAACTACTGGACCGATTTCAAACAATCTTTCACTATAAGAAAGCTACATTCACCCTGACTAACAAATTCTACTTTTGATCCCGATATTCCCACGAGATCGGGATCGAAAAAAGGTAATGTCAACTAGAATAATCAGTTCAGCTAATGAATTAGATGATACAATTTGTTCACGTGAATGACGTTTGTGGGAGACCTTTCAAATTGTATTACAGTCAAGTAAACTGGGTCACATCACGACCTAAATGGCTTGTAAGCGGTCATATAATTGCAGTACGACACGGATCTCGATTATAGGATTGGTTGAGGTCCAATCTAATTAATAAATAATAATTAAATATTGCAGGACACAGCGTCAAATTGCCCCAAACTAAGCGACTTTAGGCTTGTGCTATTGATACTATGGACAACGGATTTATTACAATTAATAATACTTTTTTAGGGTTCCGTACCTAAAGGTAAAAACGGGACCCTATTACTGAGACTTCGCTGTCTGTCTGTCTGTCTGTCCGTCCGTCCGTCCGTCCGTCCGTCCGTCTGTCACCAGGCTGTATCTCATGAACCGTAATAGCTAGAAGGTTGAAATTTTCACATAAGATGTATTTCGGTTGCCGCTACAACAACAAATACTAAAAACAAAATAAAACAATTATTTAAAAGGGGCTCCCATACAACAAACGTGTTTCAAACATAACAAGGAGTCGAGAATCGCGGGAGGACAGGAAGAGGGACAGGAGGACAAATCGAGTTGGTCATGGAATTCAAAATGGCTGCCCTATCTGTCAAATATACCAGTCTGCCTTCACTTACCAAAGAGTTTCTTTTATGTTTCAGATTTTCTTTGTGCCAAGGTTTTTTTTTTTTTTGAGTGATTCGGTCGTTTGATGGGAGTAAGAATCGAAGATAAATATTTCATATTTTCCTATAAAATTTAAAAATTGGTTGTTGTAAACCATTTTAGGGTTCCGTATCCAATTGTGATAGTGGTACGGAACCCTTTATGCGCGAGTGTCGCACTTGCCCCGTTTTTTTTGTGAATTCATACACATAGAAAACAGCCAGAACCAGAAATAAACATCAGCATAAAAACTCGTCCCGGCGAGAATTGTGAAAATATCAAGTACCTCAAGGTTTCAATGTATTGTGATTATTGAATCCTTAATCTACAGTGCTATTTGCTTTTTTTCCGTAAATCGAATTATCGACTTTGTACTACAGAATGCCTGAAAAGTCTTTGAAGTCTATATCTCGCTGAATATTTGTACCCTATTACCTATTCATTCTATCACTCATTATCTTCAACAGCTGCAGTAGTGATCGCATTTTTCGTATGCTGGGCCCCGTTCCACGTGCAGCGTCTGTTCTACATCTACGGCTACCGGCTCCCGCAGTTCCATCTCATCAACGAGCACCTGTTCAACGTCGCCGGAGCGCTGTACTACGTCTCGGCTACCGTCAACCCGATACTCTACAATGTCATGAGTGGCAGGTATGTTAGTGTTAGTTCTACATCTACGGCTACCGGCTCCCGCAGTTCCATCTCATCAACGAGCACCTGTTCAACGTCGCCGGAGCGCTGTACTACGTCTCGGCTACCGTCAACCCGATACTCTACAATGTCATGAGTGGCAGGTATGTTAGTGGCATTGTTCATCTTCTGGGTGAGACTGTACCTGTTAACGCGTGTCTTGTTAGTTCTGAGTGTGTATAGGAAGACAGCAGCCAAATGAGTCCCGCCCGTATCCGATTTAATGGGACACAAACAATTTTGCTTTGCGATATGATACCAGGCAAGCACATGTATAAAAACCTTACTCTTTGCACAGCTGAGCTAAACTAACTTAGTTAAGACCTCGGTGGAGGTTCGGTTTTGGACAGGTGAGTCATCATCATCCGAGCAATGTTTCGGTTGCATCCCTCTCGGGAGCCTGGAGTCCGCTGTAAAAGGTCCGGGTCTCTCACCAAGCCTGTAAGTTTAGTAGTAGATAGCAGAGCAGTATGATGTTCGGCTCTGCTATAGGTAGGTAGATAGATACCTACTTAATGCAATGTGACCCGAGCCTTGACATCGGGCCGAACATCTGCTAGTCCAGTCACTCTTTTCAAATAAATAAATACGCGAAACCATTTAAGAGTTTTTGGGAGCAAAAACTTTTAAACGATTTTGAGTGGTTAATATGTATTTAGTTTGAAACGGAGTACATATCTAAAATCTAGTTTAAAAAATAGATTTAGAGGGCCGAACGGGGTGGCTAAATCGCAATGAAGCTAAAGACGAATTTAAATTACTTACGTTTTTTGTAAATATTTTGGTTAGGAGAATAAATAGTTATAGATAGGTACACTTTTTTCCATTAACCCCATAATAAGATGACATTTTATAAAAATGTCATGATTTTTAACTAACGATACTTGTTATACAAATATCAATGTCAAAACTACAAATACCTATCTACTACTAATATCTATCTTTATCAAAAGAAACCTACATTATTGGTGTATATCAAAATGACGGGTGTACGTCAAAATATATTGATTCTATGCACATGAAAGCAATGTTCTAGCAATGTGAGGAATGTGCGTAAAGTTTGAAGCAATGTGCTTATAAAAAACAAGGGTTATCGCAAAAAGTTAATGAGCCGCCAGCCTGATATCAGAATGACGGGTGTATTTTTAATATCAGCAAATTACTTGATATCTAAGGATGAAAATATTGCCATAGCAATGTTCCGGCAATGTGCTCGAACATACCAAAGGTACTATCGGAAGCGATGGAAGCTTTAAAAGAAATTTCGATAATAAAGTTTTAAATATCAACGCCTGCTAATTTCATAAAGGCAATCCGTCGAATAGTGTAAAGGAACAATTTAAACTAAGGGGTTCATGTCATCATTTATTTATGTTATATTCGTTATACTAACAATTATCGACTACCCACATTTCAAAAGAGAAAATTAATATTCACTTCCGAAGTGTTTATACATATATGCATTTTTATGATGGTTCTATGAAACATCATTATATATCACGATATCTTATATTGCATACGAGTAATACTGTGTATACAGTATTTAATAATAAAAGGAAAATGAAATTGTTATCTCGTACATAAATGTAATGTAAGTAACCCCTGTAACTTCAGAAGTTTTTAACACTATTCCGTCGGATTGGCTTTATGAAATTAGCAGGCGCTGATATTTAAAACTTTATTATCGAAATTTCTTTTAAAGCTTTCATCGCTTCCGATAGTACTTTTGGTATGTTCGAGCACATTGCCGGAACATTGCTATGGCAATATTTTCATCCTTAGATATCAAGTAATTTGCTGATATTAAAAATACACCCGTCATTCTGATATCAGGCTGGCGGCTCATTAACTTTTTGCGATAACCCTTGTTTTTTATAAGCACATTGCTTCAAACTTTACGCACATTCCTCACATTGCTAGAACATTGCTTTCATGTGCATAGAATCAATATATTTTGACGTACACCCGTCATTTTGATATACACCATTATTGAGGAGTAACATAGGCTACTTTTGATCCCGATATTCCTACGGGATCGGGACTTACGCGGGTGAAAACGCGAGACGCAGCTATCATTAATAAATTAAAACATAGTCCGTAAGAGACATACCTATTCTTTTTCGTAAATAATATTTGTACTGAAAAGACGTAAGAGACCACTAAAGTGGTAGAATTTGAGATTATTATATTCGTTTTTCGGCTCCAACGTACAAGCCTAAGTTGCTTAATTTGAAGTTAAATAGCAATTGGTGCGATGTCACACATTATTTGTTTGAAACAAAGACAAATAAAATACTTCAAAGCTCGCGTGTTCGCAAAGCAAACGTGCGATGTTGACGCTGCGCGTTGTAAATAATTTAATTAAGCTAGGTACCTACTACCTACATCTTAATAATACGGTTGTCTTACTCAAATGAGTAATTATGTCTGCTTATTGAATAGGTATGAACATTGAACATCCATTGAATCCCAAAATATAGAAATTGTTAAATTACAAGGTAGGTAGGTACTAGGTAGGTAGGTACTCTTCCCGGCCAAGGCTATTGTAACATAGGTAGTCGAAATGTCGAGGTAAGAACATTTTACAGTAGAAATTAAACTCGATTTTCGATCTCAGTAATTTTCTACCTCGACGTTCGACCATGTTACACCGGTCAATAAAAAAAAAATCACGCGATTAAGACCCGGGAAAAACTATGAGTTCCAATCAAAAAAGTTTATTTATTACAGTAGTTTAAGACACCTCTAGTACTAGCAGGTAAAGAATAATCATTTTTATAATAGATTTAATATAAGAAATTGACAAAATATACATTTATAGACGTCAAAACAAAAAAATATACAAAGTAAAATATTTACTTATAGGTATCAAAAACTAAAACTGTGGAACCACTCTTAAATGACGTGCACTAAAGACGACTCAAGCCGTACAACTTAGCAGGCCTATAAGACGCGCCCGCAATCGTACCTAGTTGAATGACCTCTAGACTACTAGCTTGCCAACTTAATAGACAGTTATTCTACCTACCCCTATACGCAACCCACCCCGGTCTCCCCTACACAATACTCAATGTCCAAATATATCGACGTAGATTGATTAATTTCTAATTAAATACCAATTTATCATAAAAGATGCATGTACCTTACTAACTTTGTGCTATCTGAAGCAGCAGGTGCCTTCTGCCTTCCAACCTTTGACATCCAATAGAAATTCGAGTAGTAATTAATCTTCTCTCTAATTCAAATTAAATTCAACAGCTAAAGGTACGAGTTGGTAACAAGCGACATGAGGCGGTAGCGGACGACGTGTTGCGGCGACACTGCTGGTTTCTATGTATTAGGTAATATGAAACTCCCTACGTAGTCAGGGTCACGAAGCTAGCGACGCGTCGCTCGTCGAGCGAGCGTAGGGAATTTCATAGAATTACATAGAAACCAGCAGTGTGGTTTGACTACGTAGGGAGTTTCATAGTACCTAATACCACAGAATACATAAATAGTACAAGTACAGAAGCTACACTGTTGAACCTTATTTCAATAATAGTGATCCTTGCAAAGACACAATAAAGCACAATTCAGATCACCAAGCAATACCTGTGTTCTGAAAAAGGGCTTTAACAACGTCCGCTGTCGCCTCATGTCGCCCGTTGCCAACTCGTACCTTAAGTTTAGCGCAGATAATTCGTATCTCGTAATATTGATATTGGTTTAGCAATGTACCTTAATATTTGGAATGAGATATTAATGTTTGTGTAGTGTGAACCTATTACATTGATTGAACAATTCAATCGATTAGGACTATTTGCTCGGTGTGAAACAGGATGGTTGGGATTTATCTGTAGGTATTGAATGAACTGTATCTTGCTAGTTTTGAAACAGCAAGGTTAGGTATCTTTCTATAGATAGATAGCCGTATCTATCTATAGAAAGATACCTAAATTATCATAAAGATAGAATTATTATACGAAAATTCATATGTAGTTTGAATTACAAGTAGGTACAATAGGTAATTCCGGGTAACTTTGTACCACATAAAAGACAATTTTCACTAGTTACAAAATAAAACCAAATACGCAAATCTCAATCACAAACAAATAATCTATATGTAGGTAGGTATACTAATATTGTAAAGAGGAAAGATTTACCTACCTATATGTTTGATTGTTTGTAACGAATACACTCCGAAACTATAGGACCGATTTAAAAAAATCTATCACAATTTAAAAGCTACATTATCAAAGAGCAACATAGGCTACTTTTGTTCCCGATATTCCCACGGGATCGGGACATACGCGGGTAGATCCGCAGGACTCAGCTAGAAATAGGTACATAAATGTAGTTTGTGTGTGTCAAATATCCTATTAGAGTACTAATATCAGTTGACTCAATGACATTGCTCTCAAGTAAATTCAGTAACGCCATAATATCGAGTTACATACAAAGATATTGAATGCCTATTCTGGCCGTGTAGCCCCATAGAATAGGGTCAGCCCATCTCTGCACGTGGGGTTGTAAAAGGCGAAGATCTTCAATTTGCATCCCTATGTTATCAGCGGTTTAGGCTATCTGTGCGATGATCAGTCAGTCAGTCAGGACAACACCTTATATAGATGTAGATGACACATCACGGTTGTAGACTCAGCTAGGCGCTACTTGCGGGATGACTTGCGAAATGTATAAGTAGGACAGGACGATTTGCGAAATCTAGGTACCTAATTGAGACGAGTTTGTAGCGAATTCGCCGACGCATCTTGAATCCCTTAGAAGTAACCAACCAAAGATACATGTAGAAAAGAAAGAAGGAAATGAATCCAATCCTGAATAATGGACCTGTAAAGGTCTCGAAACGTTGAGCGTTGAAATAATGCTAAAAGTAATAAACACCACGTGATTAAAACCGAAAAATGTCTTTATTTTACATCGCGAAAACATACACGTCCTTATAAATATTTATATCATCTTTACATGCCCATTGTTCCGTCGAAATTGCCCTGTTCACGGCAATATAGGTATGGAATTTCTCCCATGTCGATTGAATCTTGTTACGATTTGATTCCGGTAGGTACCAGGATTTTCGTAAGGGTCGGAGGACGGCGCTGAATTTTTATTACAGCTGTATCTTTGTTTAATTTGGATCATATTCACGTAAAGGTAGCCAATATATCAATATTTATAAAGCATGCCGAAGTATCTATACTAATATTATAAAGAGGTAACGTTGGTAACATGTATGTATGTATGTATGTATATTGGGGGTAGTCTTGTTTTATAAATCTATACATATAATAAAATCGTAACTTAGCGGTGTCTGTTTTTGGAAGATATAGAAAAAAGATAAATTGTAGGGGTATCTATTAACGCAGTAGAACCTATTTTTCTATTTGTCTGTTTGTCTGTTTGTCTGTTTATCTGTTTGTCTGTTTGTGTGTGCCTTTGTGCCCGCTAATCTCAGAAACGGCTTATCCGATTTTGACCAAATTTGGCATGCAGATAGCTTTAGACCCCGATTAACATATAGGGTACTTTTTATCCGGATATTTAATCCGGTTATCCGGATAAAGTGTTTTTTCTGTTTTTACCTAATTCGTTTGAATGTTGTATTGAAGAAGTATGTTGTGTTGAATTAACACATGATTAACCGGATATCCGGTAGGTAATTAAAAAGCCGGATATCCGGCACGTAATTAAAAAAGCTGGATATCCGGTAATTCCTAAAATACCGAATAACTATGTCTCTCCATATATATATTCGGATCCTTCGGACATACGGAAATTTATAATGGTTGTTTTTAACCGACTTTTAAAAAGAGGATCATCTCAATTCGACCCGCATATTGTTTGTATGGGGATATGTTCACGCCGGACTCCAGCATATGAATATTCTTTTTAGATTTGGAAAGTGAGAGTCTCAAATTGGTCCCACAAATTGTTGGTGAAGATCTGATGAGAACCTTTGGAATGATGAGCAGAATAGCATCCCCCAATGCAGTAAATTACTAATTTTTGGACTTCCATCAATAGAATCAGCTTATAAAGAACTCGGTACGAATTGATGGACCACCTGAAACTAATTTCTCATCAGAAAACTCCTCAATGATTAAAGTTAAGGTTACAATTTTGATATTTTTAGTGGCAGTCGAAAATGCAAGAAAAAGGGAAAAAATTCGGGCCGTTTTACTGGGTAGATGCAGATTGCATGTAGTTTACGAGGCACGATGGCAGCTGCGGCAGAGTGTGGATTCAGAGTCGAGGGTACCGCGTTCGAGTCCCGAGTCCCGGGCACGACGTTACGTTTTACCCTCCAGTCCTTTCCGCAAGATAAGGGCCGCGTGGATGACAACCACTGTAAAAAATCACCTCAGCCTCTGGTGGTGACGGTGAACTCGGGGGGGGGGGCATTTATCACCGGTTTTAGGAGCCACGAGACGGTAGTGTGACCGTGCCGAGGGAGGGGGACGGAGAGGGATTGTCTTTCGGGCAGAGATGAGGCTTGGAAATTCCGCCGTTGTCGGGGTTGACGGATGTAGTCCATGAGGAATTCCCACTGGCCTCTACACTTGTGGAGCGAGGGACGCCGTTGGGGTTTAGTTGACAAACTGTGGCCCAACAAACCGGGTAATTTGCCCCGAGAGTGGCCTGACGGTACATAAGGGGCATCACCCACGTAAAAAAAATATTGCATTTAGTTAAGCTGCCCGACTTCAGATTACATAACAAATAAGTCGGTTGCTTTGTACATATGTAGACAAGCTTATTATTATTATTTTATCCTTTTTTTCGTTTCTACTTTTATAGATTTTCGACACTTCTTCTTTTAATAATGTGAATAAGCATGCAACAAGTTACATACCGATGTGCAAAAATCACACTTAAACAAACTCTGCCATGATTCTCTTCTGCTCAGTACTTTCCTGGTCGTTCGTTTAAGTGTAGACCTTTGCACAGCGATGGGTAGATGTTCGAAAAACGCTGACGAAGTCGCGGGCACAGCTAGTATGGAATAAAATTAAAGACATTTTTCGGTTTGAATCGCGTGGTTTTTATTACTTTTAGCATTGTTACAACGCTCAACGTTTCGAGACCTTTCCTATCCTGAAGAAGAGACCTGGAAAGGTCTCGAAACGTTGAGCGTTGTAACAATGCTAAAAGTAATAAAAACCACGCGATTCAAACCGAAAAATGTCTTTAATTTCAATACAACATCGCGAAAACAGAAGAAGAATCAATATGGAATAAGTTTACCTTCTGTTTTTCTTTCAATTAATTTTAAAATAATTCTTAGAACCTTCTTTTATCAGATGCCTCCATCATAAAAGAACTCACTCTCCAAATTTCAGCTCTCTACTATCAGTGGTTTAGGCTGTGCATTGATCAGTTAGTCAGTGACTATGGACAAAGTCTTCCTTTCTCTTTCTCTCTTTTATAAATAGAAGATTAATTAATACTTACAATCATATTCTACTCCTATTAAATAATTTCGCGAATGTTATATAAATGCGAAACTTTAGTAGCCCTATTCTTCTTCTTCTTCTATGAAGCGGAGCGGTGTTGGTCTAGTGGTAGATACCCCGGCTTTCATTCTGAGAGTCGTGGGTTCGAATCCAGACCGACCGCGCACCAATGTCTTTTTCTTTAAGAAAAAGGTATGTGCGCTAATAACATCGCTCTTACGGTGAAGGAAAAACATCGTGAGGAAACCAACATGTCCTAGGACTCACCACGGTCCGAAGACATGAGATATTCAGTGTTTTCTATGTATCATATGTATGTATTTACAAAAAAAAAGTATAAAATGTAGTATATCCGTTGTCTAGTACCCATAGTACAAGCCTAGTGCTTAGTTTGGGGCTAGATTGCGCTGTGTGTAACGTCGTTCAATATTTATTTATTATTTATTTATTTATTCTTCTTTTCGTATAGTAGGCTTACCTACTGTTAACATTTTCAGGTCGCCCCTACTATAAACGTAGAGTACCTATCTACCTAGGGTCGGAATAATTTTGCCACTGTTTGTTCCTGTCTGTCAACTTTAAAAGTTCTTGTCAAGGAAAAAGACAAACGTGTTCTCACTACTCCTGTACCCCACGTTTATTAATAATTAGATTTTTGTGTTTCACTAACAAAAACTACTGAACCGATTGCGATGAAACTTGGTATGCAGATAGCTGGAGATCTTCATATGCCGATATTCCCGCGGGATCAGGACTTACGCGGGTGAACCCACAGCACGCTGCTAGTTAAAGTAATATTAAATTATGAAATATAAAATATGACGACCTCGGTGGCGCGTCGCGACTGCATGCAGGAGGTTGCGGGTTCGATTCCCGCCGGGTGCAAGTATTTATGCTTAAAAAATAAATATTTCTGGTCTGGGTGTCCCTCTATGTATAATATGTATGTATTTACAAAAGAAAAATAAATATAAGTATTATATCCGTTGTCTAGTCACCGTAACACAAGCTTAGTCGCTTACCACGGGGCTAGATGGCGCTGTGTGTTTTTCGGAGAAATTATTTATTAAAAAAAAAAAAAAAAATTAACCCCTGCATGATAAAACTCAAAGCGACATTATTTAATATTTTGAAACGTGTGTCTGAATTAACTATTCAGTCAGTAGGAAGGTAGGATAGGGGGGGGGGGGGGGGGATAAGGAATATGCGACCCGAATTTTAATTTCAAAAGATACTTTAGCCTTTACTGTCAAAGATATGCTTCGGGTGTGAAGGAAAAATGGAAACGAAAAATATATCTTACTATACTCTATTCAATCTTAAATCTAAAATGTAGGTAAACAAAAAACTCAGACATTTGTTGCAAAGGGATTGCTTTTCTACTTTTTCCTTTGATATTGACAGTTCTTTGGTTACATTTTTAACCCCCGACGGAAAAAGAGGGGTGTTATAAGTTTGACGTGTCTGTCTGTCTGTCTGTCTCTGTGTGTGTGTATCTGTCTGTGGCATCGTAGCTCACGAACGGATGAACCGATTTCAATGTAGTTTTTTTTGGTTGATAGGTGACTTTTTGATCTAAGATTCTGAAATAGAGTTCATATAGATAGATTGTATTCAAATCATCAGTTTTCTAGAATACGGAATGAACATAAGAAATATTTTAAAGGTACAATACTTCTGCAAAAACACAACGCATGATCGACGGAGAGCGGGATTCGAACCAACAACGCATCTTTACTCAATCTTGGAGCACTAACTTGACTAATGGGGTGCCACGCGCAAAGCTGTTTGCAGAGGCGCTGGCATCGGATGATCTTTTTTTTTTCGATGATGGTCCTCCACCAATGGAAACGCCGAGTTTTTTTTTTATTCTTTCGGTCTCAGACCGAAATGGCCAATTTGGCGCCGAGAGTTGTAAAAAACATATGTTTGACAGTTCTTAATTCAAACCTAAGATTAATCGACTCGCGCCCTCTGCCGGGATAAAAAGTTAGTGTTCCTCCTAATTAGTCTACTTGCATCGGTGACTTCGAAACTAAGCATCCGTATTGTTCCATGTAACACAAATTAGGCATGTTTGCGGCACCCCGATGGCATTCAATTACACCAACGCTTCCTAGTTTGTTAAATTAATTAACACAGGACATGTCGCTTTTCCAAACCTTTAAAACCTTCCTTCCTTTAAAATATTTCTAAGAAAGCCCAGTGCAGGCTTAAGCTCTTAAAAATAATAATGAACCTTTTACACCTTCCTACAGAGGGAATTACAAATTCAAAGATCTAATGTCATTTTGTATGTTATAGCAATTCCAGCGTACTTGTATAGTTCAGTTCAGTTTATGGAAGTCTTTAGACCCCAGCGCCATTAATACCCGACCACAGTATCGAATTCAATTATTTAATTTTCCGGCGCACTGGCTGAGTCACGAGCAACTGTAATGCAATTTGCTAGGACCGGACTTTTAGCAAGTTTTCCTTGTCCGGAACCTATTAACATACATATTAAATGCAGACCAACGCAAGAATGAAACAAAGGAAATTGGTAAAGAACAGTTCGGTTTTCCCGGGTCTTCATCGCGTATTTTTTTTTCTTATCTCGACGTTTCAACCATTTTACAATGGTCTTGGTCGCGAGGGGACTGGAGCCCCCTCTAGTCCCCTCGCGACCAAGATCATTGTCTAACTATGTTAATAAATCGTGTGAATTTCAAAAGTTTAAAGGACAGTTCTAGGTTTAGTAGGCTTAGTAACTCAAATATGTAGTTAGGTATAAAAAACTAATAAATAAATATTAAACGACGTTACAATCAAGCCCTAAACTAAACACTAGGCTTTTACTATGGGTAGGTACTAGACAACGGTTTTTTTTTAATTCATAGGTAGGTACATATATGATACATAGAAAACACCTAGACCAGAAACCATAACCATATTATAAAAAGAGTTTTAAGTGACAGACCCTGGTTTAAAAAAAGATTTACTATGCCTAAATCATGGTTTTAACCAGGTCTGGTCTTAAAACTCATTTTATATTGCAAGGTAAATATTTATTTTTGAGCATAAATACTTGCACCCAGCGGGAATCAAATCAGCAACCTTATCCTTGATTACCAACGTTACCTCTTTATAATATTAGTATAGATAAACATTTCATGTGTTCCCGGGATCGAGACTAACGCGAAACGGTGAAACCGTAGGACTCTGCTAGTCACATTATAAGACAGGTAGGTACACATTAAGTTACATAGGCATGCGAAGCTCCAGCTTTAGTGCCAAATGATGTAATATAGAAATAGTTGAGTTCCGAAATGTCTTCTAAAAGTGATTAATGTTCACGATTGTACACCATTCTCGAATTTAATGTAGGTGGTTGTTGGCAGAACTTTCGGTGTTGTGTGCAAATTAATTTGGTATTATAATATTTGGAGTTCTAGGTGAGCCCATGAGGGATGTGGCTATTTTGTGGTACAAATTGATTTATGATTTAGTTAGGGAGTAGGTTAGCTGTTTATGTTGTCCATTTATTGTTTGTAATAATGGGACTTGTAATAATATGACGTTTGTCACCATTGGACCATGCCATTAGGTTGCAGGAATTTGTAGGAAATTGTACATGACTTGTCAAAGCCCGTTTTTAGAAAACATGCAAATTTGCATTAGTCGTATTTTACTTTTGTCTAGGACCCACACTCTGGGTACTATGCTATGAATGAGATTCTGATAGTAAAATAACAAAATGCACACCTCAAAAAATCTTCAACAAATCACGTTTCTCAATTTAGTTTGTCGTTTAGGGGATTGTCCTAATGAGATCCAAGGAAATCCCACTCACTGGCCAGCCCACGCTACCGAACAATAAATTGGGTCGGTTGTAGGTATCTGTAGCTACTTACTTACCTATGTTCTACCATTGTTGAGTTTTTGTCAGGCCGTTAAATTCGGCTGTTTTAACGCCTTCATCCATGTTCGTAACTAAAATCTCGTAACCAGTTACAAAAAAATACTTTTCTTTCGCTGTTTGTGACTAGTTGTGAGAGCAGAAATATTATTCCCCTAAAAAATTTTTTTCTTGTAACTGGTTACGAGATTTCTGTTAAGATCATGGATAAAGGCGTTTTATCTTGTTCCACCGCCGTCGCCTACGAGTAGATGATTGTGCTACATCTTAGACTATATCTATCATCACTTAGTAGGTAATAGATGAGATAGTGGTCAAGCGCTATCTATCCTTCTATACTTCATATTACAAGAGGTGTTGGGGGTTCTTCAAATCTACTAAACCACTGGACGGATTTTGATGTTTAATATGAAAAACGTTTTATCTAGATACTTTCACGAGATCGGGACTTTTATAAAAAATAGCTGAGCAAGCCCGATCCCGTGAAATTATCGAGTTAAAATGTATAAAAAAACCTATCTTGTATTGTTCTGTATTTTTTTTCTTTGTTTTTTTTTGTATAGTGTGCAGTTATGTTCTCAAAATAAACTTTTATTCATTCATTAATTCATTCATCTTCAAATTAAATTTCATCCAAATCAACCTTACTATACATACATAATAAGGTGGGTACGGGTACAGATACATGTTACCAACGTTACCTCTTTATAACACCTACTCGTAGTATAAGATAAATAATGCAAAATTATCAAAAATAAAAAAACTATATTTTTAAATTATTGCTCCCCGTGTAGATTTATTTACACACTTCACAATTGCAGAGCAACGTCCTTTTGTAAATATTATATAGATACATATATTTTCTTCCACTAAAAAGCACTTTGTCCACAGGTACCGCATAGCATTCCAAGAGACCCTCCTCTGCCGCACAGTAATCCGCCGCCGCGACTCTCGAACCTGCGACCACACGATCTGCCGCGACGTCACCCCCATGCCCAGCTACATCTCCCGCAACAGAGACTCCAGGAAGTCAATCAAAATCGACTTCATCAAGGACCCCGCCCCAATATGCTTGGGGTCGGACAAAAACGAAGAGAGTTTCACCACTTTTTCTATAACTTGAACACTATTGATTACTTGTTTTTATAGGATTTCGGTGTTCAGGGTCTTTTTTCTACTTGTAAATATCTGTAACATGTCCCAGGCACTACGTTTTGAAAATCGTTAAATTAAAGATTGGTAATTAATAACATTAAGTAGAAGGTTGCCATGCTGTAAGTATGAGTCAAGTAATATAGGTTTATGAGACATATTAGTATTGATATTAAAAGCGGGTGAGCAAGACATGTAAGGGAACATATTGGAGTGAAGGAGAAATGCTTTCTGTGCCGACCGACCCCACATAGTGGGATAAGGGCAGGAAGAAAAAGATAATTAATATTAAATTTTAAACAATATTCATATCTGGCCTCATCCCCAAATCCAGCATGCCGCTGGGTTTGAAAATAAAAAATCTGGAATATCAATTATTGTCTTCTTTATCATCTTCTTTATCAATTATCAAGGACTCGGCCCCAATCTGATTGTGGACACAGGAAAAGAAGTAAAATTCTTATCAAAACAGAATAGAATACAGAATCTAATAGTGTAATTTATATCTTCTTCTTCTTCGTTGTGTCGAAATCACTTTTTTGACTACGGCAGATCTGCCCACTTCAATACGAAGAGGCTCCATTTGTGCTATTCATAAACTATAATTTCGTACACACATATTACCTTGTTGGCTTCTGTAATAGATTAAATTCACAGTGATCAACATAGTTTTTAAAAAGTTAACTGGCGTCTGCATGGGAGTTACAAAGTTTTAGTTTAAGAATAGTACAAAGTTATTAGGGCAGGGCAAAAACTGTTTCATGTTTCGCTTGAAATCTCCTCAGTCGCACTGGCTTTGGTCAATCATACCCCATCTTTCTGGGTTTAAATCATCTATGTAAAATAAATGTAAAATTAATATAAAATAGAATAGTTATCTAGATTATGTTTTTTGTGCTGTTTGTTTACCGAAAATAAAATAAATAAATAAATAAGAATAAATAAATAGAATAAATATTATATAGATACTTTAATCTACTTTATTCTAGCAGTACTTATGTGTAATAAGTATTATAAAATGTCGTCACTTCAATACCCAGCTAACGTATGTTAAAAAATAATGAATCTAGAAAATTGATAAAGTACCTAGTAGATACTTCAAGGACTCTGCCCCAGGTTATCCCATATCTATTTCAAACCTTTTATCTTATAAAAAAACCAGTTATAAATTGCAAAGTCTGTATATATGTTTTTGACCTCTTAATGCTAAGTACTGGTGCGATTATTTGTTTCATGAAAAAAAAATAATAAAATAAAATTAATAATGGTTGTAGTCACAGGTTGTAGTCGACTATCACAATTATTAAAGCTAGAGTTCTAGTTCTAGAAAGTATTATTTCTTTCATAATATTTTTAACCCTGAAAATATAGTTATAAGTAGATGTATTGTCATTTTAATAATCCTAAGTATAAATCAAATAAATTCTCAAAATAATATTTCGAACCAAGAAAATTCGTTTTACTCATATAAACAAACTAGCTGATTTCAAAAACTTATTTTCGCCAAAAGAAAGCTACATTATCGAGGAGTAACATAGGCTAATTTTGATCTCGATATTCCCACGGGATCAGGAATTACGCGGGTGAAACCGCAGGACGCAGATAGTCTAATATATAAAATTTCCATGTCACAATGATAGTTACCGTACTCCTCCGAAACGGCGCGACCGATTTTTACCAAATTTTATATGCGTATTCAGTAGGTCTGAGAATCGGCTACTATCTATAACTTATAAGGCAAAACAACGTTTGCCGGGTCAGCTAGTAATATTATAAGCATAAGATGGAGAAAGGCCGCCTGATAGTGATCCATTTCGATTTCGTGTCTAATGGACGAGCTACACCAGTTCCAAAGTCAAACTGTTCGGGAAATTCTTCACACACCTTTAAAAAAGATGGATCAAAATTCTTACGTCGTTGTTAGACCACCATCAAGGTAATCTAAGATAATTAGTGTAGATATAGATAATCCTTCTTTACATCGCGCAGTCTGGTAACAAGCCTCCATTCCTCCTTCCTTCTTTGAGCTTTTTTTGAATTAAAATTATTTTCAAAACCTAGCTTTAAAAAGCGATAAATGACCTATTAACAGAGACCTTAAATCTAGTAATCCCTTTTATTTATTTTTTCTATTTTATAATTTTGTCCATACCTAAGTTCGGTACAAAATTATCAAAATAAAATGATAAAAGAACCTTGTGTTATGGTTACTGACTACGTAGCGAAAAATTAACTATTTTGCAAAGTTTTCTTGTAAATTATCAACGTAGGTACCTATAATGTTGTATGGAACTGTACCATTTCTGTACTTTTGAGAATCTCTCTTTATGAAAATAAGCCGTCATTACCAATGTACCTAGTAGGTTACCGAGCCAAAAAAAAAGAACTCTGACGCCTGTATTCACAAACGACCCTATGCGTGACTTAAGAGGGTGGGTACTGTTACCATTTCCATACAAACATAATACCAAAATAAATTATGAAAAATTTAGTTTTCTACCTTAATATCGATATTATTCGGATAAAGATTTTATTTTCATTTTTCCAGCGTAAATTACTAGTTTACATCTCATTTACATCTCATTTGTTTTATATTATTCCCATTAAAAAGTAATTTACGCTGTAAAAATTAAAAAAAAAATGTTTCTTCGTTTCATAATATTTCGAATGAATATTTTGGAAAACCTTGTGGTGGGGGATGGTGGCCCTATAAAAATAAAAGCTTAATCCGAATAATACCGATATTAGGGTAGAAAACTAAATTTTACATAATTTATTTTGGTATTAGGTTTGTATGGAAATGGTAACAGTACCCACCCTCTTAAGGTAGAAAACGAAATCCTTCCTACTATTATTATAAATGTGAAAGTTTGTATGGATGTTTGTTACTCTTTCACGCAAAAACTACAGAACCGATTGCGATGAAACTTGGAATATAGATAGCTGGACACCTAGAATAACACATAAGCTACTTTTTATCCCGTAATTCCCGCGGGATCGGGACTTACGCGGGTGAAACCGCAGGGCGCAGCTAGTTTTTCATAATTTATTATAGTATTATGTTTGTATGGAAATGGTAACAGTAGGTACCTACCCACGTTCTTAAAATGCTTTGTCTTGCTCTTGTGAGTGACAAACAACGTCAGCGAAAATGTGACAAAAGCTGAGCCCACGAATATGGTCGTTTAATAATAAGAACGTGAGACTCTGCTAAAACGAGTAAACTCCAAGTAATCTGCCCTTGGAAAGGACTATAAATAAAGACCCTAAAATAAAAAGGACGAGCAATAATGATTGTTTTCGCTTTCTAATTTCTAAGAAATTAATTGCGTACGCAGCGTAGGTGGTACCTACCTAGGTTATCCTACTATTCCATACTATTCATATAAATAAGAAAGTTTGTGTGTAAGTATATATGTAAGTAGGTACACGAGTAGATTTGTTACTCCTAGATTTTTCTTCTGTATTCGGGATGTTGGATTGAAATTAAACTTATTTTATTTTAATAAGGCTATTGGTGTTTATTACTTTTAGCATTGTTTCAATGCTCAACGTCGATCCTAAAGAAGAGACTTGTAAAAGATCTCAAAACGTTGAGTATTGAAACAATGCTAAAAGTAATGAACACCACTCGATTAAAACCGAAAAATGAGTTTTTTTTTTGTTACTCCTTCACTGAACCGATGGCGATGAAACTTAGTAGGTACCTATTAGAAAGTATGTAGATAGCTAGAGATCTGGATGAACACATAGGTTACTATTTATCCTCATATTCCCGCGGGATCTGGACTTACGCGGGTAAAACCATAGGGTGTAGCTAGTTTCTTCAATAAGATTTTAATTAAAAGTTATGGGAAGTTTGATTTATTTTACTCGGACTTTATTTATTTAAGTATGTAGGTACCTAGACCTACGATTTAATTAAGTAGATGAAATAAATTTTTTTAGAACAATATAGATATGAAATATTTTTGAGGAAAAATACATCTCTTGAAAAATTAAATCGCGGCGAGGTTCGAACTCTGTGGGTCTGTACCGCAGCGTGTTTTAACGAACTAGACCACACGAGTTTCCACCCCGAGCGATGAATTTAAGAATGTAAAGTCAAAGTCAAATATATTTATTCATTAAGAACGATGTATAAGTTAAATGAACGTTTAGAAATGTCGAGATTTTACTATATATACTATTTTTGACTATTTTTCCACAAAATAATTCTAGTAGATATGCCTAAAGCATTAAAAAATCAAATTACGAAATAGATAATGAGTAGCCCCAAACTAAGCACTAGGCTTGTACTATGGGTACTAGACAACGGATATACTACATATTATACTTTTTTTTGTAAATACATACATATGATACATAGAAAACACTGAATATCCCATGTCTTCGGACCGTGGTGAGTCCTAGGACATGTTGGTTTCCTCACGATGTTTTTCCTTCACCGTAAGAGCGATGTTATTAGCGCACATACCTTTTTCTTAAAGAAAAAGACATTGGTGCGCGGTCGGTTTGGATTCGAACCCACGACTCTCAGAATGAAAGCCGGGGTATCTACCACTAGACCAACACCGCCCTTTTAGCACCCGTATAAGTAAGCTTGCACGAACGGATAATATCCTAATACTTAGTCGATTTGTTTTTCGAAAACATTGCATTAAATGCATTTATGGTCATCTTAAATACTTGTCCGCGGCGGGAATCGCACCCGCAACCTTCTGCGTGGTAGCTGGGTATTCGCCCGATGCGTCACAGAGGTCTATAAAATCTTCTTCATATCAGCTGAGCTATGTTTCCGGGTGCATCACTCTCGGGAGCCCGAGGTCCACAAAAATTCCGAAATTATTTGGGCGGCATAGTAGGTAAGTCATCATCACGGTGAAGGAAAACATCGTGAGGAAACCAACATGTCCTAGGACTCACCACGGTCCGAAGACATGGGATATTCAGTGTTTTCTATGTATCATGTGTATGAATTTACAAAAAAAAAAAAATATAATATGTAGTATATCCGTTGTCTAGTTCCCATAGTACAAGCCTAGTGCTTAGTTTGGGGCTAGATTGCGCTGTGTGTAACGTCGTGCATTATTTATTTATTTTATTTTATTTTATTATTGACCATACTGGAAATAGATCTGGCAATATGCAGTTTACCTGCTAACGTGCAGGGAGAACGCAATGTAGTTGCTATGTAAATGTTGCTAGTATCCCCCAGATGCCTTAGTCGCCTTTTACGACACCCACGGGAAGAGATAGGGTAACCCTATTCAAGCCGGGACTACACGGTTGACATTGGCCAATGAAATTTTGTAACATAACGTTTTGCAACCCTCTGGGCTATCCACTGTCCATGTTTAAATAAAACTTCATTAGAAACAAGTTGTGTAAGGTCATGTTAGTTTCTGAAAGGTACGGTCACGATCAAAAGTCTATTACCACATTCAGACTTTCAAAATCGAAAGTCATCATTGACCATACCTACTGGAAATAGATTTGGCAATATTCAATCTGACCATGCAGTTTACCCGCTACCGCGCGGGGAGAACTCAAGGTTTGTTAGTCTCACCTAGGTCCCTTATTCGCCTTTTACGACATCCACGGGAATAGGTGGGGTAACCCTATTCAATCCGGGGCTACACGTTGACATTGACGTATGAAATGCCCGTACTTTATAATAAAACATTTTGCAACCCTCTAGACTAGGCTATGCACACTGTCCATGTTTAAATAAAACTTCATTAGAAACAAGTTGCGGAAGGTCATGTTAGTAATGAAGGTACGGTCAGCACCAAAAATCGACAACCACATTTAGATTTTCAAAATCGCTATACTTACATAATAATAAAATTGTGAGGTGTCAAAACAGAAATAACTGTTTATCTTCTATTTATTTTTTTAAGTGTTTCCTACACTTGGATGACTGAAATATGAAGAAATGCTTTTCAAAAATTTGCACCCTACAGGACTTGAACCTCTGTACATATTTCTTATTTTTATTGCTCAAGGAGTTCTACTAGAAACATTTTAAAAGGAGAAATGCATCATCAAAAATCTTTACATGACAGGATTCGAACCTGTGGCCCACGCTTGCCGAGCGGGTGCACTAATCATTAGGTAGGTATGCACTCATTTACGTGTTCCAACAAAAGATGTTACGTGTGGATTTTCGACGTTGCAATGCTCTTTCTAAAATGTTTTTCCTTGATTTTCAGAAAGTCTGTCCAGGATCCTGATCAGCCTTCCAAATGTGTCAAATACACGCCAAATATAAAGAAAGAAAATATGTTTATTAGGACAAGCACACAGCAACAAATACAGAACAGAAACAAAAGTAAATAAATAAAAAAATCTATTTTTCAATACATTCTAACAAAAAGGACAAATTACTTCTATCAATACTCTATTGAGACACGATTGTATGAGCAGACTTGTTTTGACTTGACACACTACAATTTACTTTATTTATTTATTTCTCATTTGCATGCATACTGTGCATACATATCAGTTACTTAAAAGCTAATGTAAAGATAAGCTGTAATTCTCCAAAATACTGACATTCGCTTATTATTCAGCCATTGCAGAGACAAAATAAGATAGTGGAGTGATCGAGAGGAGGTGATGTAGATGGACGTGATGGAGGTAGAGGGAGGGAGTGTGAGAGTATGATGTAGGTATAGCTATTTTGAAAATCTGAATGTGGTCATCCACTTTTGATATTGACTGTACAACTAGAACAGCTAACTTAGTATTAGAGTTTGCTGCATTTTGTCTAAACCTCAACGCTGGTTTGAAAGTTGGATGGTTGTTAGATTGTTAGATAATTATTTATACTGTTAGATACGTTGGTATTCTAGGTACCTATAATCCCTACCTTGGTGATATCGTCGTTTGTTTAGTAAATAGTTAAGCGTTCTATCTATCTACACATACTTGTAGATATATAGAACGCTTAACCACTTTATACAAACGTACCTAGTCGATTGTTTCCTCCCTGGATGAAGACATTGGAGCTAATATTTTTTTGTGATTGATAGATAAGTAATGTATGGAACCCTTCGTGGGCGAGTCCTACTCGCACTTGGCCGGCTTTTGTAATTAGAAGTAACTTCGTAATACCTAGGAAAAATTAATAATAAGTATCCGGTATCCAGCTATAGATCTGCGCGCCGCAGCCGTCGGTCGTGTCATGAAAAATGCCCGGCATTGTTTCCCATGCAATTACTTGAATCATGCAGACTCATGGGTTGATATTAAACCACTAAACTGCGATACTTAGAATTTTTTTTTATACCTACCTTCCTATAATTTGTAGGTATTACCCGGTTTGTAGCTGACCCGGCGCACTTCATATCGCCATCGGTCTTATCGAAGAAATAACTTACTAGGTAGTTAGATAACTATTTTTTAATATAGGTACTCTATTCCAGAATCTTAGATCAAAAATGTAAACAAAAATTTCATACATTTGAAAGTGACAACTCTTTATTTACTTTTTTGTTTTATAAATTGATAGTTCTTTGTTTAAATTTTTGATCTAAGATTTTGAAATAGAGTATATAGGATAGGTACCTCCCGAAGAAGAAAGAAAAGATCTTTTTCCACGATTTTCGTCTCCAGCTATCAGCATACCAAGTTTCATCGCAATCGGTTCACTAGTTTTTGCGTGAAGGAGTAACACACATACTTATTTGGTAGGACGTTTCAGTCTATATAGAGGTTATTTTATATTTTACTAGCTGCGTCCCTCGGTTTTACCCGCGTAAGTCCCGATCCCGTGGGAATATCGGGATCAAAAGTAGTATGTTACTCAGGGCGAATGTGGCTTTCTAATGGTGAATTTTTGAAATCGGCACAGTAGTTTTTGAGTTTATTCGTTACAAACATACAGACACACATACACACAAAAATACAAATCTTTCCTCTTTATAATATTAGTGTTGATGTAGATAAGATGTAGTCTGTACCTACCTACACCACCAAATAACTATTCTAATTAAAAACAAGTTTGACACACAATTCTTTATTTACTAAGTGGTTACAACATTAAACGACATATAAACATGCTATTCATGTTTTACACCTTAAACACCATATCAGTTTAATAATCTTAAATAACTAACGGCCGAATACAGAAACGCAACTCAAAATTTGGGTTCCACTTAATCAACTAAGCTCCTCTCAAATTCAAAAATGTCCTATACTATTTTAAAATTTAGAAGCTGCTCAATTATTTAAGTACGCCTCAAATTTTGAGTGGCGTTTCTCTATTCGGCTGTTACACTGTATCCTTCTTGAATTCTCAATGGGTCGTTTTATGAACTTAATTTTTTATAAAAAAATAATCATTAGGTCCTTTTTAAGGGTCATAAAAACGATAAAGGATCCTTATTTTAAACTCAGGACATAAAAACGTTACTTAGGTTTAACATATAAAGTTAATTTAGGTACTTAATTTTGAGCTTAGGTTCCTTTAAAAGTTAGGATAGGTATAAAAATAGAACTTGAAAAGGGTTAAGTGGGAAAAGTATTTTATTTCTTAAGAGGCAAAGACGTCTTACAAATTACCCCAAAATCATCATTATGAAAATTCATTTATTATGAAATTGTTTTAGGACTTTAAAAAATGGCATAGTTTCTATCGATTCGTTAACTTTAACAGTCGTTGAAAATCTCCATAATTTTACTATGGGATCTATTTATATGTATTTAACTACCGTTAAAGCTTTAAAAATCTCTAGAAACAGGGGGTTAGGAAAGATAGGCCTAAAGAGGTATGGGTAAAAAGATACTAAAGTTACATATCGTAGGTACACATTCATTCATCTTATACTTAATTAATTCTACGGCGAGTTTCCTATATGATACATGCTCGCTCATTTTCGTAGTCAATATCTAAAAAGTGTCGCATTTTAGAGTCCGATCGGGTGCCTTAAATCTACAGTACAAACTAGGTTAAGAGCATATTCTACTAGTGCTCTTTCCACAAATGGATGCCTCTTTTTAGGGTCCCATACGCAAAGGATAAAAACGGGACCCTATTACTGATACTTCGCAGTTTTTTAAGTAGGTAGGTATGTTTATTGCATAAAACCATTTAAAAGTATATTTAGCGAAATCAATTTAAAAATAATTTACGGACAATCGAACATTGGACTTTATTTCCATAGGTAGAAGATAGCTATTATGTTGTGACAGTTTCACTGGTTTTGATATTTTGTCAATTCTTAATCACATTTAAGAGCTTAAACGTGTCGTTCGAACGAATCGTTTTTTTTTTAATAAATAAAATAAAATAAATTTATTTCAGACCATTGATCCATAGGGGACTTAAGTCGCCTAAGGATCAATAAGCCCTCAAGAGTCCCTTAAGTTTTAAGTGACTGGGACACATACACACAGTATTTGAGGACGGTAAACCAAAAGGGAGGCGCAACCTCAATTTTGAAGAAAATCTTCAAACTTCCTTTTGTTGAAATAGAAAAGTAATGTGCCTAGACGTCTAGAACTACCCCCTTTCGGTTTATTTTACCGTCCCCAAAATATTCTGTATAGGGATTTATAACAAAAACAATGAAAAAAATATCTTCGGTCTTCAAGATATACAGGAAATCTTCCGGAAGAAAACATTTGTATGGAAACAACAATTGCCTTACTCTCAGCTCTAAATAATTCGTGCAGTTTTTAAGCAGGACTAATTGGGTCTTGCATTTGGCTTGTAAAAATTGTTCATGTTACAAATATAATTATGCATTACACAAAAAAAAAACCTTAGTGATTTTTGCTGTTTGGAATCTTATCTATTTATTTTTAGGGTTCCGTACCTAAAGGTAAAAACGGGACCCTATTACTGAGACTTCGCTGTCTGTCTGTCTGTCCGTCCGTCCGTCCGTCCGTCCGTCCGTCCGTCCGTCCGTCCGTCCGTCCGTCCGTCCGTCCGTCCGTCCGTCCGTCCGTCCGTCCGTCCGTCCGTCCGTCCGTCCGTCCGTCTGTCCGTCTGTCACCAGGCTGTATCTCATGAACCGTAATAGCTAGAAGGTTGAAATTTTCACAGAAGATGTATTTCGGTTGCCGCTACAACAACAAATACTAAAAACGAAATAAAACAATTATTTAAAAGGGGCTCCCATACAACAAACGTGTTTCAAAAATAACAAGGAGTCGAGTCAGGACAGGAAGAAGGACAGGAGGACAAATCGAGTTGGTCATGGAATTCAAAATGGCTGCCCTATCTGTCAAATATACTAGTCTGCCTTACTTACCAAAGAGTTTATTTTATGTTTCAGATTTTCTTTGTGCCAAGGTTTTTTTTTTTCAGTAATTCGGTCGTTTGATGGGAGTAAGAATCGAAGATAAATATTTCATATTTTCCTATAAAATTTAAAAATTGGTTGTTGTAAACCATTTTAGGGTTCCATATCCAATTGTGATAGTGGTACGGAACCCTTTATGCGCGAGTGTCGCACTTGCCCCGTTTTAAATTAATTTTTTCTTCTGTTTTCGCCATGTTGGAATTGAAATTAAACTCATTTTTCATATTTTTTAAATTTAAATTGGTTTATGCTGAAATGCTTTCCAAAAATTTGCACCGACAAGACTTGAACCTGTAACCATTACATTCCGTGTACTGCGCTAGCCAATTTTCCATCAATTAGGGGTAGGAATCATTTAAAAAAACTAAGGTTTTAAGAACTGCACGAGTTAGCTCCTCCAATTTACCTAAAGCTGGGAGAAGGCACCTTATAGAAATACCTATATTTAGATATAACTAGCTGACCCGGCAAACGTTGTTTTGCCTTATAAATTATAGATAGTAGCCGATTCTCAGACCTACTGAATACGCATATAAAATTTGGTAAAAATCGGTCGCGCCGTTTCGGAGGAGTACGGTAACTAACATTGTGACATGGAAATTTTATATATTAGAAGAAGAAGATAGAAGATAATGAAGAAAATGCTCGAGAGATATACCTAGTTCGGGCGTTGCTACCTACATATAACTATAATTATAGTAATGTGGTTCTTTAAATTTAAATTAACACTAAAAATACATCTTAATTATTAATGTAATCATATTACGTCATCTACCTTATACCTAGTCAAACCAATGGGGCTTTATTTTCTTAACTATCACTTGGCTTATGACAATCTCATTTCTTTTTCATATTTACATCTTAAATCTATTCTAGAATTTATCTCGCTTTACAGTTTTTGGGAACAGGAATTAATTTATAAATAATAATTGTATAATGCATTTATGACACGGGTGTGTGGGGAGTTGTGGCTATTAAATAAAAGAGTATTAAATGAAAGACTGTTAAATCAATGAAAGAGAAAGGTTTTCATTAATTTCTTAAAATGGAAAAAATACAAATGAATCATACAAAACAGAACAACTTCAAAATGGAAATATATTAAGTAAATGTTTAATAGTTCTTTCGGTTGGTACGACTGGGCTATGAAAGATTTCGATTCGTACATTATAAAATATCTAATTTCACAAATTGAGAGGTGACGGATTAAAAACATTACTTTTTGACTTTATATCGAACAAAGTTTTTTTCTCATCAATGACTTGTTGCCGGAATGGGTAAAAAATGAATAGAAATTAAGATTTTGTAAAAAAAAACAAGAACATTTAAAAAATCGTTTCCAAGATACATTTTACCAAATTGTACCATGGAAACGATTTTTTTTAAGTCATGACTTTAAACAACTTATAAAAAATTTCAAAAGCTTCCTGTCCCTTAACTTTAACTCTACTTACAGTTAAAAACGTATTCAAAAACAAGCATTTGGTTTGCAAAAAAAACATATAAGTAAATATGTATAAAGATATATGGTACCTAAATTATTTTATTATATAAAACATTAATTAATAAGTGCCATTAAAACACAGATGCCCCGCAATGGTCCATATAGAATTTGCATATTTAAGAACGTGGCGACTGTTACCATTTTCATACAAACTTAATACCAAAATAAATTACGAAAAATTTAGTTTTCTACCTTAAAATATCGATATTTTTCGGATTAATATTTTACTTTTAAAGGGTTCCCACCGCAAGGTTTTCCAAAATATTCATAATTTATTTTGGTATTAAGTTTGTATGGAAATGGTAACAGTCGCCACGTTCTTAATCCCTAAATCTAACCCTATCCTACTTATAATAAGTATTATACCTGTCAAATTATTTATTTGACTTATTCAGTACACGATGTAAATTCATTAAAACACTACACTGATAAACAATTATTATAAACTAAGTTGAGTCTAACCTTGTAAGAGTTTTCTCCCGACAGACGTTGATGTAAGGGAAGGAATATAGCTTAAGGTAGTGAATTTTCCTTCTGTTTTCGCGATGTTGTATTGAAATTAAAGACATTTATTTTGGTTTTGATCGCGTGGTGTTTATTACTTTTAGCATTGTTTCAACGCTCAACGTTCAAATCCTCAAGACGGTCAATTCTGAAGAAGGGACCTGTAAAGGTCTCGAAACGTTGAGCGTTGAAACAATGCTAAAAGTAATAAACACCACGCGATTAAAACCGAAAAATGGCTTTAATTTTAAGTTAGTGAAGTATAATTTTAATAACTTTTGAGTAACTTTGAAATATATGGGACAAAAAACAACAAAAACTAAGCGAGAATTTAGATTTAGTTTGATATTGTTTTATACACACTAACGAAAGTTAATGGGTTCAAATCAAGCTGCAAGCATTTGATTTCAAAACAAAAATGATTTTTTTGGAAAACTCAAGTAGGAATCAGAATTTTTAACAATAAATGTGCTTTTTGAAAATAAACTTTCAAAAACACGGCAGGAATGCTTTTTGAAAACATTATTACCTAGTGTGAAAAACACTAAGAAATAACGTTTAAGTTTTTAATTATAAATGTCTTAAAAAAATGTGTATAATTTTCGAGTTAGTTATGAACCAAATCTCTCAGGGTTGGAGTATATAACGTTGCTTAGGTACTTTTTATACCTTATAGTCTTGTATTTTATTAAGTAAAATCCAAATCGGAAATTTCCTGTAGTGTGCACACTGCACAGCTCTAACACTCGTATTATAGTCAATTCTAAGTAATTATAATAACTTGTCTTATTAATATATCTGTCACATTCTCGCTGCCGTTTAAAATCAGTAATAAGAGCGAGACAGGGCATTACAAAATATACAAAATTACAATGTTAAGTGTATTGTGGTTTGAACTTGTGTGTATTTTGGTTTGAACTTTGCTAAATAGGGTTAATCGTGTTATACTTTATTGTAATATGTGAAAATTGTTATAATAATATGTATGAAGTTAAAATGTGAAATGATATGAGATTTGTACTTTAATCAATTAAATTGCCCTTAAATTAATAAAAAAACATATTATTAAATATGCAGTGAGGAGTCGTCGCAGAGAGTACATACATTTTATTGATTGATTGGGTTTATTTAGGTGATTGGTTACATGTTAACATGATTGGTTTATTAGGAGTGTTTGGCAGTTGGTTCTACGCGTTTATGTCATTGGTTCGTGACGTGATTGGTTACACGGTAACATGATCGGTTTTTTAAAACTGTTTGATATTTGGTTCTACGCTGTCATGTCATTGGTTCGTACGTGATTGGTTACACGGTAACATAATTGGTTTATTAGGAGTGTTTGTTAGTTGGTTCTACGCGTTTACATAATTGGTTTTTAGATGCGTTTGGTAATTGGTTCTACGCGTTCACGTGATTGGTTTGTGACATGATTGGTTACACGTTAACATGGTTGGTTTTTTTAGAAGTGGTTGGTAATTGGTTCTCTGCGTTTATGTCATTGGTTCGTGGCGTCATTGGTTACACGGTAACATGATTGGTTTATTAGGAGGTGTTTGGTAGTTGGTTCTACGCGTTTATGTCATTGGTTCGTAACGTGTTTGGTTACATGTTAACATAATTGGCTTTTTTAAAGTGTTTGATAATTGGTTCTCTGCGTTTTATTATTTATTTATTGTTTATGTAATTGGTTACATTTTAAATTCGAAAATCACCGGACATATTCTTAAATATAAGTAGGTATTTATGTGTTTGAGATAGTTTAGTTTAGACACATTATTAGCCAAAATCATGCATCAACAATTTACACTTTTTACAGTAAAAATTAGCACCGTGCGCAATTACTTACTTAGAATAACATACACTTAGCCACTTATTTTAATGTGGTTTTAGGTACCGAATTATTGATTAATATTAGTTAGTAGGTATTTATAGGTAGGTTTATCGTTATAGAAAATTGTTTTACATGTGCCATTACTACTCCATATATTGTCGCATACATTTGATTTAGGTAATGGTATTTAAAACCGCTAGTAGGTAGGTAATAAACGTCATAATATTACCTAGTAACCTTAAATGTATAATAGTTTAATACCAAAAGGCTCACAAGGATATTATTTACCTTAACTAAACGTAATCTTGTTTTATTTACCAAAAAAATGAATAGTTATGCTAATTACATTATTTTATTAACACCACTATACCCTATCATAATTACGAATATTACTACCTATGTAGGTCTAGTGGAACCTGGTTAAGTGGGCCCTGGATAAGGAACTTCTTTAACTGAGAGTCTCATTGAATTACGACATGGAACACCTTGAATTACATATTTGATTCTGATTTACTTCTCTTCTCATCCGAGAAATGTTCCCGGTTGCATCCCTCCCGGGAGCCTGGGGTCCGCTGAACCCCAAATTGTTTTATTTGGGGTCGGCGCAGTCGGTAAGTCATCATTGACCATACCTTCTGTAATTAGATTTTGCAATGTTTTTCGGCCGGCCGCCTGCCTGACAGCAATCCTTTTAGGGATCAAGCAGTTTATCCGCCACCGCGTGGGGAGAACTTAAGATTTGTTAATCTCCCTCAGATCCCTTAGTCGCCTTTTACGACACCCACGGGATGAGATGGGGTAACCCTATTCTATGCCGGGGCTACCTACACGGCTAATTAATTCTGATTTTTCGAACCCGGTATACTGAGATACAGTGGTGGTCATATAATTAAGAACGCTGATATAAAGGGAAGATTTTTTCCAACTAAGATGCAAAACTAATTGTATGCATTTGTTTTTATTTCTCTCGGTATCGTAAAACATTTCCATATTACCACTGTATTCATTGATACACATGATTGGCTAAAAATCAATAGGCAAACTTTTTACACTACTTTTAAACAAATTATTCCTTATTACTGGCTGGTCACGTAATTAAGAACGCTAAGTAGTTTATACCTTTATTCAAATTTAAATAGAGAACACTCAGTCGATTTGTTACTGTTTGTATAATTATGGCGCCATTACGTGCTGTAAAAGATTAAAGGTGATTGCTTCTTTAGAAAAAACAATGGGAAAAAATAAAAGTTGTGATAAATCTACAAGGGAAGTAATAATAAAACTTCGCCGGAAGAATTGGTCTTATAAAAAGATAGCCGACTATCTGCAATGTTCAAAAACGATGGTTTTCCACGCTGTAAAGCATTTTGCTACGTATCAAACTACTTCGAATGTTCCACGTGTACCTAAACAGAGAAAAACAACTCCTCGAGATGACCGAAACATCGTTCGTATGGCAAAACAAAATCCTTTTAAAGGGTCCATGAGCTTAGAAAAGAATATTTTGGTGAAAACAACCCTTCAGCAATCTCAGCACGCACTATTCGAAGACGTTTGGTAGAAGAAAAATTGCACGGTAGGATAGCAAGAAAGGTACCCATGTTAAAACTTTGCCACAGGCAAGCCCGGCTTGCATTTGCGAGCAAGTATGAAAACTGGACTGTGCAACAGTGGAAAAATGTACTTTTTTCTGACGAGACGAAAATAAACAGAGTATGTTCTGATGGAAAACGATATGTACGACGTCCCCCGAATACAGCATTCGACCCAAAGTACACGAAAGTTACATTAAAGCACGGTGGTGGAAATGTGACAATTTGGGGTTGCTTTTCTGGACATGGTGTAGAACCTGTAAAGTTGATAGAAGGTAACATGGATCAGTTCCAATACAAAAATATACAGGAAGAAACAATGTTACCATACGCTGAAGACGTTCTACCGGTCATTTGGACATTCCAGCATGACAATGATCCAAAGCACACTGCACGCACCGTAAAGGAATTTCTTACAGCGCAATTAGTTTCTGTCTTAGACTGGCCTGCTAACAGTCCAGATCTAAACCCAATAGAGAATCTGTGGTTTGAAGTAAAGAAAAAGGTTTCAAATACAAATTGTGGAAATTTAAGAGAGCTGTATGACGTTTTTTTAGAAGAATGGAACTCTATTTCTCTTGCGAAATGTCAAAAATTAATAGAGTCAATGCCTCGCCGGTGTAAAGCTGTAATTAAAAGCCGTGGATATGCTATTAACTATTAATTTTAGTTAAATATTTGTTAAATTTCTTTTTATGTTTCCTGTGCTACATAATATTGTGATTTTTTAAATCTAAGTGTCATACAAAACAATTCCCGAGCAGTTAAATAAATCGTTCTTAATTATTTGTCCAGTTTCAGTACTATTTGAATGTGTTACTTTGATAAAATCAATAAAATGTGCAAAAAATAGTTAGCGATTTCATACTTTATTCTTAAGTCAGGTTGCTCTATTAATGTGACTATTATATAACATAACTAGTTGCTTCTCAGAAGGTACACATCTCTGTGTATGATACGATTTAAATAAAAAACTTCTAGAACTTCAAATCGTTCTTAATTATATGACCACAACTGTATATGATATATTTTTTCTACGTTTAGGCACATCTATAACTGAGACTGTGTTGGTCAATAACCTGTATGAGTGAGATCTGTGAGATTTTTTTCAGGTTGGACATGATATGGCATAGTCCACACAACATAACGTAAATATGAATTATTAATTAAAATCTTAATAAAAAAAGGTTCTTTTAACTTCTCTTCTCTAAAAAAAAGTCCCCTTGAGATCCCAGTTAACCAGGGTTCACTGTATATTGTTTCTTAATTATAGTGCAAATACAGAGGTCGAATCAATATACTATTATAGTTTTAAATACAATTTAGATAATAATTATTAATATTATAATTATTATAATATTTAAAATGTATGCATTTATGTTAAAAGTTCATTACAATCTAGAAAAGTATACTTAATATTGTTTTTTTTTTTTTTTGTATTAAATACTAAGTGGATAAATTAGACATTTATTTATTTTTCTATTCAGTTTACAAAGCAGATTACAATAATCAATTATTTTTTCTTATCATACAAATTGTTTCGTTACCAGATTGTTTTCCTAGATGCAAACATAACAGTGTTGTAAGTTTATAAATTAATTTACCCTAAATTTTTAAAACATTATTAGTTTATATTAAAAAACACACAAATTTTAAAGAAGTGTTTACATAACAATATGATTAAATTTATTATAAGTAATTTTAGTACTACATGCGGTGGATTACCATCTCAATAAAGAAAATGGTACTTTTTAACATCCCTTAGTTGGACTATACCTACCTATCTAAATTAGATTTATTTGGTTCCAATCCAAACCGCCAGTAATTAGAAAACTGATTTAAATAAAAACCTCTGTAAGTAACAAAAAAAAAACAAAGTCGCTTGAGCTTGAGATCCCTGTTAACCAGGTTTCACTCTACATTGTTTCTTAATTATTGATCTGAATAACTTGCCCAACTTGAATACACTATACTAAACTACACTACACTATACTATACTTCTTCTATACTATTATAGTTTTTAATATAAAGTTTAGATAATAATCATTATATCATGATCATCATCAACATTATTCATGTTAAAAGTTCATTACAATCTAGAAAAGTATTTAGAACCTAAGTAAGTTTACTTAATATGTTTTTTTTGTATTTTTTTTTTGTTTATTTTTTTTATTTCTTTTTGTTTTTTTAATTCATACGCAAGCTCGACGGCGACTGCGTATTACACAGTTGTCGTCGAGCTTTCGAAAATGTGTAATCTTATTTCTATTAGGTAAACACTAACTGGATAAATTAGACATTTAATTTCTTATAAGTAATTTTAGTACTACGTGAGGTGGATTACCATTTGGTTGTATGAAGTATATTAAGTAAATTGCATTTCATTTGTAAAACGTTCCAATTTAAAAAAAAAACATTCAATTTTTTTATACTCTTTGATCATTCCCTGAATATTGCTGCGAAACTTTAGGTCAAATAATCAAAAATTATTTAGGTAATTTAGGTTTTATTTAATTTTTATTCAGACATAGACACATATATTACAATCTATTTGCTATAACAACACACATACACATATAATTAAATGATTTTTTTGTATAAATAGAGTTATTTTATTTTATTTTATTTATTTATTTATTTCCCCTTAAAGGGTATTGGCGTAGCAGTTATCGCGTTGGAACGGAATTCAGAAGACACGGCTTCGAATCCTACCACGATCGATAAAAACCTTTAAATTCAATCAAGAAGACAATATTTGTTATATTTACATTACAAGCTAGTCAGTGTTTATGGAACACCTGCATTACAAATTAAATGCAATTTTTTAAAGTTTGGCAAGTACAGAAATACCCCTTACTGTTTTATTTAAGTCACATTAACAGTAATGTGTTAGGTTATGGTAAAAGGTATATATCGACCACGGGCACATGTATGAATTTTACACTTACCATCAAGATAGTTAGTGTAATATTCAGTATAATACTCACATCATTTTTTTGAATAAAATACAATGCAAATCCCAGATGGTACATGTAAAAAACATGAATAGTGTAAAAACAGTGTATTTTGCACTTATTAGGTTTGTGTAGTAAGTGTCAAATACATGAAATAAAATATATTTTTTTGGGTTTTTACTTTTTTTTTAATAGGTAGCCATTAGTAAGGAGGTGTTTCTATGCTCCCAATTTTAGAAATATCTTAATTTTGAAGCTAAATAATATTAAAATAAGAAATCACTGTGATTTAGTTGATCCTTAAATATTGCTTTTCGCGCAAAAAAATATACAGGTTTAAATGAACTAAATTCTAAGGCGGACTGCCGACATTACAAAGCGAAATTATAAATAGAATTGCAATAATTAGTACATACACAAGTTGAATTGTAAGTATGTAATGAAGCCCTTTTATAAATAATAAGCAAATAATTACGGCTACGGAAATGTATCAAGTTCAGAGTAAGCCTATTTTTTATTTTAAATCATATTTTGAGATTTTTCTTCTGTTCTCGATGTTGGATTGAAATTAAACTTATTTTATCTATTTTTTTAATTTTTAGTAATTTTATGTTACTTAGTTTCGAGTAAAATATCATACCAGTATAATATATTTAAAAAAAAAACATAATAATTGTTTCATTGGTTAGGTTTGCATGATTGGTTCGTGGCGAGTTTGGTTTTTGTTTTATACGTTTACGCGATTGGTTTTACGTATTTACGTCATTTTTGGTTCTCGTTTATTTGTGTAATTAAATAGATTTAGTCTAATCAAATGTGAATTTCAATTTTTTTTATGATAATCAGCAGTTATATTTTAAAAGTAGGTATATTAGTGTAGTAAGTGTAATTTTCAAATGTAATTTGAATCCAATAAGTTCCACTATTGACTAGTTTTTATAAATAGAGTGTTAGTAAGCATTACGTTTAGTATCCATAGTCAATATTGACACAAATTAGTTCAAATATCAATTTCAAAGTGATGGTAAAAAGTAAATTAGTTCAAACGTCACTTTTAAAGTATTGGTAAAAAGTGAATTAGTTTAAGCGTCATTTTTAAAGCGTTGTTAATAAGAAATTAGTTTAAAAGTCATTTTTTAAGTATTGGTAAGAATAAACTAGTTCAAACGTCATTTTTAAAGTAGGTTCTGTTAAATTAAAAAATAGTTCAAAACGTCATTTTTATAGTATTGGTGAAAACGAATTAGTTCAAACGTCGTTTTTATAGCGTTGGTAAATTTTTCACTTCAAATGGAGGTTATTACGTATCATAAGTGATATTTATATTATTTTACTGTAACAGTAACAGTTTTCTTTATTTACCACTAGCCCGTTAGTAAAACAGCGCAGTTTAACTAACGGTTTAGGAGTAAAGTCGCTTTTGTTTCTAGAGACGAGATGTTACATTTTAATGGAAAAAAAACTTGATACAGTCAGATAGCCGATATTAATTGCTTATTATTTGAGCAGTTTTTTTTATTTTATCTTTATGCAAACTAAACTAAAAGACTATTTAGCCACATAATTAAAAACTAATAATTGAACGAAGGAAGTGCAACTAAATACAAAATAACTTAAAGCCTAATTTACACGTGAACTGTAATGGGAATCCCATTATAGATAACGTGAAACGGAACGGAGCTATTCTTAGATCAGAATTAAAAAAAAAACACTACTTTCGAACTAATGAGATTCATTATAGCTATTCATATAAACTATGTCTAGATGATGTAGATGTAGACTTTAGACCGCGGATTTAAAAAGAAACTACTATAGTACTTAGACCTAGCAAATACTCTCGACTATCAAACTTCGGAAACCTTCAGAAAAACAACGCGTAATGAATGAATAAACAAGATTTAAAGATTTAGAAAAAAACCCTAGAGCCGAAAACGATTTTTTTACATTTTTGTTCACTTTTTCAGAAAGGAATACGTGCTAATGATTTAGGATCAAATCCACATTCAAAAGGTGAACATTTTTCTCGGTCTGTAAAAGATTTTTTTGATTTAATAATTGAAATTAATATTAGAATAAAAAAGGTGAATAACAAACAAACAAAACTAAAATTAAAACTTAAATCTAAAAAGAAAAGAGCCCGTCATCGATGACACCCTCCCGAGACATGGTCCCCAAGATGACTTTTACTTTTATAACTTTTATTAATTCCAATAATTAATATTAGAATTAATTATTGGAATTAATAAAAGTTATAAAAGATAATAAAATAATTATTGATATTAAATTAATTAAACTTTTTGATTGTTGATCATATTCGCCGAATACGAATATGTATTCGGTAAAAGCGTATAATTGTTGCATCTACGCAATCTTCGAGGATAACCACAACAGTTCTAGCATATAACTGTATGTTCGGCACTTAGTGCAAATAGCACTACGACATTTAATACTATGAAAAAACATTATATTATTGGATATTCTATTAAAAAATTTCACTTTCGGGAGGCTTGAACTCGCGTCTTTGGGTCGATACCCCAACGTCTATTTCCAACTAGACTACGCAAGTCCCTAGTTGGTTCAAGCTTCACCGCAAGTGAAAATTCTAAATAAAATAGCCTTGAGCTACATAAAAAATAAAAAGAAATTTACTTACGTACTAATTACTAAGTAGGTATTAATTACCGGGTTAAATATTAGTTATTGGGTTAAATCCGAATGATGGTATTATATACCTACGAATTTCGTGTGAACATTTTTAATATAATTGGAACCGACTAGTCTGCTAGTCGGCAGAACCCCTAGTCGGCCCATCTCTATTAAATACTAATTGCTGGTTTTAACGATCGGGTTTAAATTTAATTAATTTCTAGTTAATCTATGTAATAGTGTATTAAATTTAAAACGCTTGGCGTTAATCTTACTGCTCTACGTTCCATATCGTCTTGCGATTTAAGCTCAATGTCAACTATGTCTTCTTTTTATTTATACTTAAATTAAAATAGGATTTCGCCACTAGTTTTAATTACTAAAATATTAGATTTTTTTCTAAATTATTTCTGGATTATTTCTAGATTTTGTCGGTTAATTTTGGAATTGAAAAAAACACAACATAATAAAGAATCGATTGCTATTAAAATGTCGTTAAATTATATGTATTACCTAAAAACAATCATTTTATTTGGATCAACCCTAAAGTGCCTTCGAAATGGCCATTGGTTCGTAAAAAATAGATATTTCTTTTAAAGTTGTTTGTGTCCTATATTAGGATTGATTTTTTCAAAAAATGTTTTGTTTGGTAATTAAAAATAGTGGCGAAACTATGAATAATTATATTAGTAATATAAAACCTAACCTAAGACAATTTAACAATCATTTTCGAATGTTGGGCAATTATTACAATTAATACAAATTAGTCAGCGGGTTAAAAATACGAATGACTAAATAAACTCTGATGTGGCCGATTGAGTTAAAAGGTTAAATACTAGTACAATATAATCAGATTAGAATGTCACATTTTCTTTTTTTAATGATAATAACTGAAACTGTATGTAGGTAGGTATGTGTTGATTGAATCGATTGCCAAAGACGATTGGTGTGAATCGTCATCATCGAATCGATTGAACAAAGACAATTGGTGTAAATCGTCTTTGGCAACTGGTTGAGTAGCAACAATGCAAGTTCTTCTTTGACAACTGGTTGTAAATCTCAGTTGCCAATGTGGCCGGAGGGGATTATAAGTCATCGAAATTAGATATAATGGCTACTTCTACTACTGAGATGAACCAGAGAAGTATAGTGGGCGGCAGATTAGTTGAAACAAAATGGCGGATGCGCAAAAGTCGAGTTTTATAGAAAGCGCATAAAAAATGTACTGCGCGAACTTCCCCTTCCACGACAATAATTTTTAACTTTCGTGCCGGTCACTATATGTCGTTTGGTTGGTTCTCTTTACACATTAGAACATGGTAGGCAAGAATTTTGGGTCAATATGTTATACAGTGTATATTTAGGTATATTATGTGTGTATATTCATTATCCGTTCACCTAAGATACTGGAACGATACAAAGACCATTGGAAAACGGACAATAGACACAACATTAATATCTATAAAAGGCATTCTTTGTCCTGACTGACTAATGGATCAATGCACAGCCTAAACCGTTAATAGTAGAGAGCTGAAATTTGGAAATTTGTTTTTTATATGACACTAGCTGACCCGGCAAACGTTGTTTTGCCTTATAAACTATAGATAGTAGCCGATTCTCAGACCTACTGAATATGTATACAAAATTTCATAAAAATCGGTCAAGCCGTTTCGGAGGAGTACGGTAACTAACACTGTGACATGGAAATTTAATATATTAGATGAGGCATTCGATAAAAAGGGTTTTAGAAATTTTCCACGGAATCGGGACTTATGCGGGTGAACCCGCGAGACCCAGCTAGTAGAAAAAGGGAAAATGCCAAAAAATTATAAAGTTGATTTTTAAGGTACCTACATTTCGGAACTGTCAAACTATTTGCCCATATATTTTATCGTGTTGACTTAAAACTTTGAGGGTCAATTATATTATAGACAGTATCTTTTTTTCTGGTACACATTTTAACGTGTTGAACACACAGACATACAAACATACAAATCGGTGGACTTATAAGGGTTCTCAAAACATAGATGACACTACTTACTACTCATAAAGGTATTAAGATGTCATTTTTAGTACAAATGACATTTTCTTGTCATTTTCGACAAGGGCTTAATAGTTAGCCGTACAATGGTAAGAATTTATCTATCCATTTCTTTAGTTACATTGTCAATAACTATTTTAACTATTAGGGTGGGTTTCGATACTAAAATATGGTTGGTTTTATTTGCGATAGAGCATAGTAGTTTCTAAAAGATAAATATCAAAACGGGTCATGTTTAAGCTTGTATAGCCTTATTAATAAACGCGGAGTAAGGTCGGAATAATTTTACCACTTTTTGTTCCTGTCTGTAAACTTTGAAAGTTCTCGTCACAGAAAGAGACAAAGCATGTTCTCATTACTACGACCTTACTCCACGTTTATTAATAAGACTAGTAAAGTTTTACAGCATGCCCTGCATACTGTTTGTAGCAAAAACTAATTATATAGTATTTTAATATGGTAACCCACCCTTAGCCACAATAGAGATAAATCGGTGCAGCAAAACGCATTGTAAAATTACAAGAAAAGTCATGTTTTTTAAATAAAGCAAGTAGTGGCATCTATCTATTTATCATCTGTTCAGTTCAGTTCTTTAGTTATGGCCTTTCTGCCAGCATTTAATGACAATTTGGGCCAATATCACGTAAATATAACACTAAGTGACATTTAGAATTTTAACAATGCGGGTAGGAATGTACAATATAAATGGTGGCGAATTTTATTGCAACTCCATGGGAGCGTCTGTTTGTAACGCGATAATTCCGTGTTCGGCACTGTTATTTTATTTTCAGTACACTCGTTATCTTTCATGAAACTAAATTGATTATTTTGCCACTACAACTAAACAATTTACACGCAAATAACTAGGTTTCACGAAAATAAGATTCAGGACCTCGCGTTCACCAAAGCGTCTCAAACAGAACTCCGTATCTATCATCGATTTAGGTGTATTAGATATTTAGTTTATAATATCCGAATGAATAAGAGTATTTTGATTATGATTTTGAGTCGAACTTTTGACAGAGTTGTGTGGATTGTACCTACCTACATCCATTTGAGTTATTCACATTTTTCATTTATTTAAAAAAAATAGTACTATATACATGTCTAATTATGAAATGAAGGCTTAAAGTCATTAATAATAAATCATAAGTAATATAAACAGCGGTTTTAATAGCGCAAAATAAAATAGTAAAATTAGGTACTTGTACATTAATGAAACTAGATATAGCTAACATGTAGCTAAGCGTTAATTTCTAGCCTAAATTTCTAAAGAAAAAAATTAGCTTACTAATTATCTATCACAGAAAAAAACCATCTAACACTCATTCATTTTTATTAATAGTAATTAGCTTAACACACGGTACCACCATCGCCAAGGATTTCTTTTTTATTATGTACATTTAATTTTACGCCTGATATCGTGCTACGCTGACGTTCAGTCGATCTTTTTTTTTCTAGCTCTAGAACCGAATATGGCAATTTTGGAATTAGCCAGTGTCAAGTTTAGTATTCTATAAAGGCAGAATTCAGTTCATAGATATGTCGGACTGTGATATATCTGTGCCTTAGAAAGGCAGAATTACATGGTCCACTTTTGCCGTTCAATTCGGATGAAGCAACCAAAATTTAATCGTATAAACATAAAAGTGAATCATTCAATGTCATCGTTCAATCACTCTTCATACATTTTTGTGTCTTCAACCAGATTGAATTAATGTGGTTGAACCGTGTAATTCTGCCTTAATTTTCAAAGAAGAAGAATTCTTTTTAAGTCGATCATTGGTTTGAGATAGGTGTGAGTTTCAGTTTAACATTGCGTCGAGGTTATGTTAATGTATTGTTCCTTAAAATAAGTATTGTTAGGTGGAGTAGAAACAAAGAGGTGAAGCGAAGAAGTGAACAGAAGTCAGTCAGTCAACATAGGCCCCTCGAAACCAAGACCATTGTAACATGGTTGAAACGTCGAGGTAAGAAAATAAATAATACGCGATTAAGACCCGGGAAAACGGTAACTATGTTCAAACCGTGGGAATTTAAAAAGTTTTTTAATCAGTCAACAGTCATCTTCAGTTTTTAGTCAGTTCTGTAATGTTGTAGTGACGTGTAAAATGTTTATGAATAAAGCAGTATTTGAGTATTTCAGTATTTTGCATCCTTTACAGAAGTAAACAAGTACATGATGTACAAATAAAAAGTTCTTATGTATAATACATGTAGACACGTATAATTAATTAACACATAGACTTTTTTTTTCGTAGGCTCGACCGACTTCAGCGTAGCAGGAAATCAATCCTTACTAATTATAAACACTACGATTATTCCTTCTAACTATAAATCGCCATATTGGACCTTAAAATACGCTATGATTTTATCACTCTGTTGACGAGTACGCCATCTTAGACGACTTATATATCTATGATATGGTTATATATTTTATAACTTACATACTACATATCATATTTTTATATTGAAGGCGAAAGTTACACGTAAAAACGGTATTTTTACCGATTTCAAAGCACTACTCCTTATATTATTTATGTTGGTACAATTGTGGCACGTTTTCAGACGTGTTCAATAAGGTAAATCCCATGTTACATCGAAATTTAACTTTATGTTAGAAACCTATCTTATCCTATTAGCGGCGTCGAAGCAAAAAAAAAGGGTTATGTTTTAGCAGACTATGTACAATTTTTATATATTATGTTTTATTTTTTATAAAAACTTTTTTTTTGTTTTTTTTTTATTTATAAATTTATACGCAGTAATACACAAATATTTATATGAATAATGAATGAATGAATTATAATGAAATAGGTATGGAGCAATTTGAATTCCATATTTCCTATTCGTGTACCTATTGTTTTGAATTTGCATCCCTGATCGGAACAAAAATTTGTTTTTTTAAAACACCGCTTTTATGATAATTTAGTTAATTAGAAATTATTAATGATTGTGGAAAAACTACTTTTTATGTTAACTAACCTTTTTTATTAAGGTTTCAAGTTTAAGTTACGAAGTATTTTACAAATTGCTTGCGTTACTGCCTTATTAATATGTTAAAGCAATAAGGTTAGGTTAGGTTATCATGAGTTCTAACCGACGCGTCGCTTATATCGCTCACTTGTCGTATGAAATAGGTTCAATAGATGTCGCTACTTAAAAATAAAGATGAAAAGATGTGACGGATTTAGAAATGTCACTGTCAATAACCTCCTTTTCGGAGCTCGATTTAAAACTGACTTTTTATCCGGTAAACATTACAAACTGTTGCGTAAGCTGTGGTAGGTACTACGCAATGTAAATTCTGTAGGTGAAGTTACCGTGAACGTTTTTATACTTTTACATTACAAAAAATCAAAGCTTTAATCAAGTTTAGTGGTAGATTCATTCTCGCTCAAAAGTAACGACTTCTTTGTTTTAAAAAGTTCTTTAGGTTACAAATTGTATCAATATTTCGTAACTATTACAGCAGTAAAACAAAGGAAGGATATTTTTTGAGCGCGTGCTATATCTTAGTCAATCTACGCCCGATACAAGCAGTAATAAGAAGTAGTATTATTTATTATGTAAGTACTTATATAAAATGTAGGTACTTAAATTGTCATTTATATTTCTCACCATTTAATTTCTTTTTACGCGTTTATACCCACCCATCCCCTTCTACAATTCTTGTCCATTCAAAGGTTGCCTGGAAGAGATTTTAGCGATAAGGCCGCCCATTGTACCTATTTTAAAATAAGCTGTAAGTTTTTGTTTTTGTAATGTGTTTTGGAAATTTGTAAACATGTTTTGTAAATACGAAAATTCGTCAAAATTGAATTTACTTAACCGGTTTGTACGCAACAGGATAACGGATAGACAGAGTAACGCTTTTGCATTTTACCCGACTGCAGCAAGGAAAGGGTTATGTTTTTCGCGCCTACTTTGTATGTTTGTAATATTTTTTCATATCTTCCAAACCACTATTGATGCGTTTTTTTTTAATTATTAATACGTTAGTACGAATTGTTTATTACAATTTTTGTTACGAAATTAGACGGTCTAAGATATAGCACCCTTGCAAAAAAGATTTAATGTAAGTAAATTATTGAACATGCGTTGTTAAAAGGCACACACGGCCAAAAGTTCGCGTCAAAGCGACCTTGCTTAAAGAAATATACCTACATAAGGACATAAAGAACTAAAAAAATATCGAATAAATCATAGGATTTGGCAAATGTAAAAGGTAAAGATAAAAAAATATTAATAAAGTTTTCCATCCTACTCTATAATATATAATAGGAATATTATTTCACTTGGGTTAAATTTTTTCCTCACTTTTGAGTAGCGTAACCTAAAATAAAAATTGCCTAATTTTAGCTTAAGAAATTCCCTGATAAATTTAATATTTTGACAATTTGGCGGCATTTAGTTGGCAGGAAAAAAAACACTTAAAAAACTATCCTAGTGCGACCAAAATGTTATATTAGGTAGACGAATAATTAAATTACCTGTATCATCTGTACCTATTCCAAAACATGAGTTATATATAACGTTATATATTTTATACACTAAGAGCCTAATACGCTATACCATTAACATTTAATGTTATACATTTTACCGTTACACGTACCTACGTTTGGTTTGATTACATACAATAGTTTTTTTAAAGAAATTTAATATTGTGTAGGTAATATTAATTTTAACACGATATATTAAATAAATTAATGGCAATGGGGTAATGCCGCTAGTGTGATGGGCTCTTTTGCGTTGGGTACGATTTTTATTATTACGATTTACGGGTTGTTCGACTAGCGTCTTTTTAGGTGTTGGCCCGAGCCAGCTTCTGGAGAGTCGCTAGTCCGATCGTTTTTGGTTGGTTAGTTTAGGTTTATTTAGTTTTATGTGTTTTATTTTTATTTTGTTGTTTCCTAAATGTATCTTGTTTAAATTTTTATTTTGTTATTTAATTTAGATTTAATCTTTGCATTTGGTGTTTTCATTATTTGTATTTTGTGACTCAATAAAGTTAATATAATTAATAACTTAAGAAAATAGGTTATAAATGTTTTATACATGGTTAAATTCATATTTAAGACGTTTTAGACTCATTCATTTTACCCTTAAAATACTATTTTATTGTTGAACAGACACACAATTTTTGTTATACGTACATTATTAAATTATACACTTATAAATCCTACACTTAACCTACCTAACATTAAATGCCGATTTCATCGCTTCAATAAAATTAGAATAATTATATGTCCAATACAATTTTTATACAACATTATAATTGTATAATGTCTTATACACCTTAAATGGCATACCATTTAAGGTGTATAAGTATAATAAGTGTTTACTTAAACCTTATAATACTTATACTATTCATATTAAAATATGCGCATATTTTATGTTTAAGGTATTTTAAATATAAATCACATACATTCCACAGGGGTATAAAAAAAATAATTATTTTAGTAGAAAAATAGTAAAGGTTTTTCAATTAGTAGGTATAATTTTGTTTTAATATTAATTTTGGGATTTTTAAGTTCATAAAACGACCTTTTATTTGAGATTGGCTACTGGCAAGGACGTGATTTTCGTATCGTGCATTTGTTTTAAAAATTAAAAAGTGTAAATATATCGTAATATTCAATTCGATTTATTTTATTTTTATCAATAACTCGCAATTGTTTGTACATGAAACTAAATTGTTAATAATTATATTAAGAATATTAGAAAATAATTTAGTCAAAAAACTGCATGGTTACGAAAATCTCGATTTATTAAAGTATTTGTAAACAATGTTTTTTTTATTCTTAAATACTAACATTTAATCTAACACGGTTTCTTTTTTATATAAAATGGGTTGTTATGATTCTTTGTTACGTTCTAAAAGTATGTGTTCATATTTTTTGTAAATTATATTTTTAGATTCGAATGATGTATTAAATGTAATTATTAATTTTAAAGTCCCTGTATGTAAGTTATAAATAGTATTGTATAATGCGGATAAATTTATGAATCAAAAAACAACCCAGAAATGATGCAGAAATAAATACATTTAAAACCAATGCGTTTTTTTTAAATAAGGAAAAAAAAATTATCTTTCAATTTTAATCGATAAAGATTAAAAAAGAATACATTGTAATGTCCTGGCATATAATATGGTTACCCCATCCCTTTCTGCCGGGGTCGTTAAAGGCGACTAAGGGATTTGGGGTAGACTAGCGAACCTGTAGTTCTCCTCGCGCGGTGGCGGGTAAACTACGGGTTGTTGGTGTCGTAAAAAATTACGAAAGCTATTTGCAGTAGGTATGGTTAATGACGACTTATCTACTGTGCCGACCCCAAATTATTTGAGATAAGGGCCGAAAGAATTCATTTTTTTCCTGATATAGTTTTGGTAGAGTCGATTTTACGGTTTTACTAAAGTTACTAAAATTAGAAAAATCTTACACCGGATTGAAATTAAATTTTACGCATTGGTTTTCGAAACTTAGATTTAGTTTTCGCTTCATAATAAAGTCCAAGAGAACTTAATTTTTAGGTACACAAATCTTACAGTCTATTCACATCAAAATGTATATAACTTTAAAACTATTTTATCATTATCTATGGTAGGTAAGAGACCAGAAAATTAAAACTTAAACTATTTTATCCATAAAGGTTTGAAGTTCTCCATAAAGACAAAAATCAATAATTAATTTTGTTTGCTGCTGTTGCTGTAATCAATTTTGTTCCAAACTGTCTCCCACGCAGTAACATCGCCTTAAATTTTAACCAGATTTAGTTAGGTATCAAAAACAAAAATTTCCTTTTTCTGTAATCAACTTTGTTCCAAACTGTCTTCCATACAACAACATCGCCTTAACTTTTTACCAGATTTACTTATTACTAACAGTGCCTTAAATTCGGTCAAATTATTAAATGCTGAAGCCATAACGTTGAAAATGTAGAGAATTAATGTGCTATAGTAACTATTATAAGCATGGTTATATTTCCAAAGAAGAGTACGAATGGTTACCTCTCTGTCTTGCGAAGCTGTGGTGCCTGTGATGTTAAATTTCTACTGCGCCCATTTTGAGGGTAGTTTTAAAAAAGTTTTGAGTCTTCCTGTTTGACGACCCCTAGCTCCTGTAACATGGATTCTAGGCCTTCGGGGATTCTGCCTTGATCCAGTTCGAGGTTCCATTTGTAGTACTAGAATGTAAGGAAAAAAAATATTAGGAGTAAAAGTCTACCTACCCTTTCTCCATACAAATGTAGTCGACTGTTTTCTCCCTAGATACAGACGTTAGAGGAAATATGTTTATGCCTTAAAACCTATATCGGCCAAGACCATGCCCTACGTTTTTTTTTTTCATTTTATAATAAGAAGAGAAATAAAATTTAGAAAAAAATGAATATAAAAAAACGCAGGGGCATGGTCATGGCTGTTATAGGTTTTATGGTATAAACATATTGTCTCTTATATCTTTTTTCATGGAGTAAACCTAAGGCGAAAGCGCAGTACTTGGGCGTGGAATTTGTATTTTTTTATTTTCGTAAAAGTAGCGGAATTGAACAACTGAATGTAATTAAAAAAAGCCCGTACCTTATCAAGTTCCTTTCGGAGCGAGAGAACAGACCGTTCCCTATCAGCGACCAGCTCCTCCAGATATTGGTACCGGAGCTTCTTACGGGCGCGACACTCCCGCGCCGACTGTCGGCTGCGCTCTGGAAAGTATATTGTTCATAGTATATACGTTGGTCATCAGTTTATTTGTTGGTAGAACCACAGGCAAGCCGGACCATCAAGATTTGGATTCCGTGAGGTCCGAAACCGGACCTGGCGGAACTCTCCCGATATGTAGTGTGAGTTGGAAAGTCCTACCTGTCTTTCCACCTAACTCTATCTCGCTTTTTTTAGGTCCCTACAGACCTCTATCCTACTCCAAAGAAGGATTCTACAAGACTAGGTACATATAGGATAGTGTAATCGTTTAGAAGTATTCACGTAGAAGGTTGGGGCAGAAAGCAGGCCACTTGTGCACCTGCGCACCTGCGCTGTGGAACTGCGCACTTCGAAGCTGCACACTGTGCTGCGCTGTGCCACCGTACAGGTAGATTAATTCGCCAGATTTCGGAACCAACTTTCTACCTGAATATGCCCGAATGGTGAAGAATATTCAACCGCTCCAGCCCCAGAGGAGCTCCAGGGTTATGAATGAGTATCTATTTGTTTATTGCTCAAGGCATTTTACTAGAAATACTGTACAAGGGCACAGGTTTGAATCCTGTCTCGGGAGAATTTCTGATGATGGATTTATCTTTGCACAATATTTCTAAAAACGAACAAGTTAAAAGTTCGATCAAGGTAACCAAACTGCACTAAAAGAAGTAGCGGTACTTATAGTCATTATTTTTATGTCTAGGAAAATAACAATATGGTAACGCGCTAATTCCATTTAAAGTTAAACGTTAAGATACAATTTTCAATAATAACATCCTCAAATGTTAGCCTTACGCTAAATACCTACCTAGGTTACTGCGCAAAATGTTCCAAGGCGCAATTGCGTCGAAAATTAAAACACAGGATTGTAGCAAGTTCACTCACATCGAGGCTTACATCATCGCTACACAGTTTGTTACTTACTACATAATCTGTGAAACGAAATAAGTCACGCAAAAAGTACCCGAATTGCTTAGAAACTATTTTCGAATACTATACGAACTATTGATATTACTAATAGTTGTTCTCGCAGGCACCTAGTCCCCATAGTGGGCGAAATACCTCACTAATAAAAAATCTCAGAACGACAAAAAAATTAAAAATACTCGAAAGTAACTTAAATTCCAAGTTTCGTGAAGATCGGTTGAAAAATACGACCTGTAGAGGAGAAGCAAAATACTGAGAGACAAAACAAAATTTTGCCAAACTTAAAACGCAACACTTTTCAAGAGGGGAGGAGTGTAGCAGATTGTGGGGGGAATTCGTGTATTTTAATGTAGGTATAGGTAGGTATAACATAAATAGTAGCAGTAAAATAAAATTATTTTGCCGCTAAAAATTCATAAAGAAGAATAGTAGATTATAATATGGAACACTGCATTCACTTGACCAGAAATTGTAGTCATTTGCTTTGGATCGAAAGTAAAAGCGGCGGAAACACGATGAATATATTATGCTAGGATATCGATCATTACTACAAGCTGCTTTCGTTCACTTCGGCCATGAGGTTACCCATAATAATCGTTATAGTTATCTACCTATGACTAGCGCCCGAGTCACGATCCCGTTGGAATAGCGGGATAAAAAAGTAGCCTATATGTCAATCCAGGTCACATATCAAGTTTTTTTGCAATCGGTTTTGGTTCAGTAGTTGTTGTGTGAAGAAGTTACAAACGTACTTACACATATCACATTTAAAATATTAGTGTAGGATATTCATACGTGTCAGAACAAATACCCAAATTCAAGTGTGACATATCAGACAATACGCGAGCAATTAGTAGTTCATCGCAGCAGCATCCTGCGTTACTAAACCTTCCCAAAACAATGGCAGGGGAAGTGAATACATAAATTAATTCTGTGAACATCACACATCGCCATCCAGTCCAATGGTAAGCTAAAGCTAAGCTTGTGTTACGGTGACTAGACAACGGAGAAAGTACTTATATTTATTTTCCTTCGGAAATACATTTGATTTGGGAAGTCGTTGGTTGGAGGGAGTTGGAGGCGAGGCTCGCCATCACTATTTGTGGCGTCGTACGTATGGGGAAGGCGTATGTTCAGCAGTGGCGGATAAGGGCATACTTGGAGAGACACCCGGACCAGACACAATAACATATATTTCTAGACAAAGATTTTTCTTTTATTTTCACGATGTTGGTTGTTGGACCTAGAAGAGGTTCGAATACTCACCTAATTTGGCCTTCATATCTTGCTTGTCCAACTGGGCCTTCCTGCCGGGGCGGCGGCCTCGCTTCCCACTCTCCCTTCTCTCGCCGCCGTCAGCCGATGCAGCCCCTACAGAGCCGTAAACCCCACCGCCAAGGGACTCCTAGAACATTTACCAATTTACGTTATCTTACATGAATTTCTAACAACCTTCTAGCGACGTCCCGAAGTTTCAACCGCCTCCCGATCCTGATGGAATTCTGAAGCATTCATTCTTAGTGGATTGTACCTATTACAAAGAATACACTGTCCAAATTTCATGACCCTCGAACCAGTTCAGGCTCTGCGTTGCTTGATATACCTATATTTCAGTCATTCAGGCAGTCAATCACTCAAGACTTTCAATTTTATATGTATAGATAGATAGAAGATGTATAGTCCCAAGATCTCCCTCGTCGTCGGTTTCTATGCTTATCAGTCTTGGGCAGTCTTCTTCAAATGCATCCAGGTAGGCAAATTCCTTTATTAGCATAGTCTAAAATGCAATCGAAACACAAAATAAACCTCATTGACTCCAAAATGTACATTTTCAGCAAGTATCGATGGTTTCCTAAATCCCTAAGTAAGTACAGGTATTGTAAATTTTCCATTGTGCATCACCATTAATAGCGTGAGACAATATAATTATTGTGTCTGCCTCAATCGATACGATTGGTTCAATGGACTGAAAGATACGACACATTGTAACAAGTCGGACTATGTATGCACTTCAAATTAAAGAGAATTTTAGGTTATATTTCAATTTTCTATTGATCTTTTTAGTCGCGACTGGGTTCACCCCAGTCCAGAATGATGACATGTCATTATTGTGATGTTAGTTCTGAATTAAAAGTTATATTAAATACATGAGACAACTTGTACCTACATTTTGCGTATTGTCAACTTTCCGTTTTGTTAATATTGTGTGTTGTGCTCATCTTTCATTTTGTACATTTTGCGTCGTGTATTTTGTGTCTAGTGATCATTTTGCGTATTGTACATTTTGCGTCGTGTAATTTGTGTCTAGTGATCATTTTGCGTATTGGACGTTATGTTTCAAAGCTTAATTACCCTTTGCAACCCAAGTGTCTACTGTCTACATACAGACAGCAGTAGCTCAGTATGAGTCATTTTAAAGCGTTAGTGAGGGACCTGTCTAATGGTCTCTGTTTTATATTTGCAGATGTAGAGTATTGCAAACAGATCCCCACCAACCAGGATTAACGATGATAGTGGGGAAATGATAATTTGTTTTTGAAAATTGTCATACTCCTAATCCATTTTTCCCCCGAGTAAGGGGCTTCTGTTTTTCCCCTGGGACAACCAGAGTCTTTGTATACTTTTTTACGTTTTTGCAGATTTGTTTTTAACTAAAATAATGGGTATAAATCGTGAAAAATAATTGATGATGATGACAAATGTAGTAACTTCAAAATTGCTAAAATGATTTTAAGTCTAGAGATTTTTTTAATACTGCCCATACTGGTGAGGACCGTTCAGTTAGGAACCGTGAACCGATTTTTTTTCAATCCTTAATCAATCTTATGATGCTATCCTTGCCTAGTATTACGTAAACTTTTTAAACTTACACGATTAGTAGGTACTTCTAGTTACTTACACTTTTCCGGGACTAATCGCGAATTGTTATTTTTAAATTCGCTTATGTTTCGACTATGTTAAGTAGTCTTGGGCGCGAAGAGACTTAGTAGTACCTAGGTACATAATTTATTGTCTCAGCTTACAACCGAACAACATTTCAGGAATTTCCTGAATAAACCAAAGACAAAGAAAAGGTTGAGTAAAGGTTTTTTTTGTATGAAAATATATTTTAAATGTGGACTCCACTTACATAACAAATGTATATTATTGTATATAGTTAAAAAGTTCAATGAATTTGAAAGGAACTTAAGAATTCAAACGTTTTTAAGATTGTTTCATCAAGTTTCATTACAAATTAAGGATTTAATACTCAAAAACACGTTAAAATGACTGGATAAATGAAAAATAAATAAAAAAAACAATAATTACATTTGAAATTAAACACATTTTTCGGTTTTAATAGCGTTAATTTTATTATTTTAGCACACGCTTTCTGGATCACGTGAAGACTGAATAGCACTGTAAAGTGTTTGAAACATCGTCGTCGGGAGTTGAAAAAAATAATAAAATCAACGTTTAAAACCGAAAAATTAGTTTAATTATACATCAACATCGCAAAACCCGAAAAAAAATAACTGCATTTGTTTGCATTTGCAAAAATAGGAAGTTTATACCGATCCTTGTAGATCCCGGGATAACAATAGGGATGAGAACCCATTTTTCAATCCCAGTCTCCACTATTAATATAACTAATTTCATCACAATCGGTTCACACTTTCTCTTTAATATTATTAAAGGATCACATAGCAACACAGATTAAAATACATTTCATTAATGCGCAGTTCCATTCACCGGCGTCCTCAAATTTCCCCATAAAACTTCTATAAGTCGACCTACTGTTACCGATAAATAGGACCTTAACAACAAAGGGCACCAATCATAAAACATACACTTAGTAACAATCATAACATTCATAACTTACAATGTATGATCGTCAACAAAATACGCAGTTAAAATGGGTTAGCAACAAACGCCGGCAATACTACGCCTTACCTCTCACTCTGCGGCGTAATAAATCAAGCCGAAAACTTAAAATAAATCACCTTAGGAAACTCTTAAACAGACACTCACACCGAACTATCAGTCCTTTAGCCTTAAAACGACAGTTTTCACTCAACTTTTTAACAATACAATTTTATCCAGACTTACTTTGTGTAAACGCGGCCGGCTTCGGCTAAATGCGGTTCGGTACTGCGTTCGAGTTGCGCAGTAAAAACGCCGGGTTGATTCAGTCTTCTTTTTTTAAATTTTAAACAACTTTCCGAAACGCCAATGGCATGCCATATGCAAGATACAGCGAGTTAGTGGTTTCGCAACGGCTTTGTTGCGCCCCACCTTTGCCAATGTGACCTTAGCGACTGCACTCGGCGACTGCAACTGGCGGCTAATCTGTGGCGCAATACCTACGCTACGAGACTGTTATGTTTTGTTTGTATGTAGTTAAAACATAAAGATTGCACATTTAACTCTAGGTTTTAACTGTCTACTCTTTTGTGTTGGTGCAGTCGGCTTGGCCAAGGATAGTCGATGTTTTAAAATACCTACAACAAATGTGATTCGATGACCTTGTGGCGCGTCGTGGGAATGCCCGACTGCAATGCAGAAGGTTGCGGGCTCGATTCCCACTGGGTGCAAGTATTAATGCTTAAAATATCTGTTGTCTTGTCACCGTAACACAAGCTTTGTAGCTTAGCACTAAGCACGGGGCTAGATTGCGCTGTGTTTTGTTCAAAGAATCAAATAAAATGTCACACAAACTTGAGCTTTTTGACTCTTTGTCGCTTGCCTGGCTTAGCTGGTAGCTTATCATTTGTTTGTCGTCCGGTCTATTTTCTACCAATATTCAGCAGTCTTTGATCGATTCGTATGTTTGTTTGTAGTGCCATTGGTTTTATGTTTCAAGCGCTTCGTGTCTCTACATCGCTCAAATTTTGCTTACATCACAAAAGCCAATATGCAATATATGCACACAAATATTCTTCTTCAGTTGAAATACTCGCTGTGCCCCGTGGATTCTTCTGCACTATTTCCGAGTTTCATCGCAACCGGTTCAGTTTTTCCGTTTTATTTAACCGACTCCAAAAAAGGGAGGAGATTCTCAATTAGACCGTAAATATTTTTATTAAAGTTGCTTGCAGTCATATTACTACCAAAAAATATAATATAATATTTCAATATTTAACCATAGTGTGCCGTTGTAGTATACTATAATAATGATAATAATAATGCACTAAGCTACAATGAAAATTTTCGTCACTAACAGATAAGATAACCCAAAAAACAATACCTGTATCTTTACCGCGAGTTTTTTAAGTTTACGACAGATAACTTTAACGTTTACATTTTAACGCGAAATTGTGTGGGAAGCTCACGGAAGCTTTTCATTATGTTACCTAAGTGCGCTCTTCAAATTCATTTGTCAATAGATAACGGAGAGAGTTGGATAGATAGTGAAATGTACGAGAGGAAGCGAGACGAAGACAAACACTCGTATTTATAGTCAATTCTAAGTAATTAGGTACTTGTTTAAGTAAATGTGTCCGTCACATTTCCGTTGACGTTAAAAATCATAAGAGCGAGACAGAGCCTTGCTTAGCCAAAGTAATCACTCAGATTCGTCTGTAAATAAATATATAAATAATAAAGTGTAGATAAATCTTCTGTCTCTATTCGCGCATCGCTTGTTTCAGCCTGACCTCAAGTAAAATTAGTATAAGATAGCATTTAACTTGACATGAAATAAATAAACACAGCCTTATTCAGCAAGTAATAGAATTGTTGGATAACTATTCGATTTCACTAGAATAATTTAATTTAATAAATACGGAACCCTAAAAACAACTGAAAAAAATATTTTTGCTAATTCCCCAGTAATCAATCATCTCTAATCACCTAAATATCGATACAATCCGATAGTGTAATGCACCTATATGGAATTAACGTTAAAGGTAACGTTAGATCAGAACGTTAAGAAACTGTGGTAAGGAACGTTAAGAAGCGTTAGGTAGGTAGCATTTTTTTTTTTAACCCACATAATTTTTTTTTTTTTTAAATTTTATAGTGCCGTGTTTTTGCTGCCAACAAACGTTTTCTATTCTATTATAAACTGTGGTTTACAGCGCAGTAAAACTAAACGGAGAGCGGGCTGGCTATACTTTGTTAAGTCTAGATCAGGTCTATCGCCTTCGTTCTTGACCTAGGTTTGCTTATGCGCACTTGTGTATGTGAGTGAATACAACTACGCAGTTGTTCGTTGCACTAACATCATAAGTAGGTATGTACATATGTATTTACATACACGTCGATGCATCGTAAATTGTCAGGCGTGAGTTTATCGCATCGTTGCTGCGATAGAGTACGCGAATTATCAAGTAATCCTCTGAAAGGGGAAGGGGCCGTTCACACAGACCGGCTCGGAGAAGAGAGCAGATTTTTTTATCACGGTTTACCTAAACATAGATTTACATAGGCCTTACTCGGAAGAATACGAGAAAACGATTTCTTAATTTCGCGCTGGAACGGAATACCAGTAGTCGCGGGTTCGAGTCCCGCCTGGTACTAAAGTTTTTGAAGGCATGTTTTCAAAAAAAGCCTTATTACCTAGTGTGGTTAACACTAAGAAATAACGTTTAAACATAGTTTTGAATTATTGTAATAAGGTGTTTTTTACATGTCACTTCTTTTATTATTGAGATTGCTTGAGAGCAAACCTAACGCGCTTAGTGACCTTGTTACAATAACTCAAAACTCTGTTTGAAACGGACCCTTATATAGGAGAAAGAATACCTACTCTTTTCTCCATACAAACTTTACTATAGTCGACTGTTTCCTCCCTGGGTTAAGATATTAGAGAAAATATGTTTAAGTTATAAAACTTTTATCAACCCTGACCATGCCCCTACGTTTTGATTGTTTTCACATTCATTTTTTTCTAATTAGATAACGAAAAAAAAAACACGTAGAGGCAGATATAGGTTTTATGGCTTAAACATATTTGCTCTAATGTCTTTATCCAGGTAGGAAATCGACTACGTTTGTAAAGTTTGTTTGGAGAACGGACAGGTATCCTTTCCTCTTTATATTTTACAAACGTCTGGGGGCTAATATCTACCTAACTAAATCGGAAATTAAATCGGATTTTATTTAAAGAAAATAAAAAGATAAAAAAGTTCTCGCAAGCCAGGTATTTATAAACAAAGAAATAATGCGATAAATCCGATAATAATCGATTTAGCGTAGCACGAAAAGTTTAAAAACATTTATAATAATTGTAAACTATACAAAATACCTATCACAGTAAATAAAACTAAGCTAAGAATATACCTCGCAAAAAGACAATTATACACTACACAACGTAAAAAACCGTATTAAAATCAACCTAGAAGTTTCGTTAATAATGTCTACTATAGCGCCCCCTAGAGGTCTGAAACGTTAAAACTTAACTAAGAAAGTGCCAATAAATGAGACCTATACAACGTAAAACAACCTTTTCAAAATCGGTTCAACCAATAGAACCAATTGACTGCTAATACCTCGAAATTTTCTACAAAGCAAACTCACCATTGCGGGCAGGGGGTGAGGTAATAATCAAACTCTGTGATTGGCCGATGCGTTACCTATCTATACTTAAGAGGATAGTCTCCATTCTCTTTCTCCATACAAACGTAGTTTAAAGAAGACCGTTCAAAATGGACCAGCTTTGTTCCACAGATATCATATTCGATACTTCAAACAATTTGTTGTAACAAATTGTTTCAATCGCAAGTTATGAAATATGGATTATTCGATTGATCACGTAAACATAAAGCCATGGTGTTAGTATTTTCGTCCTATTCTTAATAAATAAGTTAAAAGATATTGGGTGTTAAAGTTTCACATTTGGGAGTTTTCACACAAAACACCACCAGATGTCGTTACTTGTCTCGAATGTCCATAAATCTGAATTTGTAAAACCATTATATGACTACAGAATTCCACGTATCGGTCCAGAATTTATAAAGAAAAGAATTATTTTTAACTAATAAGATTTATTGACTGAAATATGACTTGATTAACTGCCATATTGGTATACCAATTCAGATTTATGGATATTCAAGACAAATAACGACATCTAGTGGTGTTTTGTGTGAAACTCCCAAATGTGAAACTTTAACACCCAATATCTTTTAACTTAATAAGAATAGGACGAAAATACTAACACCATGGCTTTAGCTCGCATAAATCAATTGAATAATCCATGTCTCGTAATTTGCGATGGCACATAAAATAAAATTAAGGTACCTCTATCTAACCCCCAGGTAAAATCCATAAGGAAAAACGCCGATCTTCTTTTCCTCCCTGGATAAAGACATTAGAGCAAATATGTTTATGCCATAAAACTTATATCTGTCATGACTCATGACTATGCATCTACCTTTTTATTTTTTTTCATTTTTATTTTTTATTATTATTTTAATTAGAAAATAAAAAAAGGTAGATGCATTGTCATGCATGACAGATATAAGTTTTATGGCATAAACATATTTGCTCTAATGTCTTTATCCAGGGAGGAAAATTTAAACTACGTTTGTATGGAGAAAGAGAATGGAGACTATCCTCTCAAAGCGTGAAATAGTGATGCGGTACAACTAGATACTACTACTAAAACGACGTACCATTTTTGTGAGGGGGGTATACTTATGAGCAGTCAATTGGTTCTATTGTTTTTGGTAAAACCGTTTCTGAGAAAAAAAAAACAAACCCACATCTCTCACCCCAAACGCATATACCGTCTTCGCGGCCGTCCAGGGAAAAATATCCGTGAAAGACCACCCAATCATGTACTTATAAATCCCTCGGGTTCAAAATGGTCAGGCAGAAGGGCGAACTACCAGTTTTTATTCATTTTAATCGATAATAAATAAGATAACAATACAAAGGTATACATTACTAGGTATTAAGTAAGAATTATACCTATCGTATACAAGAGCAACGTCTAGACAGCCAGACTGTTGTAATAAATAAGCTTATGTAGGAAGTCTACCCTTCGTAGGGAGGCAGGCTCGATCAAACAGGATAGGTAGGTAGGTAGGTACTGTACCTGGGTGATTTATGGATTTTCAATTATAAAATACTTTACTGCGTTTGCTAGAGTTCGTTTTTAGAGTTCCGTACTAAAAGGGTAAAAACGGGTCCCTTTTACTTTGACTCCACTGTCAAACGAAAACAGAATAGGTAGGTAGTTAGGTAGTAATGTACGTGAGTGGCTTTTCAATTATAAGTGATTTACGGATTTTTAATTATAAAATAATTTACTTGCGTTAGGTAGAGTTCGTTTTTAGGTTTCATGTACCGTGAAAGCTAGACAGTTTGAAATTTCATAGATGATGTATTTCTGTTGCCTCTATAACAACAATTGTTACAAGAAAATGGCGTGTATTGTATGGAAACCCCACTTAAATATTTACTACTTCTGTTTTTGTTGTTAAAGCGGCAACAGAAATAAATCATCTGTGAACATTTTAACTGTCTAGCTATTACGTTTCATGAGATACAGACAGGTGACAGACGGACAAACAGACAGAGGAGTCTCAGCAATATAGGGTCCCGGTTTTTTTTTAAATTTGGGTACGGAACCCTAATGATACTTTTGTTAACGTAACACGTTTCGATTCGATTTTATTCGTTTTTAGGTCGAAAAACAATGTTGATGACTAATTTATTATCAACATGTTTAATTTGAATGATGTCACAGGGTCTAGTTTAGCAGTAGATTCATATTTATCAGCCTCTAATTTGCGACAACTATCCTTCTCAAGTCTTTGAAACTTCTTTTTAACCGACTTCCAAACAAGGCGGAGGTTCTCAATTCAGAAAGGGAGGATTTTTTTTTAATGTTTTTTACATTCACGCATAGTCAATTGCGTACAAGGACAAGCTGTTATACACAATGCACATGCTTGCATACGATACCTCTAAAACAACATTTTAATGCAGTAGGGTTTTCTTATGGACTAGTGAATGACCTACAACAAACACGGCCTAACTATACAAAACATAAAAAATACAACACAACATCCAATTGAAGAAGCATTTGTGATTAAAACCATGTCTTCACTATGCAACACTTACTTATAAACGACGACTAAGTTTACGTAACGTTTGTCACTATCTGTTAACTTTGATACTTCATGTCACAGTAAAAGACAAACAATACATAAAGTTAGTCATCGTTTGTAAGTAAGGGGGTTGCGCAACACATAACGCTAAACAACGCTACACAAAAACCCGAGATGTTGCAAGTAGCGCGCAACATCGCAACGCTTATTTCGGTCACTAAACACATTTATTTTTCTAGTACCTAAGTACCTAATTTGTAACCCATCGTGGGTTTTTTGCTTCTTGATTATTTTAACGGTTCCGTATCTAACTCACAAGGTTCAAAAGGAACCCTTATAAAATCACTTTGTTGTCCGTCTGTCTGTCTGTTCGACAAAATTATAATAACGACAACGACCAGCAAGAACTAGACATGCTTCCGAATACAATAATCACTTACATCTTAGCTGGTTCCTCAAACACTACAGGTCTATTCAGATCAAGCGCACATTTCAGACTACAAATTGTTATAACCAACGCCCTACAATTTACTGCAGTAGGGGTCTTACCGGACGCAGACAGAAAGGGAGAAGACCAGTTTTCAACTACCGGATAGACTTCGAACAATAGTTTAAATAACCTAGGGTACCTAGTTAGGTACCCCTCGGTTGCGATGGCAACGGAAGCAGATGTACCTTGTCACTCCCCACAGCTGCTAGAAAACCGGGCGTATTGGGCCATTTAGATGGTGTCGCATTGTTCAGAATAAGCCAGTCCAATGCAAAGAGTATCGTGTAAATGGATGTACAGTCCACTGCACTGGCCTGTCAGTCCGGAAGAGATCGGTTTAAGTATTACGTAAGCAGATTTTTTTTGTAAGTTATTAAGCCCCTCCTCCCCCTAGTCAGCAAAAGTCAGCAATGCTCTTACTCCCACCTCAAATGCTTACAGAAACAATGGCAATGCATTTTTAATTAATGTGTTATCTATCTCCCATTGGTTCCTTGATATTGGAACGGCGGGCGGCGGCGCGCTAAAACTGGTAGCCATTTTGAAATGCAATCAATATCTATAAAAGGCTTTGTCCTGAGTGACTGACTAACTGACAACGCACAGCGGTGACCGCTGATATTAGAGAGCTAATTATGGAGACTGTTGGAGACATTTGATAGTAAAGGGGTTTTCTGAATTCCCACGGGATCGAGACTAAGGCAGGTGACACCGCGGGACATAGCTAGTTGAAGAGAAATCGGAACCGTCTTAATTCTTGGTCCATAATAGATCATTCACACAATGCTAATTTCTACTAACACAAACCGGTAAGCCGGGAAGTCAATGAAATTTTGATAGGCCAGTAAAAAAGTTTGCTAAGAGTTTGAAATGGGGTTGGAAATTTGTACCATATGGAAAGTTCAGTTCAGTTAATAATATCTTCAACGGCCTTTTTATTATTTCAGCTATTTACTTTGAGCGAAACTAAGGAATTATAATAGCAAACTGGATTAAAAACTGATAAATCTTACATCAGAACACAAAGGTTTAAAAAAAGCGATTTTACGTTAACAGTGGCTCGATATGGAGGGTCAGATATGGACGGGGGGGAGGGGGTGCTGTAACCCCCCCAGCTCGCGCCTGTAACTTCCCGCCCGGGCTAAAATTATGTAATACCAACTAATAATATTCTATATAATAATATATTACAGCCGCATCAATCCCAACACAAATAAAAAACGTTAGAATTGCTTCGAAGTACATATCAAAATTCGCGCCGACGCATATAACATACAATTTCGCAATTGCCAAACAACCATATAGTACTAAAAGACGCGCACGAGAAATATCCATTCTGACTAAGAAGACAAAGACAAAAAAAGAAAGAATAAAATAAACCTTTTTGAGTAGGATAGCAGTATCTAAGGAGCCGTGTGCTTCCAAACAGGAACAGCCTTACCGAATACCTGCTGATCTTCCAGGCGACTCTTCGCAGAGCCACCCACCGCAAAGCAAAAGCACCGAATTGAACAATTAAATCAGAAAAGCCAGTCAAAACTACAACATAGATGCAAAAGTAAGTTTGTCAGTACAGTTCCGGGTGGGAAACAAAGGCGTCGGAGATGCACTAAACACAAGCACTGTCTCACCTGAGCTGCAGCTCAACCAGGAATGACCCAGACAGGTTGCTCGTATAAAGAATGCAACAGACATGCGCGACGTACTAAATAATGTAAGTACATAGGCAGAAGTGCAAGCCCGGACGTTTACAGGCCCGATCGATAGAGCAGTGATAGATAGCTTATAGTTGATATGCATATATTGTCTGACCTGCGAGCTAGTTTACAGGCCGCCGGCCGCCAGGTACCTAGGCAATACTTCTCGACTGGATTTATACAGTTCTTTGTTTGGATTTCCGAATATTGAAGAGTAGTATTTAATATTCAAATTCAAAGTACTTTTATTAGAAAGAAAGAAAATAGATTCATTCGGATGTTAACAATATATCTCTTTGAAAGGTCAATTATATAATGTAATCTAATGTGTCTTCGGAAAGACACAAGAAACTCATGAAATTTACTTATATTACTTATATGGTTTTGAACTAAAATGGTTACATTCACTACTCCAAAGGTTGCCAGGAATAAATCGCTTCGAGCGATAAGGTCGCGCTTTGTTGCACCTAAATTTAAGTTGTTCATGTTGTTTGTTTTTGTAATTTTTGTGGTGTGTACAATAAATAATTAATCAAGCAAATGTATTTTTACCACCAGCGCCATAGAGTGATAAACTGGCGTCAGTGGTAAAGATAAATGCAATCGTGAGTAGTCGTTGCGTACACGGATTTCGCTTGGTCCAGTATTTATTTTAGGGTTTCATACCCAATTGTGATAATGGTACAGAACCATTTGTGTGCGATTCTGACTCACACTTGGCGGGTTATTTTATAGACGTGTTTTGTGGCCGCAAAAATACCCCTGGGTTAGGTACAAATTGTAAGCGATACTGTGGGTAGTTCTAAAAATCTTTCATTAGCCTACGATACGGCCCGGCATAGCTAAGCTACCCTTCCCCTTTCCCGACCTGACGGCTTAGGTCCTTATAAAACTACTAGCTGCGTTCCGCGGTTTCACCCGCGTAAGTCCCGATCTCGTGGGAATATCAGGATCAAAGTATGCCTATGTTACTCAGGGCGAATGTAGCTTTCTAATGGTGAAAGATTTTTTTGAAATCGGTCCCGTAGTTTTTGAGTTTATTCATTACATATATCAGACACACACACACACACACACACACACAAAAATACAAATCTTTCCTCTTTATAATCTTAGTGTAGATAGATTTATTGCGAACGGATTCAGTGCGGGGTGGGTACACAACACACGCAGCGTGCGATCCGTGTTTCCTGCGGTTTCACCCGCGGAAGTCCCGATCTCATGAGTATTTCAAAAACCCAATTTTTTGCAAAAAAAAATGCAAAAAAAGATCGCACTCGATGACTTTCGACAGTTGTAAAAACAACACTGCTCGAGAAATCTGTCTGAAATGTTGACTATAATCGTTTTAAAGATGGCGCTACATAAATATTAATAAATTACTCTATTGTTACTAAGAGTTAACATGTTGCATTAACATGTTGTACAATAATATATTAAGAGGATAGTCTCCATTCTCTTTCTCCATACAAACGTCGCTTACATTTTCCTCCCTAGATAAAGATATTAGAGCAAATATGTTTATGCCATAAAACTTATATCTGTCATGACTATGCATCTACCTTTTTATTTTTTTCATTTTATTATTATTTTAATTAGAAAATAAAAAAAATCAAAAGGTAGATGCATTGTCATGACAGATATAGGTTTTATGGCATAAACATATTTGATCTAATGTCTTTATCCAGGGAGGAAAATGTAAACTACGTATGTATGGAGAAAGAGAATGAACGAGGCAACTCTTACCATTTCCATACAAACTTAATACCAAAATAAATTATGAAAAATTTAGTTTTCTACCTTAATATCGATATTATTCGGATTAAGATTTTACTTTTAAAGGGTCCCCATCACAAGGTTTTCCAAAATATTCATTCGAAATGAAATAAAACATTTTTTCATTGAAAAATGTTTCTCCGTTTTATTTGAATATTTTGGAAAACCTTGTGATGGGGACCCTTTAAAAGTAAAATCTTAATTAGAATAATATCGATATTAAGGTAGAAAACTAAATTTTTCATAATTTATTTTGGTATTAAGTTTGTATGTAAATGGTAAGAGTCGCCTCGTCCCTAAAAAATACGAAAGTAAGTACCTATAGCTAGTTCACTCTTGTGCTTGCTGTTTCATTGGTATTGATCACTTCCAAACTTAGCTCGAGACTCGTAATCATAGCGGATAGGAGTCTGCTCCAAATAACTATAACAATTTTAAGAATTTAGGGATTGTCAGAAGATATACCACTCCTTTTAAATTTAAGTTTAGAACTAGAGATGGGCCGACTAGGGGTTCTGCCGACTAGCAGACTAGCCGACTAGTCGGTTCCAAAATTGCCGACTAGTCGGCAAAGCAGATCATTAAAATTCCGAGATATTTGGGTTAATCATGATCGCTCGGCGATTGTTGCTATTTTTGGATAAATTTGCACTACGAAAGCTATATTGTAACTTCCAAAAAATGGTTGTAATAAAAATAAAAGTTGAAAAAAAAAAATGTAGCTGAGGCATATCTAGTCGGCAAAGCAGATCATTAAAATTCCGAGATATTTGGGTTAATCATGATCGCTCGGCGATTGTTGCTATTTTTGGATAAATTTGCACTACGAAAGCTATATTGTAACTTCCAAAAAATGGTTGTAATAAAAATAAAAGTTGAAAAAAAAAAATGTAGCTGAGGCATATTTATGACATTTTAGATGTTTAGATGATGTATGTAATCTATGACGTGTTTTGTTTACATTTTTCTGACTACCCACCTTCTAAACAGGAGGGTTACTTCGGTTCGTTTCCATACGACAACGATACTGTCATAACGATGGTTCTACTGTCACCCTACTATCAGAATGTGACAGTAGAATCATCGTATGACAGCATCGATGTCGTATCGAAACGAACCGCAGTAACCCTCCTGTACTACTAATTAAATAAATATTGGTTTTATTGCATAATTGTTAGTTGACGACTAGTCGGCATAACTTGCCGACTAGTCGGTTAAACTGCCGACTAGTCAGCTTTCCCGACTAGTCGGCGACTAGTCGGCCCATCTCTATTTAGAACATAAACTGGCTCAAAAATAAGAAAAATAGAATGAAAAGTTTTCAATATAGAAGAACTAAATGAATAAGTATAAAAAACTAATAATAATATCTATATTTATAAAATACTTTGTCCTGCGTGACTCACTGACTGATTGAGCTATCAACGCACAGCCTAAACTGCTAATAGTAGAGAGCTGAAAGGAGAGTGTGTTCTTTACAAGATGAAAGCATCCGATAAGAAAGGGTTTTTCGCAATTCTAACGAGATCGGGACGTACGCAGGTGAAACCCCGGGACGCAGCTAGTAAACTAATATAATGTAATTCAGCTAGTTGGCTCCATTTAAAGACTGATATGGTACGTATCATACACCCCTCGTATCTACAGATCTTTGTATTATGCAGACGTCTAGCTCGGTAGGGACGCATTATATATCTACCTACATACCTATAGCTAGCTACATCCGCCTAAAGTCTGGCTCGGGACGGACCCCTCGCGCCACCGTTGACGCGACCTTGAGACGTTCAAGGACGAAGGGGCATCTCTCTTCATAATTCATGTGGGCATGTTTCCGAACAGTTTTATCCGACTTCAAAACAGGAGAAGGTTAAGATAATATTTTGAAATAGATTTATTTTGATTTTTCTTATGTTTTAGCGAAAAAATTAAACTCATTTTCTGTTTTAATCGCGTGTGGTGTTTATTACTTTCCTCAGTTAATCCTGAAGAAGAGACCTGTAAAGGTCTCGAAACGTTGAGCATTAAAACAATCAGGGTTCTTCTTCAGGATTGATTGAGAAAAGTAATAAAATTAACCCACGCGATTAAAACCGAAAAAACGGGGCAAGTGCGACACTCGCGCATAAAGGGTTCCGTACCACTATCACAATTGGATACGGAACCCTAAAATGGTTTACAACAACCAATTTTTAAATTTTATAGGAAAATATGAAATATTTATCTTCGATTCTTACTCCCATCAAACGACCGAATCACTCAAAAAAAAAAAACCTTGGCACAAAGAAAATCTGAAACATAAAAGAAACTCTTTGGTAAGTGAAGGCAGACTGGTATATTTGACAGATAGGGCAGCCATTTTGAATTCCATGACCAACTCGATTTGTCCTCCTGTCCCTCTTCCTGTCCTGACTCCTTGTTATGTTTGAAACACGTTTGTTGTATGGGAGCCCCTTTTAAATAATTGTTTTATTTTGTTTTTAGTATTTGTTGTTGTAGCGGCAACCGAAATACATCTTCTGTGAAAATTTCAACCTTCTAGCTATTACGGTTTATGAGATACAGCCTGGTGACAGACGGACGGACGTACGGACAGACAGACAGACAGACAGACAGCGAAGTCTCAGTAATAGGGTCCCGTTTTTACCTTTAGGTACGGAACCCTAAAAATGAGTTTTAATTTCTAAGGAGAAGGTTCTTAATGGCTCGTGGCTGTCTTTTTTTAGGGTTCCGTACCCAAAGGGTAAAAACGGGACTGAGACTGCTGTCTGTCTGTCACCAGGCTTTTGTACCTATCTCATGAACCGTGATAGCTAGGTAGTTTAAAGGAAATTGTTTATTTTCCCAGGGGCTCCAGGCCCATGTGCCCAAAATGCCTAAAAATAGACGTGTCTGAACAGCACTATTCGATAGGCACATACCTAATTGTAGTTTTATCCTGTGAAAACTTTTAGTTTTTATTCACCCTGGATAATGAGAAATCTATCTATTTATATTGCTGAAATCGAACCAAAGAGGTTGGTTAAGCAGGCGAACTTTCGAGTTTATCGTACTAGAAACTCCTATATAGATTATTTTGTCGATTTGGTGCATTATGGAAGACGCAATGGCGGAGGCGGTAGTTCAGTTAAACGTTTAATTAGTACCTACCATTTAGGATTCTAGGGTGAAAAATGCTACAAATCGCATAAATTAACCTGACAAATTAAAATATATTTTTACAACTATAATAACGTTCTGACACGGCGCCAAAACTGGGCCCATGAATGGGCATCCTATTTTGCACAGCTGATGTATTTCTGTGGCCGCTGTAACATTGGTGTCTCAGCGCCTGACTTTTACTTTCATAAAAAGCTGTTTATTTTCAGGAAGAAACCTAAAAAACTCAAAACCCAATCATAAATCACCCAATTTGTGAGAAGTCCATTTAGAAATTCAGCCGACGATGTAGTGTATTTAAACGCCATCTACTAAACTTGATACAAACTAATTTGCTTCAGTTAGGTACTTTCATCAAAGGCAATAATCGACTGAATTGCACAACTTAAGCTAGATGGCGTTAGTGTCGCGTTTATATAAAAATAAAATTTACTTTCTTTGCCAAAATAAAACATTTGGCAAATAAATAATGTCTATTAGCAGTTAGCTTTGTTTACAATATAATAGGTATAACATAACTACAATTTATATCTATAGAATGCTTTGACCTGACTGACTGACTGGTCAAGAAATAGCCTAAAGTGCTGATAGTAGAAAGCTGATATTTTGAGTGTGTTTGTGTTCTGATGTAGGCATCCGATAAGAAAGGATTTTTGAGAAATTATCTACGGGATCTGGACATATGCGGGTATAACCACAGGATACAGCTAAAATAATATAATTTCTCATTAAAAACATGGTGGAAAGTTTGTTTTGTAAGGCTTAGTTACTGCCAGTTTTATAATGTAGGTTAAGTAAGTACCGATCCCGTGGGAATATCGGGATCAAGACTTATAGCCTATATTACTTGCCGATAATGTAGCTATTGTTGAGAGATTTTTTTAAATTGGGCAGTACTTTCGAAGCATATTCGTTACAAACAAATAAATCTCTTTATAATATTAGTATAGATTAGTGGATAAACACACACATTCATTTGTCGTCCAAACTTTCATATCTCTACAATCAGTGATTTGGGCTGTGTGTTGAATTACAGTTCAGTCAGTCTGTGCCCCTCATTTTTCCAAGTGCGTTACCACTGTGCCGCATGGGAATCCATGTGTCATGGTGAATAAACGATTGTGCTTTCTCCCTGTTTTGTTTCCCAACTAGAGGTCATAATTTTGGTAATAATAACCTGTTTAGTATTCTTTATGTTTAGACTTTATGACTACACTCATTATTTAGATAACTTCAAACAGTTGAGTGGTGTTCATCAATTACAACATCCTAACATGTCGATTGTGTGTATATTATACATTCTACATTATGTGCTATGGAATGTATTAACAATATACATTCTATTTCGCAGTAAATCTGGTTAAAGCACCTAAGTATATCTATTTGTACTCCAATACAAAGAGACCTGAGTTCCCTTATTTCTTCTATGATCTTTTAAAGAAAAGTTGTTCAAGATCGATGACGAAATTCTATTTTGTTGTTGTGCAATAGATAACTTGTTTGTTTTCAAAACATGGCCATGTTTTTTTTCTCAGCAGGAAATATTTTTCACTTCCTTTTTCCTTGTGTTCAGTATAATAAAACACGAGTTCTAGTATTTGACCTATTTTGGACACGTTATCAAAAATAGCACAATGATAAACATGTCACAACAAAGGAAATAGGCAGGGGCACTTACATTTTGAGATTCCTCTTCCAAAACAGCCATTGTTTCGAAATCAATATTCATCGTTGATTCTTCTCTTCTTCTCGATTTTAGACACGTATATTCTACTCGAAATTAGATTTTAATGAACAAACACAGGAAATTAGATAATTTTAATCAAAAGATTCTACAAGGTATTTTGTTTACAAACTCGCAAGAGTCGCAAGGTCATCTGTCTGACAATTTGACATAATATTTATTTTTTGTTATAAAAAACACTGGAGGACTCAAGCAAAAGTCTTCTACCCCATACAGCCTTGCCGATATTAATGAATAATTTAGATATTTTTTTTTACAAAATTTATGTAATTTAGTTTTCCTACGAAAATTTAGACTAGTCACTAGTCACTTTACAGAATTTGAGCCCAATCGAAGGAAAAATTAATGACGCAAAGATTTAGATAGACTCATGAAATCCGGGTCATAGGCAAAAGCCATGTGCCAATCACCAATATCCAAAAAAAGAATTCTGAGGACAACCTACAGAAACTAATTTTATTTTTTGTTTCTAGCAACCTAAACAACCACAGACAATTCTATTTCCTGTATGCTGTGTCAATGTCAAGTTTATAATGTCAAATTTTTTTCGACCTCGCTGGCTCTTTCTGTGATAAAAATTTCGTAGTTTTAATGTTTTATCAGTAAAGTTGTGATGTGGCCTTAAAACCTGAACGCTAGTTAGTTGGTTATTGTTTTATGATGTGTATAGAGTGCGATATTCGTGCAGTGGTTACGTATTATAACTCGCGGTCAGTGCAAGAGTGTCATTGAGAGATCACGATGCGTATCGGTTTGGCTTTTTATTGGTGCGTACTAGCCCTGCATCTGTGTAAAGGTGACGAAGGGGAGAAGACAGAACCCAAGGATGGTCCAAGACGGCAGCACTGGGGGCCTCCATTGAGGAGCGGCTCGTACTCGGGCGAGTTGTCTGTAGCAGCTAACGAACACAGTGAGTTCCCATGACCCTGAATATGGTCATTTTTTATACATCTCGAATCACCTGTTGTTGTCCTTCACGTTTGTCACTTGCTACATCATTGTAAGTGTCTGTTGGATTTTTGATTCAATAGCCAATGCTATTGATTAGGAATAAATACCTATTCTTCATCTGCTAAATGTTTTTTGTAGCTATCTAATTGGTGTGACTTGTAAATTCAAGTACAATTTGCTGATGTTTCCTTGTTTATTTGGAAAAACCGTTGAAATCAAGTTTTCACTGTTGGACAAATCAACTCTATTTTAATAGGTAAAGCCCAGTAATATCTAATCTTTTATATTTTTATAAAACAATATCCTCTGCCCTGTCTGTCTGTCGGCCTGTCTGATTTTCATGCAGTTTTCACTAAAGATAGAGTTATTCAAGAGGAGGGTTTAGTGTAGGTAAAGAATTTGCCAATGTTTTGCTTAAATTGGTTAAAATGTGATGATAATTGATGGAATTATTGGAAAAATAAGGTTCTTAAGGAATTTGTAACAAACAAACTAGGGCCCAACTAAGATTTATTTTTTGTTCTTCACTATGTGATGACGATGTTGTAGGGTTGCCATTGTCAAGCCATGCTATTGCCATTTTTGATGACAATACCATGTGGCGCTGATTTCTCTGAAGAATTCTAAGTTTCAAATTGTTACAATTCTTTGACTAATTGGCAACCCATTGCACGAGATCACGAACACTAGAAAACCAGTAGAGACACCTACCTTAACCCTGCAGTGGGACCACTGCAAAAATAGCTGTTATTATGAAAAACTAGCTTCATCCACGGTTTCACCCGTATAAGTCCCGATTTCACGAGAATATCGGGATCTAAAGTAGTCCTCCAATGTTCCATCTATCTCTATACCTAAATTGATTAAAATTAGTTCAGTGGTTTAGGAAGTGATGTAACGTTACAGACAGACAGACAAATTTACTTTCGCATATATAATATTATTAGGGACTAGGAACACTTAACGCCAATTTTAATTTAATAAGCGACAACATTAGTAAGTAGGTGCTTGAGGTTTTAGAAATATTTTATTATTAAACTAGCAGTGCCCGCGACTTCGTCCGCGTAGAAAAGTGACTTTCAGGATTTGTTTATTTATTTCTTCTCATCTGAGCAATGTTTCCGGTTGCATCTCTCTCGGGAGCCCGGGGTCCGATAAACCCCAAATTGTTTTTTTTTATTTGGGGTCGGCGCAGACGGTAAGTCATCATTGACCATACCTGCTGCAATTAGATTTGGCAATGTTTTTACGGCCGGCCGCCTGCCAGACACCAACCCTCTTAGGGATCAAGCAGTTTATCCGCCACCGCGCGGGGAGTACTTAAGGTTAGCTATTAGATACGGAAATTGACAACAATAACTAAAAAAGACGTTTGTTGTATGGGAGCTCCTCATAAATTTTTGTTTTATTTTGTTTTTCGTATTTGTTGTTGTAGCGGCTACCGAAATACATCTTCCGTGAAAATGTCAACCGTCTAGCTATAACGGCTCATGAGATACAGCCTGGTGACAGACGGACAGAGGGACAGACAGACAGACAGCGAAGACTCAGTAATAGGGTTTCGTTTTTACCCTTTGGGTACGGAACCCTAAAAAAGAAGTATTAAAAAGTATCGCTGAGCACAACCGCTTTGCAAGGAGCCGACCGCGGCCCGCGCTCATACATGCGCGCGCAATACTGAATACTTATTTGGTTGCAACATACTTACATTTTTAATATCGCGATATCTTTTGAATGAAATGTCCGAATTAAATAATTCAAAAGGTCCTAGAAAGGTATTGAATTCGTCTTGAATATGAAGTAATTTATTTTGATAAGGATTAATACCAATGTACAAAATAAAAGGTTATTAAAGCGACGGCATTTTAATTATTTACAAAAATTACAAAAACACTTATTGTGAGATAACTACAATAGTTAGACATATGGTGTCGCGATGTATTTTGTAGACAATTACATGTTCTACAAAGTTGTAGTACATAGTTTTGTTCTATATCCAATAGTTTTCGGAGCGCACGCGGCGTAAGGAATTTTTTGGTCATTTTTTTCACACCTTGTGTTACATTATTGAACTTTTAGTAAGGATCCCTATTTTTTTTTAAAATATAATATAGCCTATAGCCATCCTCAATAAATGGACTATCTAACACCAAAAGAATTTTTCAAATCGGACCAGTGGTTCCTGAGATTAGCGCGTTCAAACAAACAAAAAAACAAACAAACTCTTCCACTTTATAATATTAGTATAGATCAGGATTATGTTATTTTTTATTCGATACTAAATCATTATCACCTCATTAGAGTTAATATGTATTTATTCATGTGGTTTAAGATGGTTATCACATTTTACATCACATGTTTTTATCCATATCCTACTATAATGTTAAACTATATTTATGTCTTAACAGATGGAAATTTAATTCGATGCATGTAGGAATATTGTCCTATATCATGCAAAAACTACAGAAATGATGAACTTTTTAAGCTTACATGATATTTTGTACTTATATTATTTGAGTCTCCTTGTGACCAAGACTTTTGTAACATAGTCAAAACATCCAGGTTAGAGAAATTAGAAATAACAATACACAAATGAGACCTAAGAAATATGTAAATACTGAAATGATTATAATGAAACTTGGTAGAAGTAGATAGTCGTGTAGACATACAGATATTTTTTTCTTATTTAGTGTTGTAGGACTGTACCTGATATCATGATTTATAAAGTTATACTGGCTTTAGTCCAATGGGCTTTCCTGTCAAAGTTCCATAAAAGCTGTCAGCCCATTTGAACCCCTTCAGGGGTTGAATTTTCAAATATCCTTTCCTTGGTCAGGCATTTTCATCCGAATTTCATTCATGTGATAATGTACTGAGAGGTACAAACAATCCCATCTTTCCAAATACTATGAAAAACTGCATATATGTGTTAGTCGTACGTATACTGATTTATATGCAGTCTTCGTATGTTAGCACACAAATGAAATTCTGACAAAAACGTATCCAAAATGCGCCAGGCCTTAGAGTTAGGTTGTGATACCTATGAAATTGTTGTGCCAAATATAATGTTTTTAGACCTAGCAATTTAGGCTGTATATTATTATCAGTCAGTCGGAGAGTAAGTTACACTTGCATTTTAATAAGTATACCTGGTACGATTATCTTACTTGTTATCTTATCTCGAATTTATTTTATTTATTTACTTCTTACTAATCCTATTACATTTAATATATAAAATTTCCATGTCACAGTGTTAGTTACCGTACTCCTCCGAAACCGATTTTTTTGAAATTTTGTATACGTATTCAGTAGGTCTGAGAATCGGCTACTATATATAATTTATAAGGCAAAACAACGTTTGCCGGGTCAGCTATCATATTATAAATGCGAAAGTAACTCTGTCTGTCTGTTACACTTTCACGCCTTAACTGCTGAACCGAAATTGATGAATTTTGATATAGAGATAGATAGAACCTTGGAGAAACACAATGTAGGCTACATTTGATCCCGTAAATCGCGCGAGATCGGGACTTACGCGGGTAAACTCGCGGTCGCAGCTAGTTTAAGCCTAATTCTTTATTGTTATTCAACTTCATAAACTTAAATAAACAAATTAAATTCCATTAATACCTACTTCATAATAACTCTAATAATTTTCTCAGAAGCTGGTTAATTCAGTTCAATACCACCTAATTAAAACATAAATTATTTATGTCCGATGCTTAGACTTAATCTACTACTGTTAAGCCAATAATGTAGTTTTGTTACAATTAACAAGCGCACAATTCCTTATCAGAGGAAATTTTAATTGTAAATAGACTGGCAATGTTTGATATTTGTATGTAGATTAATTTCATATTATTGTACGTAGGTAATAGGTAAGTACTTAAATGTTGTTAGTATTTTATCTGATAAACTCGTAGTAGATCCAGTGTTTGTGGAGAAATTGTGTGCCAACCTTCGTAAGTGAATATACCTACTTTAAGTTGCGAACAGACATCGCGAAGCATGTGCCACAAATGATTTGTCACGCTTGCCTCGGGCTGTATGGAAGGCGTGTGCTCGCTGCCTTGCTCGCTGCGAGCATCAGTTGCAAACGCCCGCCGCAGTGCGCAGCGGAGTTTTGTTTGCGTGCTCAGTTTGAACGTGTAACCCCGACATAAAGCAGGGTTACCCCATCTTTTCCCGTGGGCGTCCTATAGGGCGACTCAGCGATCTGAGGGAGACTAGCACACCTGAAGTTCACCACGGTGGCGGATAAGCTGCTTGGTCCCTGGATGAGTTGGTGTTAGACAGACGGCCGGCAGTAAAAATATTGCCAAATCTATTTGCAGAAGGTATGGTTAATTATGAATTAACCACTGCACTGACCGCAAATAAAGATTATTAAATTGGGGTTTAGCCCCGGGCTCACGAGAGGGATGCAACTGGGAACATCGCTTGGATGAGAAACTCAGCTTAAGCGTGTGTCGCTCGCGACGCATAAATGTACCGTTGGATGCCTCAGAATGAGGCATGTGTGACGAGGCATTTGCGTACGAGTCTACGACACACGACTCGAGCTTTTAAACGCATCTTTAAAGAAATTCCTCTCTAGCAAAAGAACATCATCATAAATAAATAAATTCTATGAACAACACACAGCGCCATTTAGCCCCGTGGTAAGCGACTAAGCTTGTGTTACCGTGACTAGACAACGGATATAATACTTATATTTATTTTTCTTTTGTAAATACATAGGTACATATTATACATAGAGGGACACCCAGACCAGACACAAATATTCATTTTATAGCATAAATACTTGCACCCGGCGGGAATCGACCCCTTCTGCATTACAGTCGCGCTTTCGCACAACGCGCCACAGAGGTCTGCATCATAACATCTGTGTACAGCATGATATGATATTATGATCACGTAATCCTACTGGCTAGTTAGACGGTGCAATGACTCATCAAATCATCATACCCACCAGACTATGCTATGGATTTTATTTTCAGAAGCAACCGTGCACCGAGATCGGCTGTCACCTGTTGCCAATTGATTTTATTTGGAAACTTCCGTGTTTTAATACTGTAATTGGCTACGATTTTATTTAAAATTACGCACGCGCACTCGCATGATACAGATCTTCATTTTATTATTATATTAGTAGTGTCCCGCGGTTTCATCCGCGTAAGTCCAGATCCCGTGGGAATATCGGGATCAAAAGTAGCTTATGTTACTCCTTTCTTTTGGTGAAAGTATTTTTGAAATCGGTCCAGTAGTTTTTGAGTTTACTCATTACAAACATACACACACACACACACACACACACAAAATACAAATCTTTCCTCTTTAGGTATAATATTAGTGTAGATTCGTTATAGAATTTTATATGTTACTAGCTGATCAAGTTTCGACCCCGTGAAAATATTGGGTAAAACGTTGTGCATGTTACTCTCAAAGATGCTTATAGGTATATCTTCTTCTTAAATTTCATCAAAATCGTTCAAGTGGTTTTGGGGATTACCCGGAATATACATAACATGTTACCTCTTTATATCTTCTAATATATAAAATTTCCATGTCACAGTGTTAGTTACCGTACTCCTCCGAAACGGCGCGACCGATTTTTATGAAATTTTATTTTCGTATTCAGTAGGTCTGAGAATCGACTACTATCTATAATTTATAAGGCAATACAACGTTTGCCGGGTCAGCTAGTGTTAGTATAGATAGATTAGATGATTTAGTCAATTGTTTTATAGAAAATACCTACGTAAGTACCAATGCTCAAATAATTCAGGCAACCACACAGCTGATACCTAGAAACATTATAACAAACTAAGTACCTAATAAAATTTGTATTCTGAAAATTGCAGGCGTAGGCCTACCTAAATCGAAACCGTTTTTGTTTCAACTTTATAAACTAAACAACTGATATCTCGGATTTAGTAAGGATGTTGTTTAAATTCCACATTCCAATGTGTTTTCGTTCCGTATCTGAGCAAGTCTGTATTGTCCACAACTCAACTGTATTACGGTATGTTCACAGACATAATAGGGTAGGTTCGCGAGTTCGCGTCCATTTAGTGCAGTTGGCAAGTTTGAAGGAGAAGATAAAAATGTTCCAGGACTAGTTTTTAATGAAAAAGTTATGTAATGTGTTCATTATATAGTCTACTATAGGGTTGGCTTTCAGTTTTTTTCGAAACTACTTGTGTTTTTTTTATAAATAGACAAACTTCAAAAATACGTGTTTTACCCACTTTGCGTCCAAAAAATCTAAATTGCGTCCACCCATAGACCATTTTGCGTCCACCAGCTAAGAAAAGGAATGTAGGGGTGATATTTTTAAGATAATGCAAAGAAAAAATGTATTTTAACAGATTCTTTATTCAAGAATATAGTTATTATTTGAAAATCAACATATGATAATATTATTATCATTCATAATATTATCACTATAAAGAAAATAAGAATACCTATTTATTCTTCTCAACATTGATAGAACTTAAAACAAAACTACTTAAAAAAACGAAACATTATTCTGATTTATTTATTATAAATTATTAAATAAGTTAAAAAAATATATTAATGCTATTATTTGTATTTAATGAAAAAATGGACGCAATTTGGTACAATACTATTTCCCTGTAGGTATAGTTTGCGTCCACAATCCACATGTGATAAACGATATTTGTATCTTTTTCTGCAATCTTAATAATGTGGACGCAAATTGCTCATTACAATTGCATGATATTAATACATAAATAAAAACAAATTCCCTTTCAGAATTTAATCACACAAAAATAAACACTAACTAAATCATAAATAGACGAGTTCGCGTCTATTGTGGTCGCAAAGTGCACGTTTTATAAATTCGGTATAGTAATTCGCGTCCACCTTATTTTAACTGTTAACTTTATAAAAAACAAGCAAATACATAATTAATATTACTCCTTTTTTCATGCTTTATGTCTAGAAACAGCTGTGAATTCTAAAATACGCATAAAACAATAAAATACTTACCGTCGAACGCGAATCTGCACACTATTTTTTTGCCGACATTTCGTGCGTCCGCGCTTCTTTGTTGAAGAACGGATACTAACTATTTTTTCTACACATGATTGATTGGGCACACAGAACTTTTGTCTATTTGTGTGTGCCTCTTATACGATGAGGTATTGGCGGGCACGACTTTCGGTGATTTAGTGTGTTAATATACCTATTTTCGAGAATATTTGTAGGGAGGTCCGAAAAATGGACGCGAATAGGGTGATGGACGCGAACTGGCGAACCTACCCTACTGTCTGTATTTGAGAATTGACATTGAAATACGAAGAGGATTTGTTAATTAAATTCTGCATTTCGTAGTCCATCTGTCCTCACAGTTTTAGCTATCGAGATGATGTGCAGCTAGCTATGTGGACAAGTAGCAATCATTGCCCCCTGTTTTACCGTATTTTAGTCCAAATGATATTAGAAATATTCATTATTCAATAAACCTCAAAATACACGGGCGACACTGACACTGCAACTTTATCTGTAGAGCTCACACCTACATCACACATGCACGAATCACCCGTGTATTTTGAGCTTAAGACATTCACATTATTGTTTTGAATCTCCAGCAATCTACCGTTTCTTCGGACGCGACCTCCAATGAAAAGAAGACTTACGAAACTCATAAGGTTTTTTTTGCAATGATTATGTGTTTCATATTTTCGCATATTTAGTACTATACTATAGTGGAACTAGACCAATAATCTATGCCAAAATCCATACTAACATTACAAGTGCGAAAGTAACTCTGTCTTTCGCACTTGTATTAAAAAATATTTAAAGCATTTAAAATATATAGCTGGAATAAACTAAATTTTAAATATGTTTTAGTTATTACCTACTTTGAATGAACAGGAAGTCTCGAGATGTAGTGATAAGTTTGTGACGGTAGACTGTTTTAGATTACAATCAAATCTATGTCATGTCATTAAAATGTGTGCTGCGTTGGAACACGATGTGATATAAGAAGTCGACAATTTTTGTACCTAGCACATTAGACGAAATCTATACCTATCTATATAAAATGCTTTGTCCTGAGTGAAGAGTGACTATCAATTTCACAGCCTAAACCGCTGATAGTAGAGACCTGAAATTTGGAGAGTGTTTTTTTATATGATGTAGGTATCGGATAAGAAAGGGTTTTTCGGAATTCCCATCATGTCGGTACTAACGCGAGTAAAACCACAAAGAACATACTCTTCTAATTTCATGTCTCTAGGACCAGCGGTTTGGGCTCTGCGTTGATATAAAATTAAATAGTCAGGACTTTGAATTTTATATCTATATTATAGACAGAAGAAGAAGACAGTTATTCTGGCAGAATATTTCGCTTTAAAACCTGTGAGTTAAAACTTCTCCATGTCAACACTACATTCAGATTAATGACGGTTTCATTGTTTATTTCTGTAGTCACCTTCCTATCGTCATTGTTAAATTTCTTAGCATTTATCACATTTTTATTTCGAATAATGTTTTTTAATTTCCATTGAGCATTTTATATACTCTTTTTATGAATTAATGGGTAATTTCTTTTTATAGACCATTGTTACGGGGTGAGTTATTATTTATTTAATTCATATTTTTCATTTATTCTTTTTTTTTAATAAATAAAATCTGTGAACAACACACAGTGCCGTCTAGCCCCGTGGTAAGCGACCAAGCTTGTGTTACGGTAACTAGACAACGGATACATAATACTTATATATTTATTTTTCTTTTGTAAATACATACATATTATTATACATAGAGGGACACCCAGGATATATTATTATCTTAGTACTGAAAAGAATTAGTTCATTTTAGAGCGGTGTTGGTCTAGTGGTAGATACCCCGGCTTTCATTCTGAGAGTCGTTCGAGGGTTCGAATCCAGACCGACCGCGCACCAATGTCTTTTTGTTTAAGAAAAAGGTATGTGCGCTAATAACATCGCTCTTACGGTGAAGGAAAAACATCGTGAGGAAACCAACATGTCCTAGAACTCACCACGGTCCGAAGACATGGGATATTCAGTGTTTTCTATGTATCATATGTATGTATTTACAAAAAAAAAAAGTATAATGTGTAGTATATCCGTTGTCTAGTACCCATAGTACAAGCCTAGTGCTTAGTTTGGGGCTAGATTGCGCTGTGTGTAACGTCGTGCAATATTTATTAATTTATCATTTATTTATGAAAGATATATCTTTCATATGAACTGAACTCACATAGTAACATATATATATGTTACTATGTGAGTGCAGGGTTGAAATCTATGGCATTCTTTCAGAACTTTAGTTCAGAGTGCGGCAAATCTCATGTAGGGTAATTTCGCCAGTTCGCATCCATTTAGTGCAGTTGGCAACTTTGAAGGAGAAGATAAAAATGTTCCAGGACTAGTTTTTAATGAAAAAGTTATGTAATGTGTTCATTATATAGTCTACTATAGGGTTCGCTTTCACTTTTGTTCGAAACTACTTGTGTTTTTTTTATAAATAGACAAACTTTAAAAAATACGCGTTTTACCCACTTTGCGTCCAAAAAATCTAAATTGCGTCCACCCATAGACCATTTTGCGTCCACCAGCTAAGAAAAGGAATGTAGAGGTGATATTTTTAAGATATTGAAAAGAAAAGTTGTATTTTAACAGATTTTTTATTCAAGAAATAGTTATTTGAAAATCAACATTATTATCATTCATAATATTATCACTATAAAGAAAATAAGAATACCTATTTATTTATCTCAACATTGATAGAACTTAAAACAAAACTACTTAAAAAACGAAATATTATTCTGATTTATTTATTATTAAATTATTTTTACAAATAAGTAAAAATAATTATTAAAAAATATAATGGACGCAATTTGGTACAATACTATTTCCCTGTAGGTATAGTTTGCGTCCACATGTGATAAACGGTATTTGTATCTTTTTCTGCAATCATATTGTGGACGCAAATTGCTCATTACAATTGTATGATATTAATACATAAATAAAAAATAAAAACAAATTCCCTTTCAGAATTTAATCACAAAAATAAACACTAACTAAATCATAAATAGACGAGTTCGCGTCCATTGTGGTCGCAAAGTGCACGTTTTATAAATTCGGTATAGTAATTCGCGTCCACCTTATTTTAACTGTTAACTTTATAAAAAACAAGAAAATACATAATTAATATTACTCCTTTTTTCATGCTTTATGTCTAGAAACAGCTGTGAATTCTAAAATACGCATAAAACAATAAAATACTTACCGTCGAACGCGAATCTGCACACTATTTTTTTGCCGACATTCCGTGCATCCGCGCTTCTTTGTTGAAGAACGGATACTAACTATTTTTTCTACACATGATTGATTGGGCACACAGAACTTTTGTCTATTTGTGTGTGCCTCTTATATGATGAGGTATTGGCGGGAACGACTTTTCGGTGATTTAGTGTGTTAATATACCTATTTTCGAGAATTTTTGTAGGGAGGTCCGAAAAATGGATGCGAATAGGGTGATGGACGCGAACAGGCGAAATTACCCTACAGCGAGTGAGTGTTTGGCGTCGATATAGTCTTTTAAGTGGAATCTTTCCATCGAGTTTTTAAAAACGTGGTGTGTAAAAAAGAGGTTTAAGCCTCGTACCCACTAGGGGACAACTGTCCTGCGACACGTGTCCCGGAAAAATCGCAGACGTTGCCCGATGTCTTGTCTCCATCCATATCAGTTTTCAACACTAGTCGAACCTGTCTGGCGAGGTCTGAAACGTCGTGCAAAGTCGCCCGACGTTTTCGGGGCTATCACGGCTCATGTCTGGCTATCACGATTCATGTCATGAGAAACAGTCGGGTCACAGACAGACGGACAGTTACATCTTAGTAAAACGGTCCCGTTTTTACCCTTTGAATAAGGAATACCCTAACTCCATTGATAACTTTATTAGGGTAAAGCCCTTTAATTCGAAACATGCGAGTTATTAACAAACGTAAACATTATATTGGCACGACCAGCCCTTGCTGATTGATTGATTACTTTGCTATTTCAGTATCAATGCAGACTTCTGTCTGCTTAACACCTAACAACATCTCTTTTATATAAAGAAACTGCTTTAAATAAGCCGGAAGTGTGTGCGGTCTGGATAATGTTAGATCGGTAGTATTTGGTGGGTATGATACATTAAAATTGGGAGCAACGGCCTTAATGGCCTTTATCTCGCGTATTAATGTTCCTACCAGCTAAATTTGTAGTGATTTGAGTAAAGTATAGTTAGTACTATATCTATCATTAAATTTTTCTAATGTTTTCGCGATGTTGTATTGAAATTAAAGACAGTTTTCGGTTTTAATTTCATGGTGTTTATTACTTTTAGCGTTGTTTCAACGCTCAACGTTTCGAGACCTTTACAGGTCCCTTCTTCAGGATTGACTGAGATGTGATTTGTCATTGTAATGTATTAAAAACGTATACGTATTATCTATCAGTATTTCAAAGAAGGTAGGTGCTTACATTGATTAAAAAAAAATAAACTTTTATACAGTCAAAGATATCAAATTTATAACGAAACACGTGTTCATAAATAATTCCAATGAACTGCACGACGCACGTGTCTGAGACATGTCGACTTTTTACACAATATCGTTGATAACTATAGTTTCAAAACTTTCCGAACCAACAGATGTATAGTGACTGGCAGATACGTTAAAAAAATTTGTCGTGGAAGGGGAAATCGACTTCTGCCAATTTTTTTCAACTAATCTGCCGCCTACTGTACTCACAGACCAGACCACTGACTGCGACGTGCCTTAGGGAAGCTTAACCTCTCCAAGGAACGGTTCGCGTCGCTTATGTCGCGTTCCGTCGCTCATCTAGATCCTAAGATAACAAATGTGCTAGCTACATTTTAAAAGGAAAAAAAAACGACACCTAGTCAAGTCTGCAAACACAGTAGTGACTAATCTTAATCGTATTGACAAATTAAATAGCAACTAAACCAATGATTTCACAAGGACAATCTCGATTTTTGTCGGTTTGGAATTCCTTAGATTTGCTGTAACAATACTTGACATTCAATACCTACGCAATGTCTTTTCCTTGTGTCATCAGATTTCCACCTTATAATTCTTTGAGTGATTTCTTTTTAAACTTCAAAGCATAATCGCTGTTTTACTTGTAGATTCAGAATTTATACAGTTTTATAACTGTCGTTTTGGACATTTAATATCTAAGTATACTTTATCTTATCTGTTGTCTGGTCTTAACTTTTTGTATAGAATCTAAGTACATACAACCTTAAAGTACTAATATTTTATTTATACAACAGAATTGTTATTAGAAACATTTGATAACCATTTTTTTTAGTTTTAATATTTTTATGTGCCTACCTAATTTATTAATTTTGTATAATGTGGTGTTGATTAAATAAAGCGTTTCTGTTTATCTATTTATTAATACATTTATGGAAATGTTGTCTATACTAATATTATAAAGAGGTAACGTTGGTAACATGTATGTATGTATATTGGGGGTAATCTCCGAAACTACTGGACCGATTTCAAAAATTCTTTTACCATTAGAAAGCTACATTCACCCTGAGTAACATAGGCTACTTTTGATCCCGATATTCCCACGGGATCGGGACTTACGCGGGTGAAACCGCGGGAATCTGCTAGTAAAGTATAAATTGAGCTATCATTGCGATCACAGTTTTACTCTATCATAAAACGCCCAACTGTCTTATTTAAATTTATTTTTAACTAAGCGTTTCATTGTTTGCTTGTCATGTGTGGTCTAACTGCCGAATGTCGACCTTGGCAACCAATGCTGCAGCGAGTACTTACTTTAGTGTTTACACTGATTTACACTTAAGATCATTAAAATTATGACCGGAGACTATTTTTCTTGGAAACCTTTTTCGTGTTGGATTTTTTGACCGAAGTGCGCTTTTTGGTGCCGATTCGTTAGGCGAGAGAACAATGCACTGTACATTGTACAACATTACAGTTCTCTAAATAGAATAGAATAATTTAATAAAATTGGGTTTTTTTGTCTGTCTGGCTTCCTTATTCATATGACTATGACTGTTTTCCTTTGACTATCGTTTAAAAAATCACGTTTGTTGTATGGGAGCCCCCTTACAACAAACGTGATTCTTAAAATATTTGTTTTATTTTGTTGTTAGTAATTGTTGTTATAGCGGCAACAGAAATACATCATCTGTGAAAATCTTAACTGTCAAGCTATCAATGTTCTTGAGATACAGCATGATGAGATGACAGACAGACAGCGGTGTCTCAGTAATAGGGTCCCGTTTTTACCCTTAGGGTACGAAACCCTAAAAAACTAGGAATTCGCAGACGTAAAGCGTAAGTACATCCTGTACTTATGCTTTAAACTAAGCAAGACCCTCTGAAAAACGTCTCGTAAGTATTTCCGTCAACTATTACCATCACACAATGAGTGGTTAAAGTTGTGCGTCATATCATCATGTTAATGTAGCTAGGTAGGTTAGGTACTTATTCAATCTTCTAATATTATAAATCGAAAGCTTGTGTTAGTCTGTTTGTTCTTTGTTGCTCTTCTCTTCTTCTTCGCCTGGCCTTATTCCCATTTCTAATTGCGATCGTCTCGTCTGATCTAGTCCATGGGCCGCGGCCGGCCAAGTTTTCGGTATAATTTGAAGGTACCAAGTTTCCTTCATAAATTAGTTAGACAGATGATAGCCATCTCAAAATGGTAGCTAACAAAAGTTACATTGACTTTTGAAAAGTCAACCATAACTCGGAAAAAGTATCGTCCGATTTTAAATTTGGCTAGCTGGCCCATGGACTAATCATGTCTCTCTAGACTGGTTCTGGATCGTCGTTGGGTCAATGTTGTTCATTTTCAAGTCCTTTTGAATTGTGCTCATCCATGTGAGGCAGAGTCTTCCACGGCTTCTGCTATTGCAAGGATTTTCAGCCCTACAAATTTCATGTCTCAAGGACCAGCGGTTTAGGCTGTGCGTTGATATATTTTTCAGTCAGACAGCCAGAAGTCTACTTATGTATTAAAAGACAACCTGTTGAGTCCTTTAGTTAAATACAATCTATTAATCTCTCATCCGAGCGATGTTCCCGGTTGCATCCCTCTCGGGGATCGGTGGATAGATATATAGATAGCCCGGGGTCCGCTAAACCCCAAACATTTAGGGTCGGCGCAGTAGGTAAGTCATCGTTGACCCATACTTTCTCCTAATAGATTTGGAAATATTTTTAAATACAATCTAATAATAAACTATACAATATTATTCTGTTTATTTTATTGTAAACTAAACGAATTTCCATTTATTGTGCCCAATTTTTTGTTCCATCAAAATATTCCAATTAAATCTGTAAATTATAATAACGCGTGAAACTATAAAGCCTTTGTGTTGTAGAAAACAACAAATTAAATACAAATCAACGCTAATTGGGTTAACTGGTAGTGCTAAGTAAATACTAAGTTCCGTCTTCATTTTTAGGGTTCCGCACCCAAAGGGTCAATACGGGACCCTATTGCTGAGACTTCGCTGTCTGTCTGTTTGTCTGTCCGTCTGTAACAGGCTGTATCTCATAAACCGTAATATCTAAACAGTTGATTGTTAGATTGCCTTATTTTGATTATAATGTTGGGGTACGTACGTAACTCCTTTTGCCGTAATCTGATTAAAATAACAACAATACAAAATATAACATACTAGCTGCGCCCAGCGGTTTCACCCGCGTAAGTCCCGATTCCGCGGGAATATCGGGATAAAAAGCAGCTTATGTAATATTCCAGATCTACAGCTATCTACATACCGAGTTTCATGGTAATCGGTTCAGCGGTTTTTACGTGATTGAGTAACAAACACACACACATACATACTCACAAACTTTCAGGTTTATAATATTAGTAGGATAAATATTAATTAAGCAATTAAAGACATTTTTCGGTTTGAATCGCGTGGTTTTTATTACTTTTAGCATTGTTACAACGCTCAACGTTTCGAGACCTTTCCAGGTCTCTTCTTTAGGATAGACGCGATTCAAACCGAAAAATGTCTTTAATTTCAATACAACATCGCGAAAACAGAAGAAGAATCTATTAATTAAGCAGTCAAGAGTAGAGGTCGTGTTTCTGTTACTTCATGTCATATTCTTTTATCAAGTTATCACTCGCATATTATGCAGTTATGTAAATTAGGTATAAATAAATTTCAATAAATTATGTATACTTTACGTAGTTGCTATGCTACGTTACAATACTAGTAACATACCTTTAGGCTCTGAGATAAGAGTTACAGGGTAGTAAAATGGGAGTTACAGCGTGCGTACATTCAACTTCAAAATGGATTCATTTTACCGCTTTAGGTTCTGAGTAGGGTTACCAACAGTTTTTTTGAAAAATATAGTATTTGTGGCTAAAATACTAAGTACGACCCAAAAAAATATAGTACAAAAACTTGAGCCGTGTTTTGTAGAATACTTCGAAAAAAACATGTATTTTTTGCACTTAACCTTTTTTTTTGCCAAATCGCATGTATACGCATTTTTCACACTATCAACCACTTTGTCTTTCTTGATTTAAAAAAAATATGAGCACCGTCTTTATGGCTTTTCTTTTTTTCCTCTACATAGAAAACAGTTCTTTGTAAATGCAGAGGAGGGTGGAATTTATAAAAGAAACTACTTTTTAAAAATTATGCCAGAAATATAGTATTTTTGCGTACTATATCTGCTTTCAAAAGTATATAGTACGCTGAGCTGAAATATAGTACAATACTATATATTATAGTACGGTTGGCAACCCTAGTTCTGAGCCATATTAAAGGCGACGTTGTCATCGAGCTCCGAACATATAGAATTACCCTTAAACGATACAATTGTACATAGAAATCACTATTCACTATAGTGATTTCTATGTACAATTGTATCGTTCAAGGGTAATTCTATATACAGTTCGGAACTCGTTGTCATCATCATTCGAGCGTTTAATTGATTCATCGATTGATTAACGCTTTATTGTACCATAAAGAAACAAATAAAATTTTATACAGAGAATATCTTAAAATAAGGTGGCACGATGGGTGGCCTTATCGCCTAAGGGCGATCTCTTCCAGGCAACCAGTGAATGGACAAGACTTAAAGAATAGGATGGGTAAGGTGGTTCTTTGATTTGATAGGAAAGTTTGGACAGAAAGTTATTCGTTATTCCGGTTGCATCTGTCGGAAGCCCAGGGTCTGCAGAAAGTAGTGTAGTAGTTATCTGGTAGTGCCATTTTGGCACGTGGTAGCTCTCCTTGTAGAGTACCGAACACTAGCGTTTGGGGACACGATCTGTCTATAACTGATCCCTGACGGTTGCTCCTGGGAGTTGCTTGACAGTACAGCGGACCCCTCCATTTATACCCAAAGTGGTCATAGTAAGGGACGTTTAACATCTAATATATAAAATTTCCATGTCACAGTGTTAGTTACCGTACTCCTCCGAAACGGCTTGACCGATTTTTATGAGATTTTGTATACGTATTCAGTAGGTCTGAGAATCGGCTACTATCTATAATTTATAAGGCAAAACAACGTTTGCCGGGTCAGCTAGTAATAATATAATATGCATAGTTTAGTTGTCTTGGGTCCCGTTGGTCCGCATAAAGTCAGTGTGAGTGTTGAGTGCTGAGGCATGCCATACGCCGGCTTCTCCCTGTCCACACTCGAATAACGCTAGTGGGATAAGGGCATAATTATATTTATTTATTTATGAATGTATCTATCGCATTAACCATGACCGACCATGTCTGGAGCTACGACCTTGGCACACAAATTTTAAAACAATTTCATTCAAGTTCAAACATTCTTTAAGTCGTAAAGGACGTTGCTGACATCCTTAACCAGACCTAGTTCGTAGTAAACTGTTGTCAATTTGAATTTCTAATCAGTAGTCTACAAAGTAGGTATAAACGAGGAAATACCTAGACATATTATATACCTTTCCGTAAAAACGTAGGTTTTCCTCACGGAAGTCAGCATCGGAGCCTCAGTGAGAACATATTATGGTGTATAAATAGAACTAAATATCGTTTGCGTCTAATAGTTAAATACCCAAATACTTACCTACTTATTATAAGTATCTAGCTATTATGTGTTTATTTACTTTATGAATAGACTACATGGATGTGTTTGCTAGTTTGGAATGTGGTTGTAGGGCTTCAATGTAGACCATTTTTACTTGACTACGACGAAGCCAAAAGAAGGGTAGTTGTTATATCACTCAAAAAGTAAGGTAATTCATAGAATTAGATACTATAAAATTATCATTACAAATCAATTAATTACATAGTTAAGATATTTTAATAACACTCATATCCTAAACTATAAGAGATAGCGAAAAATTCAGAATGGAGTCGCGTCCCCGACTTTGACAAATACTAAAATGGCATGACAGAATTGAAATAACGCTTCAAAACGCTAGTGTGATAAATATACCACTACTAGCTGACCCGACAGACGTTGTCCTGTCGTTTAGTATAAAAAATAAAATTCATCAAAATCGGTTTAGCATTTTTTCTTTCATAAGAACCTTCTCCTGACAATAGCAAACACAACAAAAAAAGAATTATCGAAATCGGTCCAGCCGTTCACACGTGATGTCGTGACAACGGAACGGGTTTCATTTTTATATACAGGGTGTTTGGTGGAGGGTTAGACAGACTTGGTGGGCGTGTAGGTGAACCTATTTGTAAAAAATAATTTGAAGGAAAAGATCCAACTCTTCACAATTTTTTTTTATGACTATTTTTGTGATTTACTATTTTTTCCCAAATTTTACCTCTTTACCCCTACAACTTTTTTTTATACATGTTTTCACTTAAACTTTTTATTTGATTTTAGTCCCAGATGTATCCTTGATCTATCAAAGGCATTATTAATCCAAAATAATGAGAAAATAGTTAGTTATGGGCTCTCAAAGTTAAGAAAATAAAAAAATGTTGTTCGAAAGGTCAACTAAACATCGTTTTAAAAAAAAACTAATAGTGATCGAGGAGTTCAAATACTCTTAAAAAATTCTCTTGACATCCCTTATTACAACGGTGTACTACATGTAGCATAAAAATCTACCAACTTGTAAAAAACAAGGTTTAGGGGGAAAATGGAGTGAAAATTCGAAGGAAAAATTACACATTTTAATTTTTTTTAATATTGAATTTTGTTCAAAAACATCTCCCATAGTTCCAATACATAATGTGCGCGATAGGTAGAGCCCATAAAATAATAGAGAGTTTAGGAACAGAGCGTCCCTCTGTCTAGGGACAGAGCGTTCCCAACTAGAGAGTTCACAAACTCGTGGATTAGATGACTTGGCCCCATTTCATGGGCTCTACCTGTCGCGCACATTATGTATTGGAACTATGGGAGATGTTTTTGAACAAAATTCGTTATTAAAAAAATTAAAATCTCTGTTTGTTGTTTCCTTTGAATTTTCACTCCATTTTCCCCATAAACCTTGTTTTTGACAAGTTGGTAGATTTTTATGCCACATGTAGTACACTGTTGTAATAAGGGATGTCAAGAGAAATTTTTAAGAGTATTTGAACTCCTCGATCACTATTAGTTTTTTTTTAAAACGATGTTTAGTTGACCTTTCGGACAACATTTTTTTATTTTCTTAAATTTGAGAGCCCATAACTAATTATTTTCTCATTATTTTGGATTAAAAATGCCCTTGATAGGTCAAGGATACATCTGGGACTAAAATCAAATAAAAAGTTTAAGTGAAAACATGTACAAAAAAAAGTTGTAGGGGTAAAGAGGTAAAATTTGGGAAAAAAATAGAAAATCACAAAAATAATCATTAAAAAAAAATGTGAAGAGTTAGGATCTTTTCCTTCAAATTATTTTTTACAAATAGGTTCACCTACACGCCCACCAAGTCTGTCTAACCCTCCACCAAACACCCTGTATGTAGATTGATCTTTAGATCCTTGCTTTTGCATTTTGCATATTTATTGACCTTGATAAAGAAAATGACATGGTAAATGTAAGAGTTTTAACTGTATTAGTAGCAATTTGTATAGAAATCGATTTGTCGTACTTCGTTGCAATGTTGCTAGTTGTTAGGTCAAGTTTGAGGCCGGCGAGGTGACCTAACACTGAAACTAAATAAGCCACACGTGCAAATAATTACAGAAGAAAATAACGACACTTTGGCTGCACGTAAGACTGGAAATTGTTATTGTAAACAATTTGTTGCTAACGTTGCTTGGTGGCCATAATGGCCATGTATAACGTTGTTAAATAAAATTAGACAGGTAAAATCGGATACGGATCGGACCGTATGACTCAAATATCTCCTAAAATAGGTGATATTTTAGTGTAAGCCACGGTGTTCACAAGAGCAATTCACCCCGTACCGATCTGTGGCACCCGGCAGTTGCAATGCACCTATTTTGATATTGGAGTCATACGGTCTTCCTCCGTATCCGATCTTACCTGACTGACTATATAATATTGTTCTACATTATTTTGCTCAATGTGCCATTGAATCGTAATAGTGTACTATTTGGCTTGTTCAACGTACAAACGCGATACTGGAATTGATTCAAGAATAAGAATTCTAGACGATTTATACAGCGCAACTACAGCCCCATAAATAGCATGGATTAAAGAGTTGCTCTAATCCATGCTATTTTAAACGCTGTAGTGCCCGGGACATTGTTAAGTTATTATTCTAACTGTTACAATACAATAAACAATAAGAATCTATTGCCAATAAATAAAAAAACCACATCGCTACACACAGCACAATCTAGCCCCAAACGAAGCACTAGGCTTGTACTATGGGTACTCTTCCGTTACATCGTTTCCCTGGTCTGGTAATGCATGCACCAAGTACCATTTAACATTTACACCCTTATCTCTAGACGAGTCTTTGGGTAAGACCTGAGTAAAGTTTCTGTCACATTTTCGCTGACGATGAAAATCACTGACGAGAACAAGACAAATGCAATACTATTTTTAGCCTATACCGTCCCGCTGCAGGGCAAAAGTCTCCTTCCTTTCTTCCCACTGGCACTGGTCCTTATCTAGTGTCAGCTTGGTCCAGTCACTAAGGTACGAGTTCAGCTCGTCCCGCCATCTCCTTCTGGACCTACCGCAGGGTTGCCTGGTATCCGGGGTCCAGTCCGATGTGGTTTTTGTCCACATCGTCTGATAGCAGCAGAAGTGACCAGCCCAGTTCCACTTGAGCTCGGCAGCAGTGTGGCCTGCCTCTTTTATTATTATTTGGGAGCGCAGCTCTGTGTTTCTGATTTTGTCAGTTTGAATAAATGCATTACTTAGCCAACGTAATTAGGTTCTCGAATCGTGTGGTCGTGGTCGGGACGGGTGTCGTGTTAGGCCGGGCGCACTTTGGATTACCTTCCGACCTTCATTCGTGCGCTTACGTAGGCAGAGGCACGGAGACGTACGAACAATCCCATATTTACAATTACAATGAACTGCATACGAATTAGTCGTATGTATACTGATTCGTATGCAGTCTGCGCGCTTCCATAGTACTTGGAAGAATAGGATTATTCGTACGTCTTCGTATGTTAGCACTCGAATGATTTTGGACGAAAACGTATCCAAAGTGACCTTATACTTAATAGTTTTATAAGTGATCGCATAAAATGAAAAAGTCACCAAGCCCATACAATTTGTGTCAAACCCCTTTGTAAAGAATGTCGGAAAATGTAATTCAAACTACATTGTAAGAAAATGATGCCTATTTAAAAACAATCATTTTAATTTTCTAATGACTAATCGATCTGTACAGGGAAGACTAATTACTGACATTTTAAATCAATAGGTACTTACCGTTTTATTGTCTAATTAACTACCTAGAATCTAGATAGTAGCAAAAAGTACTTAAACATTTTCAAAAAAATTGGGTTGAACTCATAATTACAAAAAAACTTCTTCCCTTATTACCCCTTAAGACAAATATAACTTGTAACATTCTATGTTATGTACTAGTAGTATTTCGCCAGCCCGCGGTTTGACCCACACCAGCCCCCATAGGAATTATTATAATTATAATTATTAAGAAAAAATATTTCCTAGTGGAAAGATGTATGTGACAATGAACACCCTCTCCAAATTGTATGTCCCTAAGACCGGCGATTTGGGGTCTGCGTAGTTATATTAGCCATTAAGAGATCATTAAGAACTAACATATGTACCTACTTATAGATTTACTTACCTACGTAAGTACCTACTTAAGTATTTTGCACTAATTATGTACTTACATATTTATATAAACAGTTATTTTACAAGGCAGTAGCAAATATTTACTTACTCTTACTCAGTTCAGGTTCAGTGCCCGAAGTTGTTATTCATTACCACACTTGGGGAGGTTGAGTCTAAGGTCAAACATAAATAATATTATAATGAGTAAAATAGATGACATAGAAACAAAATTTCTATTAATTTTTGTATGTAGCTCAAGGCTATTTTATTTATAAAATTTATTTTCAAGGAAAAATATCATTCAAAAAGTTTCACTTGCGGCGAGGCTTGAACTCGCGTCTTTGGGTCAGTACCCCAACGTCTATTCCAACTAGACTACGCAAGTTCACGCATCGTGCCGCGAAAACTTCCAATGCCACATTCTCCTTTGATTGCGCTTTAACGAGCCTTAATCGTAAACAATTGCTCACCCCGCACCGATCTATAGAACCCGGCAGTTGCAATGTCACCTATTTTGGGAGATATTTAAGTCATACGGTCTTCCTCCGTATCCGATCTTACCTAACTAAACTCTGCTTGAAGACCATATGCCCCGGCTAATATTTTAAGAAAATAAGGAATTCCGTGTCCTACCAACGTCGGTACGCTCATACGTTTGCCAGCGGAACGTCTTTGTGTAATCATGAAACAACTGCTCTATTAGGATCAATTGGCATGTCGACACAACTCTATCATTTGATTGAACTAAATGTAAGAAGCCATTATGTATGAATGCTGTGGATTGATTGCAATTGATTTCATGTCCACAGCGTATTTTTTACAATTTATATTGTGTGCCGTATGTCTGTAAATATGCAGTATTGATTGTGAGTATTTTTATCTGTCTGATGTTCGCGGTTGCATTGCATCCCTTTCGGGAGCCTAGAGTTATTGATCGTGAGTATTCTCGTCTGAGTGATGTTCCCGGTTGCATCTCGAGAGCACAGAGTCTGCTAAAACTGCAAATTATTTGGGGTCGGCACAGTAGGTAGGTACGTCTTATGGCGTTACCGACGGCGCATAGATTTGACTATTTTTTACGGCCGGCCGAAGAAGAATTGGAAGAAAAGAATCCAATTTTTCTTTTTCTCTGGTTATGTCGAAGTGGTCAGTTCGAAATGGCCGTATGCTACCAGAACTTTCATGAATTTCAACGTTTAAATTTAAATTAATTTAAGCCATAACGTGCAATGTAAGCCGTAGAGGCTAATAATTTGCTTTACGTCGACTTTTATTGTTTATATAAAGTAACTTTGCAAACCAACTTTCGGATTCTCCTTCTTTTCAAATAGCGGTGGGGCTCACCAAGTGTTAGAGTTTTCAGGTCACTCTAAGGCCTCTTACCTCACCTAACAACCGCTTTCAGAGGTAATAAAATAACAACCGAGACTGAATGCTACCCCCTTACTTATAAACGATTATTAACAGATGACTAAGTATTGTAACGTTTGTCTCTGTCTGTCAACTTCGAATCTTCATGTCACAGTAAAAGACAAACGTTACATAGTTTATGCAGCTGTTAAGCAGCGTTTATAAGTAACGGGATATCTTTTTCTGCTTCTGGCAACACCGCGATTGACAGCTGATCTAAATTGTTCCGATTAATTATTGTTTTAAATTAATAAAAACTAGCCCTTCGCCGATTTCTAAGGTCAAAATAGGGTTTTAATATGAAGTATTACGTGTGTGGATGTTTTGTTATGTGTTAAAAATAGTAAATAACTAACCAAGAAATTCGTTGTAAAATCAAAGTTTTTTTTCAAAATATATCGTTGTTTTTCCGTGTTTGTGGATTATTTGTGCCTGAATTTGGTTTAAAATATAAATTCTAAGCGTAACCACGTAAGTACATTGTAATTTACGTGTATTTTGTTGCGATTTAATAATAAAAATTCACCTAACCTCACTCGCCGGCCGGTCTGACAGTTCCATAGAATTGTGTTTACGTCGTAGACTTTCTACAAGGTTTGCTTGTAAACATGATGACTCGCAGAGCCTTATCTCGTGAACAGGAGAACATGAAGCTACAATTAGCATTAAAAGAACTACAGGCTACCAAGGAACTGTCTGCCCAGCTTCAAAGTGAAAGGGAAGACAACGAAAGGTTGTTGCTTGAGGCCTTAGAGAAAAACAAAATGTTAAAAAGTGAGATGTCTTCGTTACATACGAAATATCTCGAAACTATAAGTGAGCGGGACACATTTAAACAGTTGGTAGGCAGTTTTGAAAAATGTAGCTCTGAATATGACCGCACCCTGGACAGAATCTGTACGTTGGAGCAAGAGTTGGTTGAGGCACACCGGTACATTGCCTCTCTAGAAGAACAATGCCACAACTACACAGTCACCCAAAATCAAAGTCTATTCGATGAATTAGTTAGTGCGGACCCGCAGTTTGTTTCTAATGGAATCGATGAAAACTGTCCTGTGGTTATAAATCTCACTCAAAATAAAAGAATGCCTAGTGAAACAGACGGCCCGGTACGTCTAATCGGTTGCAGTAGAAATAAACTTAAAAAATATATTAAAATCAGTAAATTTATTAAAAAGAAAGTTAAATTAATTAAAATCCATAAAAGATTTTATAAAAGTGTAAAACTAAATACTAAACGATTACAAACTATTGAAAATCTAAAAATGTACTGTACACAATTAAAAAATAAGCAGCTGAAGTATGAAACTGACACACAGACTTGGGAGTTTGAGGTTAAGGATCTTAGGGAGTCATTGAACTCAGCGCTCAAGAAATATGAATCATCACAAAGTGTTATCAGTGAGTATTCATTGGCTATGGATGCCCTTGTTAAAGATCTTAAATACAACGCAGATCGATATGATTCCCTAATGGCTTCTCAAACATGTCCATGCCCACACGTTGACCCGACTCCAACAAGCAGTTGTACTAATGATAATCCCTCATCGGTTGAGTGTGACAGTTTCCATAAGACAGCACATTTAAGTAAAAGTAATATAAATACACAAAATAAATTAAATAATGTAAGCCAAAGCAACCTCCTTCTAAACCAGCCGTCAATTTTAATGTACTCCGACGAAATCGGCCAACATATGGGCTCAAAATTAAATTTGTTATTAAAGGAACAAATAATAATAAATAACTGTTTTCCTAATACTTGTTTTAAAAATATAATAAGAAAAGTAATTAATTCAAAAAATTCTTTTAATAATGCCTCAAAATTAATTATTTTAGTGGGAGATAGTGGCAATGTGGACAGAAAAGAACTGATATCTTACTGTGACTCCCTTAACAATTTAAATGTAAACAAAATTGTAATGTTCACATTCCCCTACATAAAAAACATGCCAGAAGCAGAAAACCACAAAAGGTACATGCTAAATTGTATGTTACATACCATAGCATGTAATAACAATAAATTTGACCTCATTGATTCTAACTCTATAGTTAGTAATTATTATTATATGACAAAAGGTAAATACTACCTTAATAATAGGAGTAAACGACAGATAGCTTGTTCGCTATCCTATTTTTTAAATATTTCAGCCAAGAACTTGGCTAATAACCAGGCTGTCTCTATTGAGCAGTATGACATTTTGAATAGTGACACTTCTGTATTAAATACCACTTAAATATTTTAACAGTATATTCACAATATATTTACGAAAATCTTTTATACGTCCATAAAAATAAGGACAAGCTTGTTAAAAATCGGGACATACATTTATTTAATTTAAGAAATAAAGATGATCTAACTGTGCCCTGGAGTAGGCTCCAGAAAATAAACAGGTCCTTCTCTAGCTCATCTATGCTCTACTATAATAAGTTACCCAAGAATGTGTGTGACATGTCCATTAATAAATTTAAAACATATATTAAAAGCAAACTGTACAGGATGGCATACTATAATACATCGGATTATATTAACGATAAAAATCCATGGAAATGAATACTTTATTGAAAGACGGGGACAGACAGGGGCACGGTCGCGTTCGCGAATGCTTGGTTCGTTCGGCTCGGTTCGGTTCGTCCTGGGGCGTATTCATGGAGTTCTGTGGTAAAGTAGCAGGATAAGTTATGGAAAGGAGTAAATAGATGGTTCTACCTACGAATTTTATAATAAAATTCTAGAGTGTAGGAAAGGAATGCAAGGCTGGCACCACAGAACTCTGATGGTGGGTCCCGGGGCGGTTTGGGCGGTGTTGGGCGGGTTGTGTGTTTGTGGATGAGATAGTGTTTTAAGTAAATAATTTTTTTTATGTTTATTATTTTGTATATTATAACTTATTTGAACAGATAGACAGACAGACAGAGTTACTTTCGCTCTTGTAATGCTAGTAAGGATTATTATAGCAAGTATGGATTATTGCTCCAGTTCCACTTTTCTTCAATAATATTATATATGCGACAATGTAAATCACATGATTACTGCAAAAAAAAATATACAAAAAAAAAACCCCATGAGTTTCTTGTGTCTTCTTCTCATGTCATGGAGGTCGCGATCCGAAGACATAGTAGAGTAGATTAAATAAAAAATAAAAAAATGACATGTCAAAGAGATATCTTGCTAATATCCGAATGAATAAACGTACTTTGATTTTTTTTGATTTTTTTATCTTTGGAAGTAGGCACCTATAGATTAAAAAATCTAAACAATTTACAGTGTGCCAACAGTTTTACGATGCGACTGTTTATTTAGATTAGACGAAGACTGGAGTCTTGAAAGCAGGCAGGTTTAATTGTCCGAAGTAACATTAATCGTAAAGATTTTAACAACATATGTTCACAAACACATAAAATGAGTTAGTTGGTAAATTATATTGGCACTTAAATTACTGGAAACTATGCTGTAATGTCTTAGGATGATGGATTACGATTCAATTAAAGTTAGTTTTTGAAAGATAGTTTGGCTTAGGTTTGTTTAAATAAATATTGCAGGTTGCATACAGCACAATCTAGTCCCAAACTGTGTAACTAAGCTTGTACTATGGGTACTAGACAACGGATATATTACATCTCATACTTTCATTTTGTAAATACATACATGTAGAATACACATAGAACCAGAAACAAACATCTTATGGTCAGCTTAAATATTTGTCCACGGCGGGAATCGAACCACCAACCTTCTGCCGGTTGATAATCTCCTCTTTACATAGTTAATATCCAGTTATCTACACTATCTACACTAATATCATAAAGAGGAAAGATTTTTTTTGTGTGTGTCTGTGTGTTTGTAATGAATAAACTCAAAACCTACTGTGTCGATTTAAAAAATTCTTTCACCATTAGAAAGCTACATTCACCCTGAGTAACATAGGCACATAAGAGTAACATACTTTTAATCCCGGTATTCCCACGGGATCGGGACTTACGCGTGTGAAACCGCGGGACGCAGCTAATAATTAATACTTTAGTGAAAACAACCATGTGAGTTTAAAACCCTCCTTTTTTAAAGTCTGTTTAAAATATATAGCATCGACAACGTAAAACATAAATTTGGAAGAGTCACACGGCAAAAATGTTGCGGTCGCTTTGTCGTTATCATAATTATCATTTCCGTCTGCAGCTGTTTTGTGGTTAGCTCCGCCACGGAACCCCTTACGAGTTTTACCAGTTCAGACCAAAGTCAAAATGATCGGAAAATTACTCGCACATCTAAATAGAAAAGATGGATTAAAATTCGAATGTCTCCATTGTTAGAATAACCAACATTTAAGTAATCTAATCTAAGGTTAAAGAATCTATTTATTTTTGACTTGCTTTAGCCCGATTTGGTTTATCAGTTCCGTACAAACTTTCACCGTCATTTTAGTATCCTATCCTAGGAGATGAATTTCCATAAATCATTTTAATTTAAGATCTAATACAAATATGTTTATTAAACTTAAAAACTAATACTTTAAAGTTTAATAAGTATATTTGTATGATTTTTTTTAATGTTATCTAGGTAGGTACGTATCGAACCGGTTCACTACGTACATTTTTTTTTACATACTATATTGGTATCTCGGTTACTGTAATAATAGTATGTACTTAGTGTAGAACCGCTTTTATTGTAATTTGTGAAATATAATTTTTAGGTAACCATTTTTCAACAGACGGACGGACGCGTAATTTTACCTACATCAAAAATTCACGTGAAAAAAGCTGAAAAATTATCAAATAATAAAAGCAACGCATTATTTCACATCAAGTTCTTTTGCGAAAACTGAAGACAAATCTAAGTTTTGATTTGATTTTAAACAATTCATATCAAACTTCCCAATAAGAACTCCCTCCAAACATCTAAAACCAACTTAACCAAACCCCGTTCTTTATTCCAGTACTGGTGGACGCGTGTCACAACGACGCTGCCTGTCTGCAGGACCGCGCGGGGCTCGAAGCCATTACCCAGCTGCACAGGCAGCTAGATGACGACGCCAATGGCAACGTCGACCTTAGCGAGAGTGATGACGTAAGTATCTTAGCCGTGGAGCCCCGGCTAGCCGTGGAGCCCCGGCTAGCCGTGGAGCCCCGGGATAGAATAGGGTTACCCCATCTCATCCCGTGGGTGTCGTAAAAGGCGACTAAGGGATCTGAGGGAGATAAGCAAACCTTAAGTTCTCCCCGCGCAGTGGCGGATAAACTGCTTGATCCCTAAAAGGGTTGGTGTCAGGTAGGCGGCCGGCCGTAAAAACATTGCCAAATCTAATTGCAGAAGGTAGGTATGGTCAATGATGACCTACCGACTGCGCCGACCCAAAATAAAAAAAACAATTTCGGGTTTAGCGGACCCCGGGCTCCCGAGAGGGATGCAACCGGGAACATAGCTCGGATGAGAAGAAGATGACGTAAGTATCTGGGACCGCACTAGCTGAGGGAATCTGGAGGCACGGTAGTGCCTCCGCCAAGTCGAGCAAAAAAGGCACAGCCATACCATCCTTTTCTCGAAGCCATTCGCTCCATTTTCGACCCCCCTCTAACTTCTCTATGGATAGACCTAGGATCCATAGCTAAGTCCCGATTCTGCGAGATTTCTTTCTTAGTGGACACCTATGCGTTACAAAGAACACACCCTCAGAATTTCATGTATCTAGGTCCAATGGTTTAGGCTGTGTGTGTAAATTATATTCAAGATCAGTTGGATTATGCACAGGATATTAGACCGGGAAGTCGGGAGTTATATCATACCTTCGATAGTTAAGCATTCGCGATTTGAACCAGTTGCTTAGGATATTAATTATAACAAGAGTTTTTTCAATTGTTTCAATACTTTCTCTCCATATTTCAGTTCCTCCGCGAAGAGCTGCAGTACGATAGTGGATATGAGAAGCGGCAGCGAGCCTTCCATCACAACGACGATATGCATATATCGGTTAAGGAGTTGTGGGAAGCCTGGCTTAGGTCTGAGGTGAGAGGAACCATGTTTTACTCAAATATAATATAGGGGTAGTATCAATAACTTTTTTTTGTCGATGGTATCATTTTAAGGTAAAAACGTAGTAATTAAATGGAAAGTTTACCTACTCTTCTCCATACAAACGTAGTCGACTCTTTCCTCCCTGGATAATGAATGACACTAGAGCAAATATGTTTATGCCATAAAACCTAAATCTGCCAAGACCATGCCCCTACGTTTTGATTTTTTATATTATTAGAATTACTAATATGAATTTAAAAACAAAATGAACACTGGGCCAACCAATCCGTGAACGCAATACGAACGTTAACATTTATTTTACTACTGTTGCCAGTCTATCACTATTTATTTTATTGTCCCGCTTTGCTCAGGAGTTTACTTTTTAACAACCTCGCTACGCTCTGGATTTAACACTGGAATCCTTCGTACGCTCTGGATTCAATATGACGCCCTCTACACAAAACAAGGCTTTAGTACCTCGGTGAAGGAAAATATCGTAAGGAAACCGACATGTCCGAGGACTCACCACGGTCCAAAGGCATGGGACATTCGCCAATCCAAAGTAGGCTCCCGTGGCGTCTTACTGCTTTACCCCTCTAAGAAATCACGTACCTACAATTAAATAATTCTATTATTGTTTTTGGTTTAAGGTTCACAACTGGACCTCAGAGCAGACAGTGGAATGGCTGTCCCAATCCGTGGACCTGCCGCAGTACAAAACATTGTTCCTGCAACACAAGGTCACTGGAGCCACTTTACCCAGGTAAATAAAAATAAATAGATAGATAGATAACTTTATTTGTACAACATAAGACAAGAGAACAAAAGACAAAGCTTAAAAATTAAGCTTCACAAATGAACGGCCTTATCTCCTCGAACAAGGATTGTAAATCGTAGAGTGAGACCTATTCTGTGACAATACTTTATCTCTGTCTGGCTTTCTTTTAAGTTTCGTTAGCTCTTTCTCTCTAAAGGCTCCTACATACAGAGTTTATGCCGAGCGGCTATGCCACCGGCATATGCCGCGCAAAGCATCACACCTTTACCACTCGAATGCCAGGAACGAACTGACGCCGGCACCCCGTGAAAACCCGCCTGCACACCCCGGCGGCCTTATCGGCGGGTCGTTTGTGCGCACTGACCTCTATGGTACAAGTCGCTGTAAATTTTGTGCCTATTTGATCTGCGCCATGTTGCGCAGTGGAACTAATAGTTCCGTTCACCATCACTTTCAATAGAAAACGCGCGACAACAGCGTAACAAGGCGCTAATCATATCGGCACAAAGATCTAATGTCATTTTGTATGGTATACCAATTCCAGCGTACTTGTATAGTTTTCATTTCAGTGTTTGCGCGGCAAGTCCGGCGGCAGGAACACCTGCCGGTACTGCCGCCGGCATTGTGTGTCTCTCTCGTTCTCATTATCATTTTCTCGAGCCCCTCCGTGCTTCAGCGCGGCACGTTAAGCAGTTGGTCCCGGTTGTTATCTCTGATGGTGGTAGGCGTAAGGTCAATTCAGAGGCTTTACTTAGGGCGACCTGGAAACCCTAACACTAGGTTTATGAAAGATCTCTCTTCCGCTTTCCGCGAACCGAAGCCTCCCGGCTTCAGTAGCGGTTCCAGGATACGTAGACCCATACAGCCAGGTTGAATCTTCTTCCAAATCACCGTCTTTCTATCTTCTAGATGAGCATTATCTTGCACCCACCAAGAGACCCCTTTTTGGTCGCTCTTACAACGTGCAGAGCATATCGTAGCCATATTCTTTTAGATACACCCCTTTACTTATAAACGTTGACTAACTTTATGTATAGTTTGTCTTTTACATGACACGAAGTTGCAAAGTTAACAGACGGAGACAAACGTTACGTAAACTTAGTCATCTATATCTATCTATACTCTATACTAATATTATAAAGAGAAAAGATTTGTATTTTTGTATATGTGTGTGAGTGTGTGTGTGTGTGTGTGCGTGTGCGCCTGTATGTGTGTTATGAATAAACTCAAAAACTATTGGACCGATTTCAAAAATTCTTTCACAATTAGAATGCTACATTCACCCTGAGTAACATAGGCTACTTGATCCCGATATTCTCACGGGATCGAGACTTACGCGGGTGAAACCGCGGGACGCAGCTAGTAGTAAATATGCGACAATGTAAATCACTTGATTACTGCAAAAAAAACCCTGTGAGTTTCTTGTGTCTTCTTCTCATTTGAAGTCGCGTTCCGAAGACACAGTACTTAGATTGCATTTTGTAATTGACTTTTCAAAGTATCCAAATTAATAAAAATATACGATTTTAAACTTACATCGTTGTTTTCACTACAAATACTATTATATAACGGGGTATTTACCATCAGATTGAGATTGCGGATATTGTGGAGATTGCGGGTAGGTGACTGTCATCACCTACCCGCAATCTCCAGTCTCGTGAACAAGCCAGTTGAAATTACTGGCGAAATATCGAGCTCCGGGAATAAACAAGTTTTGGTAACAAACATGGTAAATACCCCGTTATATAATAGTATTTGTAATAAAAATATATTGATTTTTTTAAATGTTGTTACAGATTGGCAGTAAACAACATGCAGTACGTGAGCAATGTGCTGGGCATCAAGGATCCGATCCACAAACAGAAGTTAGCCCTCAAAGCTATGGACGTCGTGCTCTTCGGACCTCCTAAAGGTAACATGTTTTTATCCACAATTGTAGACTGAGTTTGATCCAAGAGGTACCAATAGGTTTGTTAGAACCATTAAGAGCCCTATGGCCGCTAAACTCAAAATCCATGTCGGGTTCATTGAAAATTGTTGATTATTTCATGTTGTTGTTGAACTTTTTTTTGTGTATGGATTGTAATCGACATTGTTTACGACATTTTAGTGCAATTTCCAGACAAATATGTCGAAAGGTATTGAAGCCTATCGAAATTTTAGCTAAAACAGACATTTTTGTCTAAAATTTGGATAGGCTTTGCACGAATAGGAGGTTTTTGTCTTATAACTACACCAAAATGTAGGAAACAATGTCACCTACAATCCATACACAAAAAAAGTTCTACGAACTTCCGTCATGAAATAATCAACAATTTTCGATGAACCCGACAGTGATTTTGAGTTTAGCGGCTATAGGGCTCTTAAGGGTCCATATAACCCCAATAGTGTGACAGGGATAGCACTAGCGAATTTCAGATGCGTAAAAGAAGGACGTGAGATACCACTAAGCAAGATTTCAGAGCGTACAATCAAACAATTTTATTGCTAATTAGCTGAGTCCCGCGGTTTCACCCGCGTAAGTCCCGATCCCGTAGGAATATCGGGATCAAAAGTAGCCTATGTTACTCAGGGTGAATGTAGCTTTCTAATGGTGAAAGATTTTTTGAAATCGGTCCAGTATAGTTTTTGAGTTTATTTATAAAAAACATATTTTAGACAAACACACACACAAAAATGCAATTTTATCCACTTTATTAAAATCTTTCTTATATATAAAATTTCCATGTCACAATGTTAGTTACCGTACTCCTCCGAAACGGCGCGACCGATTTTTACTAAATTTTATAAGCGTATTCAGTAGGTCTGAGAATCGGCTACTATCTATAATTTATAAGGCAAAACAACGTTTGCCGTATTAAACTAAGATCAGTTCATCTACTTATAAAGGATTATTAGTGTGCGTTAAATATTGACTGACTACTTACTGCCATTTCTTTGTAAAATTTGGAGTGAAGTTTGAGATTTTGTTCTATCGAGAAAATTTTCAGAAATCGTGTTTTCACATCATAATTTATGACCTAGTAAATATCCCGAACTGTGTTACGTATTTCATTTGAAACTGTTCTTTTAAATAAATTTTATAGTTAACCGTCCGAGAAAAATCAGTTCTGGGGTACGGCAGAGGCTTAAGCACGTGGCGACTGTTACCATTTCCATACAAACTTAATACCAAAATAAATTACGAAAAATTTAGTTTTCTACCTTAATATCGATATTATTCGGATTAAGATTTTACTTTTAAAGGGTCCCCACCGCAAGGTTTTTTCAAAATATTCATTCGAAATGAAATAAAACGGAGAAACATTTTTTTAATTGAAAAATGTTTCTCCGTTTTATTTGAATGTTTATTTGAGTATACAGTGGTGGTCATATAATTAAGAACGCTGATATAAAGGGAAGATTTTTTCCAACTAAGATGCAAAACTAATTGTATTCATTTGTTTTTATTTCTCTCGGTATCGTAAAACATTTCCATATTACCACTGTATTCATTGATACACATGATTGGCTAAAAATCAATAGGCAAACTTTTTATACTACTTTTAAACAAATTATTCCTTATTACTGGCTGGTCACGTAATTAAGAACGCTAAGTAGTTTATACCTTTATTCAACTTTAAATAGAGAACATTTAGTCGATTTGTTACTGTTTGTATAATTTTGGCGCCATTACGTGCTGTAAAAGATTAAAGGTGATTGCTTCTTTAGAACAAACAATGGGAAAAAATAAAAGTTGTGATAAATCTACAAGGGAAGTAATAATAAAACTTCGCCGGAAGAATTGGTCTTATAAAAAGATAGCCGACCATCTGCAATGTTCAAAAACGATGGTTTTCCACGCTGTAAAGCATTTTGCTACGTATCAAACTACTTCGAATGTTCCACGTGTACCTAAACAGAGAAAAACAACTCCTCGAGATGACCGAAACATCGTTCGTATGGCAAAACAAAATCCTTTTAAAGGGTCCAATGAGCTTAGAAAAGAATATTTTGGTGAAAACAACCCTTCAGCAATCTCAGTACGCACTATTCGAAGACGTTTGGTAGAAGAAAAATTGCACGGGTACCTTTCTTGCTATCCTATAGCAAGAAAGTTACCCATGTTAAAACTTTGCCACAGGCAAGCCCGGCTTGCATTTGCGAGAAAGTATGAAAACTGGACTGTGCAACAGTGGAAAAATGTAGGTACTTTTTTCTGACGAGACGAAAATAAACAGAGTATGTTCTGATGGAAAACGATATGTACGACGTCCCCCGAATACAGCATTCGACCCAAAGTACACGAAAGTTACATTAAAGCACGGTGGTGGAAATGTGACAATTTGGGGTTGCTTTTCTGGACATGGTGTAGGACCTGTAAAGTTGATAGAAGGTAACATGGATCAGTTCCAATACAAAAATATACAGGAAGAAACAATGTTACCATACGCTGAAGACGTTCTACCGGTCATTTGGACATTCCAGCATGACAATGATCCAAAGCACACTGCACGCACCGTAAAGGAATTTCTTACAGCGCAATTAGTTTCTGTCTTAGACTGGCCTGCTAACAGTCCAGATCTAAACCCAATAGAGAATCTGTGGTTTGAAGTAAAAAAAAAGGTTTCAAATACAAAGTGTGGAAATTTAAGAGAGCTGTATGACGTTTTTTTAGAAGAATGGAACTCTATTTCTCTTGCGAAATGTCAAAAATTAATAGAGTCAATGCCTCGCTGGTGTAAAGCTGTAATTAAAAGCCGTGGATATGCTATTAACTATTAATTTTAGTTAAATATTTATTAAATTTCTTTTTATGTTTCCTGTGCTACATAATATTGTGATTTTTTAAATCTAAGTGTCATACAAACCAATTCCCGAGCAGTTAAATAAATCGTTCTTAATTATTTGTCCAGTTTCAGTACTATTTGAATGTGTTACTTTGATAAAATCAATAAAATGTGCAAAAAATAGTTAGCGATTTCATACTTTATTCTTAAGTCAGGTTGCTCTATTAATGTGACTATTGTATAACATAACTAGTTGCTTCTCAGAAGGTACACATCTCTGTGTATGATACGATTTAAATAAAAAACTTCTAGAACTTCAAATCGTTCCTAATTATATGACCACAACTGTATCTTTTTCCATGACTAGAGTTTTCAAAGTTGACGGACAGTAACAAAAAGTGGTAAAATTACTAGGACTTTACTCCACGTTTATTAATAAGGTCAAGCAGGTTTAATTTCAAAACATACGAATATAAACTTGTAAAAATATTTATCTTTAATGCTTTTCAAAATTCCGCTCCGCACAGGATTTAAACCTGCCTGCAACCTTTACAAATTCGTTGTATGTAATGCATCTTTCCGCTAGCGCCACAGGTGCCTTTGTGTTTATTGAAAAAAACCGGGCAAGTGCGACACTCGCGCAAGAAGGGTTCCGTACCACTTTCACAATTGGGTACGGAACCCTAAAATGATTAACAACAACCGATTTTTAAATTTGATAGGAATATGTGAAATATTCAGCTTCGATTCTTACTCCCATCATACGACCCCATTTCTCAAAAAAAAGTTGAAATAAAAAAAAACTTTGGCACAAAGAAACTCTGAAACATATAAGAAACTCTTTGGTAAGTGAAGGCAGACTGGTATATTTGACAGACAAGGCAGCCATTTTGAATTCCATGGCCAACTCGATTTGACTTCGACCAATCAGAAGCGACCTCAAATTCCCTTGTAGTTTTGAAACACGTTTGTTGTATGGGAGCCCCTCTTAAATATTTGTTTTATTTTGTTTTTAGTATTTGTTGTTGTAGCGGCTACCGAAATACATCTTCTGTGAAAATTTCAAGCTTCTAGCTATTACGGTTCATGAGATACAGCCTGGTGACAGACGGACAGACGGACAGACGGACGGACAGACAGCGAAGCCTCAGTAATAGGTCCCGTTTTGACCCTTTGGGTACGGAATCCTAAAAATACGCCGGTAATGTGCAAAGAATCCGGTAGATGTCGCTACGTGCCACAGTCAAAAACACAAAGGGATGGATGCAATCCTTTCCATATCGATGAGATAGGCACCATCCGAAGACACTAGATTACAAAATGATTCAAAATGATCATGTGTGAATATCTTATTGAATAAACATATTTTTGAATTTGAATTTAATTTTGTGGCGCAAGTGCAGGAAATTCGTACTACAACGGATTTATATGTATAATTTATACGGATTTATAAGGGTTCAGATCCGTATTCCGTATGCAAAATTTCGGAAAGCATCTTATTTTTTTCTCAATATGAGCCGGTTCATACAAATATTTGAATATTATTTTCGGTAATTAATGATGTAGTTTATCCGTTGTCTAGTGTCCATATTACAAGCCTAGTCACTCCAAAGTAATCACTCAGATTCGTCTATAAATACGGGTGTAACCTGGGCGCTAGACCTGGTTTTTTTTGCAAACTTTGCGCGAATATTCAAACTGTCGTGCTACACATAGTCCGTCCGGAGAACTTAAGGTTTGCTAGTCTCCCTCAGATCCCTTAGTCGCCTTTTACGACACCCACGGGAAGAGATGGGGTAACCTTATTCTATGCCCGGAATACACGGTGAATTCACCTTTATTTAGTAAGATTAGTATAATTTCGTTCGAGTCGAGTTAGTCGAGTACGTTAAAGACATTGCTATTTACGTAAATAGGTATAATTGTAATGAATATCTTTATTCATTAAGATTTCTTTAAATCGGTCAATATCAACTGCACCATCTTTGATATTTCACGCTAATATGGACTCTTTTACAGATTGTATAAAGTCTAAAGTCAAATAACAATAATTGTACTAGGATTAAGTTATGTTCTGTCGCGCGGTCGTAGTCACGCATATCAATTAATTACTGATTTCTGCTCTTGTAATCCACATTTTAATAATAAGTTCGTTGTTTTGTTTGTTTGTCAATATAAATTAGTGCATACGTACGTAGTAATGCAGATGGTTGCGGGTTGGATGCCGGGAACAAATATTTATGCTTAAAAAGTGCTTTTGGTGTGGGCGTCTCACTAAAAGTTACAAATGTACAATAACTTAATTCAGTTCAATATATTATCAGCTTTTTTATGGATTTTCACCGATTACTCAAACCAAATGTTTATGCCAAATAATCTGTCTGCCATGACCGTGCCTCTAAGTTTTTTTTTCTTTTTTTTTTCAAATTTTCAAAATTAAGAATATGAAAAAAAAACAACAAAACGTAGGGCATGGTCATGGCTACTATAGAATTTATGACATAAACATTATTTTATCTAATGCCATAGGGGGCGTCCATAAATTACGTGAGATGTTTAAGGGGGGGAGGGGGTCGAGCCAAATCTCATCTAATCTTACGTTGGTGAGAGGGAGGGTCTCGGCAAATATCACGCAATTTTTTTTCTGATCGAAACAAAAAAAAAATACTATTTTGGTCCATTTAATCCAGATTGTACACACTGAAAAAAAAATTCTGCTACCTGAGCTGTATTTTACTGGTCCAGTAACTGAACACACTACAGTTTATACGAAGCATTTTTTTTTTCTTTTTACAATAACAATCCAACGCGTTTACGTAAGAAACCCACATTTTGAAAAATCTCACACGAGATTAGAGGATGGGGGAGGGGGTTGAATAAAATCTTACGACATCTCACTAGGCTCCCCCCCTAGGGAAGGACAGAAAATTCCAAAAATCACCTCACGTAATTTATGAACGCCCCCATATTATTCAGGTAAGAAACAGTCGATTACGCTTGCAAAGTTTGTATGGAGAAAAAAAGTAGGTAAACTGTCCTCTTAAAGGATCGCATAAAACCGTAAGCCGCTACTAGTCTATAAATAAGATTTAATTAATGTAGATTAATTGTTGTAATAAAATAACCATCGTCTGTCTGAACTTGATCTAGTAAATACCTACTTAACCTTCGTCTAGTCTAGACTTTAGCTAAACCGATACTTATATAGCCTTACTAGCTGCGTCCCGCGGTTCCACCCGCGTAAGTCTCGATCCCGTGGGAATGTCGGAATCAACATTAGTCTATGTTACTCAGGGTGAATGTAGCTTTCTAATGGTGAAAGAATATTTGAAATCGGTCCAGTTGTTTTTGAGTTTATTCATTGCAAACATACAAACGTTTGTAATGAATAAATTCGAAAACTACTGAACCGATTTCTAAAATTCTTTCACCAAAAGAAAGCTACATTATCGGGGAGTAACATAGTTTTGATACCGATATTCCCACGGGGTCGGGACTTACGCGAGTGAAACCGCGGGACGCAGCTAGAACATAATATCTCTATAGTAATCTTGTAACTTCGAAATCAATTTCTAAAAATAACAAAATAATCTTTGAACTTTGAAACAATCTTCTAAAAAGTGTTGATCTCGGACTTTGAAATGATATCGAAAATATGATGTAATCGTTTGAACTTTGGAATAATTTTCCCAACAACCTTCCTACTAAATTATGACTACCAAAGTAGCGCGAACAAAAAATGAACGATCTTTGTTTTTTTTTTTGCTGAATTGCGTTTAAGCTTTAGAATATAATTGAGCAATTACCTGATAGTCTACTTTGAAGATTAATTATAAATATTTAGTTACGCCCTGCAGTTTAAAGGTGATCGCACATTTATCAGCACCGTACGGGCCGCACGCGCCGTTTCGCCGCATTTTAGAATTCAAGAATGTCAAACCTCGCACGTTTCACCCGCATCGCACTTTACGAGATGCGGCGCGTCCGGTGCGGGTGAAACGTGCGAGGTTTGACATCATTACATACAATGAATTCTAAAATGCGACAAGTACGGCGCGTGCGGCGCGTACGATGCTGATAAATGTGCGACGAACCGGTTCACTACGTACAATTTTTTTTACATCCAAAGTCCGTTTCATGCTTTTCCCAATTCATCCAATTGTCAATATGTACAATTCTTTTTATATCCAAAGTCCGTTTCATGCTTTCCCCGATTCATCCAATTGTCACTACATACATTTCATTATTGATTTGTCTCATCAATTGTTTTAAGTTGAGGGGAAATAAGTTCGGATCCTAGACCACTACTTCCTTAGCATAAAGTGGTAGTGCTCTTCAAGATCTTCGTTTCGGATGACAGCTGTCAAACTTAAAACGTCAATATTTTGGAAACTATTGACCCTAGACCACTACTTTCTTAGCATAAGTGATAGAGCTCGTCAAGATCTTCATTTTGGATGACAGCTGTCAAACTTAAAACGTCAATATCTCGGAAACTATTGACCCTAGACCACTACTTTGTTAGCATAAGTGATAGAGCTCGTCAAAGATCTTCGTTTCGAATGACAGTTGTCAAACTTAAAACGTCAATATATAGGAAACTATTGACCCTAGACCACTACTTCGTTAGCATAAGTGATAGAGCTCGTCAAGATCTTCGTTTCCGATGACAGCTGTCAAACTTGAAACGTCAATATCTCGGAAACTATTGACCCTAGATCACTTCTTCGTTAGCATAAGTGATAGAGCTCGTCCTTCGTTTCCGATGACAGCTGTCAAACTTAAAACGTCAATATCGAAGTGCCCTATCACTTATGCTAAGGTAGTAATGGTCGAGGGTCAAAAGTTTCCGAGATATTGACGTTTTAAGTTTGACAGCTGTCATCCAAAATGAAGATCTTGAAGAGCACTACCACTTATGCTAAGGAAGTAGTGGTCTAGGGTCAAAAGTTTCCGAGATATTGACGTTTTAAGTTTGACAGCTGTCATCCAAAATGAAGATCTTGAAGAGCACTACCACTTATGCTAAGGAAGTTGTGGTCTAGGGTCAAAAGTTTCCGAGATATTGACGTTTTAAGTTTGACAGCTGTCATCCAAAATGAAGATCTTGAAGAGCACTATCACTTTTGCTAAGAAAATAGTGGTCTAGGGTTAATTTTTAAGTACCTATTCAACGAGAGTTTGATAAAACAAAATTTGTATGAAACTGATTTTTTGTGAAACGGGAACAGTATGAAAACGAAATTGTATGAAATGGGAATTTGATATTAAATTAACTTGGATTTATAGAGGACTTGTTCATAATGGTCCGGATCCATGTGCGATCACCTTTAACCTCAAGTTTCCATATAGTTGTAATACTGGGATAAAAAGTAGCTTATGGGCTTTGATCATAATCATAAATCATTTATTCACTTTAAATAGAGAAGTACATATTGGATGATAGAAATTATGAAAGTCCTTTGCTATTTAACCTCATTTTGAGGTATGTGAAATTGGTAGTCCTATTGTCTAAGTTGAAACAAATATTACAAATACAAATATTATTAAATAACGGGGTATTTACCAAGTTTAAATTTGTTTTTGACTAAGCTCGATATTTCGCCAGTAATTTCAACGGGTCCATATTGGGTTGCATAAATTTAAGAGGCATAATGTAAGGTTGCATAACGTTTTTTGGCATACTCTTCTTTTCGCATAACGTTCATTTAGAATAAATCATTAGGCATAATTTAATTTCGCATAACTTCGTTTATAATAATGATATATTAGCATAAAATGTTCTTGCATACATGTTTTTAGAATAACGATTACTAATCATAACATTTATTGGCATCTCACCTTATGGCATAAAGATTACAAGTCATAAGCATAAAAAACCATAATGTTAACAAATGTAAAATGAGTTAAAATTAATATCATATTAAAATTTAGAATATCATTTCATATTATGTAGTAGTTCACAAACTTTGCTATGAATTGCATATAAAATTCAATTTTGATACACCACACCTTGTTTATTTATAATATTAGGCGCTTTGGCGACCGCTGCCGCGGCACGCTCGCTTCGCTCGCTCGCCAAAGCGCTGTGCGTAATCATGTTCTAATATGAACCTAACCTATCCTAGTCGGGGTGCTCTGTATAGTTTTCTGCGTACTCCTAGTTTGGGTAAAACGCCCGTTAATATGACAGAATTCAGTGAATGAAGCTCTTTAAAACTTTTACTCTTCATTGATTGTTACAGACGATATAGCGACGTGGTTTGGTCAGTATTACGTATGGGGAAACGTAACTTCGCCACCAATCTTCTCACCTAAAGTTTGATTAAAGATGACTATTACCATTGTGTCTTTTCATTTGTTAAATAGACTTAGTCCAATTTATTATCATGTATGTTTATGACTAGCGGTTATGGATACCTCCATTATGCGTTTTGTGTTTTATGATAAATCATCTTTAGGCGTATAACAATTATGTCCTATACATTTATGCTGTTCAAAATTATGATAAAGAAGATTAGAGAAAGTTAACGTTATGCCAATGAAACCATTCTGCGATTATAACATTATGCCGATCACTATTTATGCTGAAACTTTTATGCCAAACAACATTATGAAAAAAAAATTTATGCGATCGAAAGGGCACCCATTTCAACTGGCTTGTTCACGAGACTGGAGATTGCGGGTAGTTGATGACAGTTATGGGCGTCCATATCGAACTACCTCCTGCCTAATTCGCGTGCCGCGCCTTATCACTGGTACCCTACTATTGTCACTAAGCTCACTATTTTCTCGATCCTGCAATTGACAGACGACACTCACAGTATCATAAACATGAACATGGTGAAAACCCCTTGTTTAATAATATTTGTAGTTAACAGTAATATGGCATCAGAAGGAAGATAGTTGAAAAGAGCCACTAAAATACCGCTACCTCAAATTCGAATATACTTTTGACGTTCATCTTAGCACCCGCAGCTATTGTCATTAATTTTTACGATAGACGGTAACAATATTGTCAGCACTGCAGCGGTTTTTTATATTAGTTTCGCGTAAAATAAACATGATATATGTTTGAGAAATCACCTCCAGTGCTAGGACATAATATATCAATTCCTATTATGTGTTATTATCTAACACTAATCGGCCGTAAGATATCTAGATAGACGCCGCTTTCGTTTCAAAATGGTTGGAAACGATGTTTACCACTTCTCCACTGCTTTTTGTTTTCCATTTTTAGAGTTCCGTACCCAAAGGGTAAAAACGGGACCGTATTACTTAGATTCCACCGTCGGTAAGTTCTAGCTAGGACTTCGTGGAAGCGTGCTCACCAATAGAAAAAAAATCTAGAATTCAAGTGGATAACTTGAATTCTAGATTTTTAGCAACAAGTGAAGCTATTTAACTCACAATGTGACGAACCAAGTTATTACTGCCCGTACTATGTTATTAAACAGTTTGTCAGCTCGCCATGGTTTATTGGAAATAGTGGATAATCTTACTAATGACTTTTCCATGTGACAGTTTGTGTGTTATTTATTACTGGCAGAGTCCCGCGGTTTCATCCGCGTAAGTCTCGATCCCGCGAATATTTTCCGAAAACCCTTTTTTAGTGGATACTTACACAATATAAAGAAAATACTTTCCAAATTTTATCTCTATAGGTTTGGGGTCTGCGTTGATATATAGTTGAGTCAATCAGATCAGGACATTGAATTTTATATATATGTATGGATGATTTTTATGTTATTTTTTCATATAAACTATAACTCGCGATAAAATTTGGTTTATAGATAGCAAGATTTCTGGAGAGACAAAAGTCCCAAAATTCTCATTGGATTACAATACGCTTCTGAATATGTTAATATAATAAGAATGTTGTGTGTAATTAACAATTTAATTTACATCTATAATTTACAGGGTAATTAAATTGCCATCTTTCATTGTTTGATTTGGTCATGCAAGCTAAATTGAAACTAGAAAAAATTACTAAAATAAAACATTATTAAACAAACAAATACAAACTTTGTATTTTGTTTTATACTAAACTTATAAATAAATAGCGAAATAAAGGTGCTTTTTCGTTCCCCAAAACTTTAATCGAAAATAATTTCGTTATTTTTTATTGAATCACGAACTCGTATTTAGTAAATCAAGTTTGGCTGGATACTTCGTTGGCCTTTATACGATCGTTTATTTTTATGCAAAAAGACCTGATATTGACTGCGTTGTCTGTGGTTTTTTTTTGCATTTTTTCCTTGAACTCGAACTTCAGTTTGGATTAAGTTATATTTATTAGCAAAGGGGACAATTTCGTGTTGGAATTATTTTATATATGAACTAAGAAAATGTGTAAATTAAGACCGATTTCCTACATCTAATACTATTACTTCAACTATTCAGATGCAACGTCGACTGTATATTTTTCTATAAACTCTCAACAAATTTTATTCTACGCGCAAAAACTAATATACCAATTAAAACTGAAAACGTAAATAGCTCGATATTAGGACCATCGCATAGGCTACTTTTCATATTACAATATTTCAATGGGATCGGACGGGAGTTACCATGGGGAAATTAATTATAGTGACCCATACAACACCTTCAAAAATAATCCATGTATCACTTTAATATAATTTAACACACATGAGTAGGTACATACTACACTACTAATGAACGCTTTTAATTGTCGAGTAATTAGAAATAACCCGCTAAATTAGAAATCATGGTGTCACCACAGTTACATCACTGCTTCGGCAAGTCTGATTTTTTAGTTTTACACAAACGTCGTTTGAAAACGTTCGTTTTACACTTTTAAATGACAGACAAACGTGCTGTGAAATTGCGACAATTTTTCGAAGGAAATACATAAAAATAATTTGACTATATAATTTTGTTAAAAAAAATCATCATTCGTGATGGTGTAATAAATGGTGTATGATATTTGGTTGTTTTTTAGTATTGTTTATTGTGTTTACATTGTGCACATTGAAACGAATTATGGATTGAACGATTATGAAGGTAAAATTTGTTAATTGCATTCAATTACTTAACTAAACAGATTAAATGGCGCTGCAGCGTAGTCGCGTGTAATCTTCTTTGCAACATAGTAACCTTAAATCGCTTATCACCTGTGCTGCAAGTTATAAACACACTGGACCGCCTTCAATAGTTGCCATAGGTTATAATATAACCTCGAATTAATTGCAGCCAAAGTGCTAATGAGATAGCTGTACTGTGATCGCCTAGGAAGAGGATTTAGTATCTTTGGTGCGTGTGAGAATCGTAAAGGTCCGTATGTGACTGGCTAAATGACTAGGCATTGTCACTAAAGATGGTTGGAACAAAAACTTAACATTGCCTACTAAAGGGGGAAGGCTGATTCTAATACTTTATTAAGAGGACGACTTGTAGAATTTGTAGAATGGATGTCAATATATCTCAGTAATAACAAAACATATATAGATATTTCATTTATACTTCTTTTGCATTCATTTTGGTAGTTTTGTTTACACGAGTTTAACTTTTACAACATTAAAAAAAAACAATCTGTTAAAACAGATTGTCATTTTACAAAGAAACGGGATATATTCGAACATTGGTTTTTCATGTATTGGTTAGGCAGTAGTACCTAATCTACACTATATATTGGTAAATAATACAGTTTCACCTAATTTGTAATAGTTTCAAGTTTTTGCTTATTGCTTAAAGAACTTGCAACTTGAAACTAATATAATTAATATAAAACGAGAAATGCTGTTTCGGCGCTTACGTCGTTGTCGCAAGTCGGGTTAGCTACCGCGCGGCAATGAGTTTATAGTTTATCAATACTTCACTTTAAGAGTAGTGGCATAAAAAGTGATTATTTATATTATCGTTTCCTACTTTAGACCTCACGTGTTTTCGTGGGGTGCATGTTAAGTATAAGACGCCCTAATGTTCTGCTTCGGTATTAAGGTTTTATGTACTAGGTAGAGGTAATTTTTCAAACGTAGTCCATGTTCCTTTTACGCAGAATAAACCGCTGCAGCGCTGACAGTATATTACGTCTATCGTATAACTGAAAGAGCATTGTTGCGGGTGCTAAGATGAGATGGCTTAGCATTTTATCATTTTTAAGTAACTGTTTAGATGATTGTTTGACCACTTTCTTACTCACCAGATGTTAGATCATCATCATCATCATCTTTACGATGTTCCCGGTTGCATCCCTCTCGAGAGCCCGGGGTGTGCTTTCCTACGTTTACGTCTCCACATGATCTCACCAGATGTTACATGACGATGTATTATTTAAATCAGCTACATAAAATGTACATAAAATACCGTAGTAGTAGTAGGTAATTATACACAAAATTATCCTTAGTGAAACACGAGGAAAATCTGTACAAATTATATGTATTTATTGTCATTAGTTAGATAGTATCTCGTTAGGTGCATATATTTGTTTATTATTCCAAGGTTTTTGAAGTAATAAAAGCTATTTTATTCTGAGATTTGTCCGATTTCAATTTTACCAGCGAACTCCCGAACATCGGGTGTAATAGAATGTTCAAAATAAAGTACGCTATAATTCCAGAGAAATACAACTATAGAAGCGCTTTATTCTAACAAAAGGAAGAATTTTTTTTTACATTAAAATTCACCAGAGCTGTCTTTTTCGCTCTCACTAAAAATGACATAAGTACATCTCGTTCTTGCTTCAAACTCATCACTGAACTTATTATTTACTTTTATTAAGATCACCCCCTATTGATCGTAGGAGTATATACGCCAACGACCTTGAAACTGAAAATCCCTGTCGGGCTCATCGAAAATTGTTGATTATTTCATGACGGAATGTTGTAGAACTTTTTTTTGTGCACAGATTGTAGGTGACATTGTTTCCTACATTTTGGTGTATTTTTAAGACAAGAACCTCCTATTGGTGCAAAGCCTATCCAAATTTTAGACAAAAAATGTCTGATTTGCCTAAAATGTCGATAGGCTTCAATACGTTTAGACATATTTGTATGGAAACTGCACTAAAATATCGGAAACAATGTCGCCTACAATCTGTACACAAAAAAAAGTTCTACGACATTCCGTCATGAAATAATCAACAATTTTCGATGCGCCCGACATGGATTTTCAGTTTTTCAGAATAGGGCCCTTAACAAAAACAAAGCGATTAAACCAGAAAAATGAGTTTAATTCAATATTGGGAAGTTACAGAACTTCAGCTATTTACTTTATCTAGTTACATCGCCATAGGTTCAATAGTTTTTGCTTTTTTTATAATTCTGCTAACACTTATATAAGTAGAATTTGAAAGTTATTATTTTGTCAATTATAATTGGACCACTCTCGTTATTTTGGTAGCTTATGGTTGCCGCGGTTTTCCTCATTGTGTTGTGACAATTTAATGATTTTATAGTTCGATTGTATATTTATATGCACTGAATAATAACACACCTAAAGATCGACTATTGTGATGTCAAGGTCATTTATGACTCATACGTTTCCGAATACTAAGCCGAGATAGTAGAATAAATTCAAAATTAACGCAAAAACTACTGAACCGATTACGATGAAACTTGGTATGCTGACAGCTGTAGATGTGGACTATTTATTTATTTCTCATTTGCATACATATTAAGAGGATAGTCTCCATTCTCTTTCTCCATACAAACGTAGTTTAAATTTTCCTCCCTGGATAAAGACATTAGAGCAAATATGTTTATGCCATAAAACCTATATCTGTCATGAGTCATGACAATGCATCTACCTTTTTATTTTTGTTTTATTTTCTAATTAAAATAATAATAAAATGAAAAAAATAAAAAGGTAGATGCATAGTCATGACAGATATAAGTTTTATGGCATAAACATATTTGCTCTAATGTCTTTATCCAGGAAGGAAAATTTAAACTACGTTTGTATGGAGAAAGAGAATGGAGACTATCCTCTTAAGTAGTAACTTAAGAACTCATGTATAGCTAAACTATAAATCTCTAAGTTGTTGACATGCGCCTTGTTCAGGCATTGCAAAGACAACATTTGAGATAGTGGAAGGATTAGGGAAGGTGAAGAAATAGGGAGGAAATGTGACAGTGGGAATTGGGCTACTTTTTTCCCGATATTCCCGCGGGATGCGGATATACCAATAAAAGGGAACCTCGGTTCACATGATGCTTTTTTTCCTGCCGAGTAAAAAAAAAATGTCCAGCTGATCCCGACAGCTCGGTAATAGGTAAACGTGTTCATTATCAAGTATTTTTTCTGTTGGTAGAAGTTTATCATTAGGTGTGTAAAATTTACAAAAACGTGACACATTATAAACCCATAACAGACACTAAAATAAAAATTTAATGACATGATGTAGTTTTGTAATGATCATGAAAAATATGAAAAACGTTAGCCTTGTATTATGGCTATTCTATGAGGGAAAATTGTGTTGTTGACAACTAGGGTTACCAACTTTTTTACAAGAATAAAAGTATATTGAGGTCTGGGAAGTAAAATAAACGGTATTTTAGAAAAATTAAAAGTTTTTTTTAAAGGAGGGAATAGCACAAGGTACAAACATACAACGTGACATTTCCCTGTTCGACAAGACCATCCAAACCTTGCACGGAACGCACATAATCTATACTAATATTAAAGATTTATTTATTTGTTTAAAATCTTTGCACCAAAGTAGAAAGCTACATTATTGAGGATGCTTTGAAAACAGTATTTTATATACTTTCTTTTTCTTCAACAGTAAGAAGTATAATTTAGTGAAAAACAGTATAATACTGTTTTAAACAGTATGGTTGGTAACCCTATTGGCATCTGCAAATGTATTCAGTTTAAGCTATTCGATGACATCAGTTTGTCCTGGTTTTGTAAATTTTAGAAATCGAATGCTGATCGGTTTTTTGACTTGCACTTATTAAGGAAAAGGTTTGAGCGTGCGTTCTGTTGCCCGGACCTTTTCGTTCAAGGCCACCAAAAGGGGTTCAGAGACTTTACAATTCAGATGGTTATTCTAAATCTGGCACCATTATATATTTATTATCAGTGCAATCTGTGACCTGGGATCAATCTGGCGTTAACTAAAACTTAAGGTATATCTACTACGTCTTTAATTCTAGACTACGATATGACGTTTTGGTTTTTTGTATTTGATATTTTTTCTTCAGGAAGATGTGTCAAATCTTAATCTATAATTAAAAACAAGGTATAGGTACTAGGAACGTTAATCAGGCAGTCTAGAAATCTAAATGTCTATGTCAAATTACCTAAACCCATTGAACTTAACCTTAACCATAGATATGACATCAGATGGAAGACAGTTTTATACAGCCACTGCGGCAATGCTACTTCATTCTTAATTAATTACACTTAATTCACTACTTATTTAATTACTTATTAACGTTTGACATTACCGATGTGGTTCAAGCACTAATAAAGAGCTTGGTGTTTTTTTATTGAAATCGGACCAAAACTATTTTGGTCCGTTTTCTATTTCAAACTATATGTAACTTTTGTTAGCTGCCATTTTGAAATGGCAATCATGGTTTTTTCACGTCGTACTGTCTAACTACTGTAAGAAGGAAACTTGGTACCCCCAAATTATACCATTTTGTTAAATTGGGCCAGCTGGCCCATGGCCTAGTTACTGTTGTAGTAGTATCCAAATCTCAGTCGAAAGACCCAAAACCCTCGCCATAGAATTGAGTTGCTGACCCTTTCAGAAGGCAGCAGATGGAAGGACTGGCTGCTTGCGTCTCTACTCCTCGGCGCCGTTATCGGAGGCTGGGCAGCCTTGCGTGCTGGACGCGCGAGCCGCTCCCAGGTCCAGAGGATGCTGCGTGATATGGAACAGCTGAGGAAAGCTGAGATGGCGCTCGATGATATGCAGAAGGAGTTAGAGAAGGCTAGGTTGGAACAGGTTAGTGGGTGAATCTATTTTACTTATGTATTACTAGCAGCTACTAAGTCCCGATCCCGCGGGGATTTGATGGTAAAAAGTAGTCTATGTGTTAATCCAGATTTTCAGCTATCTGCATACCTAGTTTGATTGCAATCGGCTTAGTAGTATTTGGGTGATTGAAACACAAACAAACAAACATTTCAACTCACGCGCACACATGCTTTGACTCAGTGCGTTTTTAAATTCTAGACTATCAGACGTAGTTAACGTTTTTTCTTTAGTAAGATGTGTCAAATTGTTGTCTACAATTTAAGAAACACCGTTTAAGTGGGGTTCCGTACTTTTTTGCCAAATTTCATGGTTCCAGGTCAACGGAAAGTTTAGTCTCAACCATTAAGGTTTTCTTAAAAAATATTGAGTTCTTCCGATTGACCTAAATTTGTAAGATTTGCCCATATCTTTTAATCGTGTGCATTCAGACTAATAGTGACCATAGACCTCAGTATATGGATTTCAATTCCATATCTTTGGGCGTTTCCGAGATAAAGGGACTTGACAGACAGACGGACGGACGGACAAAAAGTGATTTTGTGAGGGTTATTTTTTTTCCTTTTGAGATACGATGGAACCCTAAAAACAATAATATTGTTTAAAAAACGAGGAGGTTCTCAATTCAACCCAACTTCGTTATTTTTTTTAAGTCTGTTGAAAACGAAGTGTATGTAAAGAATATCTATAGAAGTTGTATTTGAGATATGAAGTGGTAAAAGATGGTCTTTATAACTGAGATATAAACTATAAACTGAGGGTGTGGTGATCCACTCCCGTACCACTCTCCGATTAGGATTCTAAAAGCTCAAATGTCAAGGTCAATATTTGATACTAAAATATCAAAAGTCTTAGATTTTCTCAGAAAAATATTTACAAGGAAAAATAGATACTAAATAGCATCCCACACATAGTGGTTTTCGAGAAAAAAAGGCTAGGGTACTTCAAGTACATTACGAATTTATTCATAAAATCATGAGTTTTTGTATTAAAAAAATTCAGTCTTATTTACTCGCATGGATGATTTTGACAAAACTTATAAACACACTACCAGTGTCTCGCGGTTTCATCCGCATTATTCCCGGTTCCGTGAAAACCTTTTCGAAGTGGATACCTACACATCACATTTTTATTTAAAGCTACATTATTAAGAAGTAACAAAGGCTACTTTTGATCCCGATATTCCCACTGGATCGGGTAAACCGCGGGAACCTGCTTGTATTAAATAAACCTTCTAAAGCTCAAACTACACGATTACACTTGCGCTTACAGCCCACACATACAAAAAAAATCATCCATGTGTGCTGTAGATGTGGTCATCGTGAATTTTGAGCTTGGGGTTTATTTCAATTTATACCTTTAACTTAACCCTACCAACATTTAAAATATATTTTTCGTTTGCACAGTCATAGAAATAGAAATCCCCAATTAAACGTGGTTCGAAACAATTTACTTGTAAAGAATACATAAAAAGTTTCAATTACTTAGCTACAAGCATCGAATCGCATCTGCTTACATCATCGTACGAACGGTGATTTCCCAGTGTAATAGTAAGATATAGTCTACCACGTAGTTGGTCTTGTGTTCTTGCCCGAGTAACATGTTTTTTAGTCCTTGATTTTATTTTATAGTTTGATATGTTACAATTATATTTATTAGTTTCGATTTCAAATTGTTCCAATTATAATAAAATTATTAGTTTTGATTTCAAACATGAAGTTCGTGTCATTTGTAAGTGTTAATTTAGGTGGATTTTTTAATGTTATGTAGATTTAGTTTTAATTTAGTTTCTCTACAATATAAATATAACTATACCAACAGTATACCATCTTAAATCACTAAATAAATTAAAACAAAACCATGTTTTGTTGTGTGAAGCGCCATCATGTCTCGTTTTTATTAGAAAGAGTGTTTAAAAATACATTATAAATTTAATAGAAATTGATACGTCGTTTTAGTTTATTTTTTAAATTATGCAGCGATTGTTGCGTAAACAACATATTACAAAATATTATTTATGTAGTCCAAAGTTTATCCTACTAATAATATTATAAAGCTGAAAGTTTGTGAGTATGTATGTATGTGTGTATGTTTGTTACTCAATCACGTAAAAACCGCTGAACCGATTACTATGAAACTCGGTAAGTACATAGCTGGAGAGCTGGAATAACACATAGGCTTTTATCCCGATATTCCCGCGGGATCGGGACTTACGCGGGTGAAACCGCGGGACGCAGCTAGTTACACATTAACCTTATTACATTCCTAAATAATGGTTATAAATATAATACTTGCATACTTTTTTAATAACACCACCAGAAACAAAATTAAAAATCAAATCATAGTTACAAATGTTTTCCCCACGGCGAGAATCTAACCCACAACGGTGGTGCCTACCGAGGCTCACCGTACCACAGTAGTCTATCTATCTATCTATACGAATATTATAAAGAGGAAAGATTTATCTGTTTGTTTGCATCGGATAGGCTCCAAAACTACTGGACCGATTTCAAAAATTCTTTCACCAATAGAAAACTACAATATCTAGGAGTAACATAGACTACTTTTGATCCCGATATTCCCCCGGAATCGGGACTTACGCGGGTGAAACCGCGTGACGCAGCTATTCATCAATAAGTTTTATTTTGATGTCATTTCGCGTGGGTGGAAATTTATGTTTGTCTAACAATTTTTTCATACCATTTGTTGTTTGCGTGTGAATTATCCTAACAAAGTATTGGGTTTTGTGAGCAGACAATAAGTCAGCAGACAATTGTCAATATTAGATACGGTACGGTTGCAATCTGTTTCACTATTGTTAAGACAACAGTCTACCTTCTCTTTTCTCCATACAAACTTTAGAAACATAATAGACTGTTTCCTCCATGGATAAAGATATTAGAAAAAATATGTTTATGCCATAAGTTCTTTATCAGCCATGGCCCTACGTTTTGTTTTAATTTTTTTTAATTTTTTTTTCTATTCTAATCAGAAAATGAAAAAAATCAATTAATATGTCTGTTATAGGAAAGTGTGACAACAGAGAAGAAGAATCTCGAGAAGAAACTCCGTGAGGCTGGAGATACTCCATTACTAAACTCTGCGTCTTCCGACTTGGAGGTTACACAACTTAAGGCTGAAATTGAAGTAAGTGACTGCACTTTGTTATTTTTTTTTTATAAAGTGTTTCCTACGATGACTAGATTTTTTTTTAATCCAAAATTTTGCACCTGACAGAAATGGAACCTGCAATATACAAAACTAAGTGACTTTGTGCATCGGACTCGCGCAAAAAGGATCACAATTGGGTACGGGGCCCTAAAATAAACACTGGACCAAGTAAAGTCCGTAAACGGAACGACGACGCACATTTTCATTTATTTATTACTGACGACAGTTTAGTTTACTAGATGCCTTCAGTGGTAAAAATTAATCCTGCTAACATTGCGTTTAACTTTAAAAAAATTGGAGGCTCCTATACACGTTTCGTTTTTAGTATTTGTTGTTTTAGCGGCTACAGAAATAGATACATTATCTGTGAAATTTTAAACTGTCTAGCTATCACGGTTCGTGAGATAATATACAGCTTGGTGACAGACAAACAGACAGACAGACAGCGCAGTCTCAGTAATAGGGTCTCGGTTTTACCCTTTGGGTACGGAACCCCTCGCTATGTTAAAATCCTTCGCATTGCTCGTGATTCAAAGTAGCGCCCTCGCCGTAAAAATACCAAATTGCTCCCTTGTCATACAATCTACTGTTGTTATCCCTTCAGATGTTACGCGGGGAACTGCGTCGGGCGGAAGGGGAACTCGAAGACAGATGCTGGGCTCCTCCCCCCGGGCTGCAGCAGTGGCTGCAGCTCACACACGAGGTGGAAAACAGATCCTATCTGAGGAAGAAGCAGCAAGCAGACCACCAGCTGCAGCAGGCTAGGGATGCGGTGAGATATACCACGCTTTTTACCATCATCTTAGCCCTTATCCGTCCACTGCCTCACATAGGCATCCCCCATACGACGCCACAAATAGCGATCCCGAGCCACCTCCATCCATTTTATTTTATTAGGAAATATCTTAAATATAAAATTTCCATGTCACAGTGTTAGTTACCGTACTCCTCCGAAACGGCTTGACCGATTTTTATGAGATTTTGTATACGTATTCAGTAGGTCTGAGAATCGGCTACTATCTATAATTTATAAGGCAAAACAACGTTTGCCGGGTCAGCTAGTAACTACATAAATATAAATTTAATTCATCTTTGTCGGGAGCCCGGGGTCCACTAAAACCCCGAATTATTTGGGATCGGCACAGTAGGAAAGTTATCATTGACCATACCTACTGCAAATAGATTTGGCAACATTTTTACGGCCGGCTACTGCCTGACATCTGACCCTCCTAGGGACCAAGTAGTTTATCCGCAACCGCGCGGGGAAAACTTGCTTAGCTAGTCTCTCTCAGATCCCTTAGTCGCCTTATACGACACCCACGGGAAAAGATGGGGTAACCCTATTCTTTGCCGGGGCTACACGGTGACTAGACCGACACAGCTCTCCAGAAATAACGTTTTACTTTAATCATGTTTCAGTGTGAGAAACTCCGCAAGAAACGCACCAGTCTAGTCGGTGCGTTTGTCTCGACTCACGGTAAATCTATAGACGATGTCGACAGATCTATTGTCGAAGCTCGCACAGCGCTCAATGAAGTCACACAGGAGTTACAGGTGAATAGCGAACTTTATTAGTATATTTTAAATATTATTTCTTTAGAAATTTAAGACATTTTTCGGTTTGAGTCGCGTGGTGTTTATTACTTTTAGCATTGTTACCACGCTCAACGTTTCGAGACCTTCAGGATTGACCACGTGATTCAAACCGAAAAATGTCTTTAAGTTCAATACAACATCGCGAAAATAGAAGAAAAATCAATGTTTTATAGGAAAAATAAATTAACAAAAATACGTAAAGCCGACACTGAGCGGGATTCGAACCGTGCAACTTTCTCAATTTGGGGTTTCTTCTCAATTTTACAGTTTTTCAGACCCAAATGGTTAAAAAAACGGGGCAAGTGCGACGCTCGCGCACAAAGGGTTCCGTACCACTATCACAATTGGATACGGAACCCTAAAATGGTTTACAACAACCAATTTTTAAATTTTATAGGAAAATATGAAATATTTATCTTCGATTCTTACTCCCATCAAACGACCGAATCACTCAAAAAAAAAAAAAACCTTGGCACAAAGAAAATCTGAAACATAAAAGAAACTCTTTGGTAAGTAAGGCAGACTGGTATATTTGACAGATAGGGCAGCCATTTTGAATTCCATGACCAACTCGATTTGTCCTGACCAACTCCTGTCCTTGTTCCTGTCCTGACTCCTTGTTATTTTTGAAACACGTTTGTTGTATGGGAGTAGGGTTGCCAGATGTCCGGCTTTTTACATTCGTGTCCGGCCAAATATATACAAGTCCGGCCTCTCCGGCTTTTGTTAGGCTTTTGGTCTACCCCGTCGGAAGCTTCGTAAAACTAAACAAATTTGGTTCAAATGCCAAATATTGTTAATTAATAATAACATGTAAACCGGTAGTAATCTCAGTATGTTAGGTATATCAATGAAGCTCTCAGTAATTGCGTAGTTTTAAAATATTGAACATTGTGTACCTAAGTTTGTAAACTAGAACTAGATACTGTAGGTACTCAGTTCATTTAGGCCGTCAATGTCCAGTTCGCAAAATGTCAGACAGATCACATTCCAGGTATGTTGTTAGCTAAGTTTTAACGTTTCAGGCCGCTAGAGGACGCCACGGTAAAACTTGTTTTTAATAAACTTCTTAAAACAGTAGATATATTGCTTTGTATAAACTCTGTCCAGAGATATAGGCCTTAAAGCAGACATTTTTAATATGACAACATAAAATTGAAATTTCAAATAATAGTAGTTAATCCGGGTGATTTTATGGTTCATTACCCAGTTTTGATGATGTGGCTGTGGCTGGCAAATCATCAAAATTTACTAATAGTTCGGACTACCTATATAGGTACATTTAATTTTGTAAGGGACAATTTGAGAAAGGCACTTTTTGCGAAAGGGACTATTTGAGAAAGGGCATTTTGCAAACGGGCGCCTAATTGGTAACGTAACCATGTTTTTATAAGCAAATAGGCAGCAATGTGGCACGCGTTCCGTCTGGCCTATTCCCCACAGACAGATGAAAAACCAATGTGTCAGGCTTTTAGGGAAAAATGTCCGGCCAAATACGTATCTGTGTCAGGCTTTTTCATTTTTGGGCCTGGCAACCCTATATGGGAGCCCCTTTTAAATAATTGTTTTATTTTGTTTTTAGTATTTGTTGTTGTAGCGGCAACCGAAATACATCTTCTGTGAAAATTTCAACCTTCTAGCTATTACGGTTCATGAGATACAGCCTGGTGACAGACGGACGGACGGACGGACGGACGGACGGACGGACGGACGGACGGACAGCGAAGTCTCAGTAATAGGGTCCCGTTTTTACCTTTAGGTACGGAACCCTAAAAAACGATACCCTTTTACTAAGACTCTGCTGTCCGTCTATCTGTCTGTTACCAGACTGTATCAAACATTCCCTGTGTGTGTGTATAAGCAAACTCAGTTCCCTAATACCTACGCATATATTTTATAGCGTCCCCAGCTATGACCAGCAAGGGTATAAAGAGAGGGGTCCGCTGTACCGTCAGGCCACCCCCAGGGGCAACCGTCAGGGATCTGTTATAGACAGATCGTGCCCCAAATGCTAGAAAATGCTAAATGCGTGTATGTGTACAGGAGCGCATGCACCGCTGGAAGCAGATCGAGAGACTCTGCGGCTTCAACATCATTAACAACAACGGACTGCAGTATCTAGAGACCGCGCTGTACCGCACGCTCAACGGACGGCCCAGCGGCAGAGGTCAGATATCACATCTATCTATATCTTATCTTAGTTACATCATCAACAACAACGGACTGCAGTATCTAGAGACCGCGCTGTACCGCACGCTCAACGGACGGCCCAGCGGCAGAGGTCAGATATCACATCTATCTATATCTTATCTTAGTTACATCATCAACAACAACGGACTGCAGTATCTAGAGACCGCGCTGTACCGCACGCTCAACGGACGGCCCAGCGGCAGAGGTCAGATATCACATCTATCTATATCTTATCTTAGTTACATCATCAACAACAACGGACTGCAGTATCTAGAGACCGCGCTGTACCGCACGCTCAACGGACGGCCCAGCGGCAGAGGTCAGATATCACATCTATCTATATCTTATCTTAGTTACATCATCAACAACAACGGACTGCAGTATCTAGAGACCGCGCTGTACCGCACGCTCAACGGACGGCCCAGCGGCAGAGGTCAGATATCACATCTATCTATATCTTATCTTAGTTACATCATCAACAACAACGGACTGCAGTATCTAGAGACCGCGCTGTACCGCACGCTCAACGGACGGCCCAGCGGCAGAGGTCAGATATCACATCTATCTATATCTTATCTTAGTTACATCATCGACAACAACGGACTGCAGTACCGCACATATCTATAGATACATATCTAGGTGCAGCTAGGCCAATGAGCTCCTCGCTTTCGCTTATATAAAGCTACATTATTGAGGAATAACATTGGCTACGTTTAATTCCGATATTCCCGCGAGATATACAAATAAGGTAATAAGATATAGTATCATCATCATCCAAGCGATGTTCCCAGTTGCATACCTCTCGACAGCCCGGGGTCCGCTTCTCGAGAGCTCGGGGTCCGCTTCTCGAGAGCCCGGGGTTCGCTTCTCGAGAGCCCGGGGTTCGCTTCTCGTGAGCCCGGGGTCCGCTTGTATCTCAACTAAAGTAAGATACAGTGCTTTAACCAAGTATCTCGTCCCGCAGGTCGCATGAGCAGCTCACAGGACGACCTGAGTGTGGGCGACGACACGTCTCTCTGCGGCTCAGGTAAGACTATAGACGACGCCATATCTATGGTCTTACACGATCACGCCGACTGAGGCAGGCACACCGCGACCCGACACACGCTGCCGGTTGACTGTATTAGACGATTGCCATCCGACAACCTCGTTTCTTAAGGGGTGGTCCTCGTTCGACAAGAGATTATTTGTTAAGGGGATAGTCTTCGAGTTTTTCGCGACAAATTGAAAGATATATATTCAAATAAAACCTACTTCTATCATAGCCAGTTGCACTACGAACGAGAGGTTTAATACGAAAATAATCAATTAACGATTCATTTGAAGTAAGTTTTGTTGTTTTTCACTTGTGATTTTATGGATTCCCATTCCTAAAATATTTTGAACGGTAAAAACGTATAAATGTAAAACTGAAATAAAAGACATTTTTCGGTTTGAATCGCGTGGTGTTTATTACTTTTAGCATTGTTTCAACGCTCAACGTTTCGAGACCTTTCCAGGTCCCTTCTTCAGGATTGACATGTAATACTGTTATTTATTGTTGCTAATGCTGTGATGAAACAAAATTTCGTTTAAGCGGTTCACCAGTGTCCGTTCTTCTTTGTTTTTGGAAACGATCAAGGGATACATCGAGACTTTTCGCCTTGAACAACAACGTGTTCTCTGCTATAGCACGCTAGTTACATTTGTAATGTCTAAAACAGACTTTAAAACACAATTCGCTCGGACTACCCCCTTATCTAGTAAAAAACAAAAAGTGACGTATATTTCTTACTGGTGGCTAGTTAGCCAATCAGTCTGTCAGACTTTCCGCTATTTTACATTTGTGTTAGAGGCTCGGCAATCGGCATGGCAATCGGTTTGGTAAATCGGCACCGTGGGGATGGGTCTTCATCGTTGAGGGAATGCATTTTTTATTACCTACCTTTTTCATTATGTTAATATTGCTGTCGTGGTTTGAGGTTTTGAATGAATTGTCATTTGTTAGTAATAAATATTATAGTAAGTATGTAATATTTTTAAATGTAATAATTAATGTTAAATCGGCTGAACTTATGGAAATGAAACTGTAAGGGTTTTTATTCCATTCTGCAATGTTGTTTTGGCAGACATTGATACGTCAGTCATCCGTCATTCATCCATCGGTCATAGCAGTACAGTGCCTGATGGAATTGAATGACACTTGCTTGTGGGTGTAACCACGGAATAAATAACAATAGAGGAAGGGGCATGTGGGCGTGGCGCGTGTGCCATACATCAGTACGGATGTACTGACCTCACCTCAGTCGCTTCATGTTTGCTAACACATTGTGACATTGACACATTGCTCTGCCCTTTCTACTATTGTTATCTATTCCGTGGGTATAATTATAAGAGAATAAGAATAAATTTATTGGCAAAAAAAAACCCATGACATAAGAGAAAAAGACAGCAAAAATAAAAGTGAAGGAAGAGAAAAACATAAGATTTATTATGTTAAGTATAAGTTCCAACGAAAAAAATGTGCCTTAGAATGAAAATTCTTTTTGATATTTTTTCAAAACTTCGTACTCCGCAGGATTCAAACCCGGGTCTACTGGTTAATACAAAAATGGGTAATAAAGAATGCATTTCCTCAAAATTCTGTTTGGATTTATTTGCATTTTAGATAACGGAAAGTTGTAGTTTTTAATAATAAATATTTTATATCGGAAAGACATATTTTTGCTCATAATGTTGCTGCTAAATTGTGCTATTAATTATTATAATTAGAAAAGAGGCAGTAGTCTAATTGAACCAGTATTTTTTTTTTACAAATAAAGAGGTTAAAATTTAGATTTCCAGCAGCTATACATTATTAGCCTTTTTAATAAACGTGTAGTAAGGTCGGAGTAGTAACAACAATTGATCATTGATTAACTAATTGTTAGTCGTTGATTAACTTATTGTTAGTCAGTGTTAAACTGATAAACGAATTGTTAGTCGTTGATTAACTTATTGTTAGTCAATGATAAAGGAATTGTTAGTCGTTGATTAACTTATTGTTAGTCGTTGATTAACTAATTGTTAGTCGGTGATTAACTAATTGTTATTCGGTGATTAACTAATTGTTAGTCGATGATTAACTAATTGTTAATCGGTGATTAACTCACTGTTAATCGTTGATTAACTAATATTTAGCTAAAGAACGTCTTGTTCGAATAGATTTTTGCGATTTTGGGTCAACCGTTCTGTGATGTTTTTGGAAATCTGTATTTAATATCTATGTGATAAAATGATCTTCCATTTTTTAGGGCTCCGTAAAGACGGGACCATTTTTCGATCACTTTTAGATCTGACGAAGTAGAATCATTAATAAGGATAATATAAGGAACTTGCTACGCCCCGCAGTTTTACTCGAGTAGGTAAGTCTCGATTACAAGGAATTAACAATACAAAAAAGTAAAAAGTTTCATTAAAATCGGTCCAGTCATGGCTGCTTCTTACACGAGTAAGATATACGAAGCGAGGCAAGTTTTTTTATAATAAAAAAATTAAAAATACATATTTTTTTATTCATTTTTACAATATCAGTTAATATTTAAACTGATATTTTTGATTTATCTACCCTAAATAAAGGGTGTTTTACGGATTGACAATATAGGAATGAATTGTGAATTTTATATAATAGTGCTCAAAGCTTATGTAATATAAAGTTACCTAACTATGTACTTAAGTTATTAACTAAAAACGAATTATCTGTCGCACTACGGGACGTTTGTAAGTGAACCTTTACAGCCTTATTAATAAACGTGAAGTAAGGTCGGAGTAATTTTACCACTTTTTGTTTCTGTCTGACAACTTTGAAAGTTCCTGTCACGGAAAAAGACTGAGCATGTTCTCACTACTTCGACTTTACTCCATGTTTATTAATAAGGCTATTTGTTAAGAATATGCACAGCCGTCTAGCAAGGTTGCTTAACTAATTTTTCATTTAGGATTTTCGTTTCCAAGTGCGACCGTATAATATAAGTTACCATTTCTATTAATTTTGGAACTTTTATACCCCTAAAGTTAAGCATTTTACTTAAGAATTAATTTTTAACTTAATTATTTTTAAGTTAATCGACTTAGGGGTCTAAGTTCCTTCGCTAAATTTATTTTTAAAAATTGAACGAAAGAAATAGAAAAAAACACGAATTAAGTCGTAGAATGTTATTTATTTCTTTAGTTTTAAGGTAATTTTACATCTCATTTTAAGATAAGTTTAGAACCTTTTTGATTGAATAAAAACTTTTTTCGAAAAATCAAATGTCACAATCGCAATCGCTTTCAGGCAGCCATATTGGAAAGCATGTATGTTTTTTTTTTCATTTAGAATCTGTTTTGGTTTTGTCCCTTTGCATGCTTTTTAACTCCCATTTTTTTTGCATTATTTAGATTCAGGCTTGGTTTTTCCCTTTTCACGTGATATTTATTTATTTTTATTTACCTCTGTATTTATTTGAATTATTTAAGTATATTTTGCGTATACGTGCACGCATTATGCGGGTGCGTTTGCGTGTGTTTCTAACAAAGACGGAGGTGGTTTATTATTGGTTTAATTCGCTTAGTAAACGCTTTTGGGTGGTGGAAAGTAACAAATAAAATACTAGAACCTAACTCTACGTAAATAGGGACCTAGCTTAGACGATGCAAGCACTAACGCAGAAAAAAAACACCAAAATTTCAAATAAAAAAAAAGTAAGGAAACTACCATTAGTTACTTTTATATTAATTTAACGTTATTTTTAAATTGCAAATTAATAGATAGATTAACGCTTTATTATACAAAACACATTTAACAGCAAATTATACAATAAAAACTTAAAACTAAAGTGGCACAATGGGCGGCCTTCTTGCCTATGGGCGGTCTCTTCCAGCCAACGTATGCTATGAGCGATCTAATTAACTTGCAAATATTAACCTTGCTTATTCCCTCTTGATTCTAATTTTTGCTCAGTAGGTAGGGTATTGCCTTGGACTCTTTTTGCAATCATGTCGAAATGTCAAAGTTATAAAAAACATGCCGGACTGATTATGGGTCGCCTATTTAAAACCTAAGCTTAATTTAGGCTAACCTTAGACCGCTTCAATACAACAGTCGTGCGAAGCCGTAAATTTATATTTGTCATGAAAAAAAAACAAACTATGTACCTATTAGAATATAATAGAATAGAAACTTTTATTAGCTTAAAACCATATTAAAACACATAAAATTCATAATGAAAAATACGTAGAGGAGAATTTACTTCATATGGCGTCTGCTTATAGAGTGAAATAGCAATATTCTGACTGAAATATGGTATGGTACAAAGATAAGATATCGACTTGACAGTTACTGTAGCTAACAAATGTATAGTGGTAACAGTCACTATAAATTTGTCAAATTGTATATTTGCAAACGCAAAATGTCGTGAAAGGAAACAATTCAATAGAGATTTCTTAGCAGATTCAATATTGCAAATAGAAATTGATTCTAGCGCAGAGACAAAGCGTCAAATTTAGCATTACAAATTCACCTGGGCTAATACAACAACAACAACGCAATTATTTACAACAACAATTTAATTTCGCTTTAACATTATGACATTATTGACTTAATGTTAAAGTCCTTTAAAGTATTCTTTAGAATAGATATATAGACCTAGAAATTGGACCTAGTTGGTAAATTTTCACACAAATTTATTGCGACCGGTCACATAAGTTGTAAGAAAGGTCACATAATTTGTAGGAAAGGTCACATACGTTGTAGGAATACATTGTTTTTAATGAATAAAATATATTTGACTTTGAAAGGTTACATAAGTTGTAGGAAAAGTCACATAAGTTGTAGGAATACATTGTTTTTAATGAATACAAGTTTCATCAAAATCGGTTCAGCCGTTCAAAGTATATGTAGGGTCAAACTCAGAAATAAAACCGAATGTTTTCAAATATACCCGAGTGGGGTATCAAATAAAAGGACGTGACTTTTGTGACAACAATAAGCATGTTTCATCAAAATCGCTTTTACAAAAAGGGTGAAATAAAAAAATTAAATTAAAAATTTAAAAAACCCCCGACTTCAAAAATCTTCAAAGTTAAAACAAAACTAAACTTTAAAAAGGCAAAAATAATAACCCGTAAACAAATTTCATGTCTCTGAGTAGGTATGTGGTACCTTACGTTCCCGCGTCGGGGGACGCGGTACTATATGCACGGGTCGGTTACCATCAACTTCTGTGACACATTCCCGCGTTCCTAAGAACACTCGCGCAAAGGACACCTATTAAACAAAAAAAAATACATTCAAATCGGTTCATCCGTTCGTGAGCTACGATGCCACAGACAGATACACAGACAGACACACAGACACGTCAAACTTATAACACCCCTCTTTTTCCGTCGGGGGTTAAAAATATATTTGATTTTGAAAGGTTACATAAGTTGTAGGAAAAGTCACATAAGTTGTAGGAATACATTGTTTTTAATGAATAAAATATATTTGACTTTTAAAGGTCACATAAAATTGTAGGAAATATCCACATGACTTAACAAAGCCCGTTTTCAGAAAACAGACAAGTTTGCATACTATAACTGCTTTCTACTATGACCTAACTTTAAGTTGTGATGGGCGCTCTGGCTTGCCCTCTGTCAGAGGAAGCTTTGGCGCTTTACCAACTTGTTTTTTCGGGGTTGCGTAGACGCTGAGGTGCGGTGATGGCCTAACAAAGCAACATTACCGTTCTTTTGGTAAAGCTCTTTAAATTATAGATTTAAAAAAGTGCTTATTTCGTCATTCTGCAAGGTACTATCAAAACTTTAAATTGACTATGTTATGTAGGTATTTTATTACATTAATGTGCACGTTTGAAAGCTTTATACGATTGTGATTTTGTTTTATTTACGCCATTTTCCCCACTAGTGTTTTCCACCATAGATAATACAAGTTTGCTTTTTACTCAGTGTCTTGGAAAGGTAAGATATTTGGTTTATTTTCTGCTTCATAGCTTTTTATGATATTTATTATGCTGTTTTTTTCATACATGCTTTTCGATTAGAGTAAGACCTGAAACGGAGTTGTATGAAATGTCACGGGGAATAGACAAAAATAATGAATGATGGATACTTGAAATTGTACTCATTTTTTCAGTTTTATTCGCGTGGTGTTTATTACTTTTAGCATTATTTCAGTGCTCAACGTTTCGAGACCTTTACAGGTCTCTTCCTCAGGATTGACCAATGTGTTGATTGATTTGTGCCAATCCTCAGAGACATGTAAAGGTCTCGAAACGTTACTTTAAGCATTGAAACAATGTTAAGTAAAACACCATGCGATTTAAACCGAAAAATGAGTTTAATTTCAATCCAACATCGCGAAAACAGAAGAAAAATCTATGATGAATTCTTGTTTAGATTTATATTGACGTGTAGTTGTATGTGTGCGTAATTGTTATATGGATGTATAGCGTGTGCCTTTCGAAATACAGTCGTTCAGTCAGTACTCTTACTTCATTTTATTTAAAAAACAAAACAAATACACATAATATAATGTCTGTCGATATTGTTAATCATTTTTACTTGTTTTTTGTAAATAAAATCATATTTTATTCAAAACTGCAGGTTAAAAAAACACGCACACGCATCCATCCACGCGCCTACACGATTTCACACATGTGTGTACTGAATTATATTTCAGGTCGAATGATTGCAATGAACCATTGTTTTCACTAAACAATTGTGCATTTCAGTTTGGAGGGAGGATTCGTCGGGAAGCGAGGCCGATGCTCCACACTATCCTTTAGATCTGAGACTTGCTGAAGCGAGGTGAGTGATGAAAAATTTCCATTAATATGTACTTATTTTGTATTTTGTATTATATTTAGTGACGTTCTTTTTTAAATTGAAAAAGGCCAGAAATTCTTTATAATTATCTATATGAAAAAGAAAGAGTTTTGAAAAAATAAAAATTACGGGTAGGTAGGTACCTACTCTTATTTTGGTATAAAAATAAAATTAAAATAATGTAATATTTCTTAGGTTTTTATTGCTCAAGGCATTTTTACTAGAAATATTTTACAAGGAGAAATACGTCATCATAAATCCTCCCAAAAAATAATAATTAAAATATAAAATGAAAAACTGAACGTTTGTTGTGTGGGAGCCCCACGTGGACGTTAATATTACTCCTTTTTTTAGTAGGTGTTTCTTGTTATAGCGGCAACAGAAATACATCATCTGTAAACATTTCAACTGTCTAGCTATTACGGTTTATGAGATATAGCCAGTCAGACGTACAAGGGAGTCTCAGTACAATCATCCCGTTTATACCCTCTAGGAACGAAATAATAAAACCTAAGATCATTTCGATGGTGGGTATTTTAACAAAGTTTGATCCATCTTTTTAGGGTTCCGTAGCCAAATGGCAAAAAAACGGAACTCTTATAGACTCGTCATGTCTGTCTGTCTGTCCGACTAAAAGAGCTATACCGTTAAAACTTGGTAAGTAGATGTATTCGGTGAACCGCATTAAGGTTTTCACACAAAGACAGAAAAAAAACAATAAATTTTTGGGGTTTCCCATACTTAGAACTAGGGCATGCAATATCGGAAGGTTTTCAATCCCGGGGCGATATCGATATTAAGAGCTCAATCCCGGGATCCCGGGATTGATACTGGGATTTTAGATATCGTTAAAAAAGCTAATTTAATACAATAAAAATGTGTTAAATATAAAATATTTAATATATTTAAGACTCTAGTGGTTTCATTACGTAAATAAGTTACCTCGAGGGCCGTCCACCCCATCATTTTGGAAATATGGCGGACAAATAGCCTAAACCCGAAAGTGTCTAAACTTCGCGCCAAATTCTAGGCGCACCACTAAAATGATGTTAGCAGAAAAATTTTGCATGCGAGCTTGTATAAAAAATACTTGTCTTAAAAATTGCAATGAATCACGTTACTTTTATTGTTTTAAACATTTTAATAATTCCCTACGCTTCTAAATCTTTACAGATCTCTTCCTCAGGGGTAGACTAATAGTTCCATTCAATCATTCTATGAGGAAAAATATAGCTAAAAACCTTAATTTTTACCCAAATAGTAAATTGCTCAAATCTCGATATCGGATCACTCAATCCCGGGATTATAATATCGAAGTTTTGCACCCGAGATCCCGGGATTACGATGTCCCGGGATCCCGGGATTCATGCCCTACTTAGAACCGAAACTCAATTTTTTTTTCCATTAAACCTATACGTGTGGGGTATCTATGGATAGGTCTTTAAAAATTATGTTGAGGTTTCTAATATCATTTTTTTCTAAACTGAATAGTTTGTGCGAGAGACACTTCCAAAGTGGTAAAATGTGTGTGTCCCCCCTGTACCTTCTAAAATAATGGAATGATAAATCTAAAAAAGTATATAATGTTTGAACGAAATCTAGTAAGTAGTTTTTTTTAAACGTCATAAATCGTGAAAGGCAATTTACCTTTCAAAACAAAATATGTTGTATAGATAATGGTACAGAACCCTTCGTGCGCGAGTCCGACTTGCACTTGGCCGGTTTTTTTAAGGTGTGTGAGTAATGTTTGACGAACAGTTAGACTTTGAAACTGGTTAAGTTCGTCCGTCAGAGACGAGTTTGAAATGGGTCACAATCAGGCGACATTTCTCCTTCTAGTCTCTAATAGAGACCAGTCCAGTTCTATGCCTAGAACTACATTTAAGCAGTGTCTCACATTCTAGATTGCAGTTAGAAGAGAGACTCGCTCTAGAGGCCCGGGAACGCAAGTTTGACGACAAGCGAGCTGATGAGAAGGCGTCCACTGAGGAGTTGAGGTTCAAGACCTTGAACAACAACGAGCCCAGAAAGAGCCCCGGAGTGGATGGGTTTATGAGAGATAATGTGCAGTTTGTTTTGGGTGGTGACAAGTAAGTATAGAATACATTTATCATAAATTATGTATGTATTAAAAAATATAAAGTATAACATGTAGTATATCCGTTGTCTAGTGCCCATAGTACAAGCCTAGTGCTAAGTTTGGGGCTAGATTGCGCTGTGTGTAACGTCGTGCAATATTTATTTATTTATGTTTGGGCGCTTTCAAAAACATGTAGGTACATTCACTTGAAGTTTTTT